>CAHIKZ030004974.1:845000-1005000 GCA_903632075.3 Acanthosepion pharaonis | reverse complement strand
GACCATTCTTTTTCAAAACTCACAGATTGTGGCTACAGAATCACAAACAAAGAACTTTACCAGATAACAGAAACCATATCACTTCCAACAGCAGCTACAACTAAAATGCATAGCAGATGTGTAATATAACAACTCTAAGTAGAAACTTTTGAAACTTTATTTGACTTGTTCAGCTTTATTTAAATTGTTTGGAATTTTGTCCTCATCTTTATTGCCATATTCACAATGTTTCAGCTGTTGTACGCTCTGACCTTCTTCAGATGACTGGAATTTCAAACATGGCCCAGTGGATAAAAAGTGTTGGTTAGATTCAGTGAATTGACCCAAAGAGTTGTGAGTTCAATACCTAGCTACTGCAGGGGTGAACAAAAACTTGGAGAGTTGAATCAAAGGGAGGTAACGGAGACATTTGTAAGAGGCATGGCATGTGGAAGTAGAAAAATCTACCCCTGTGAACAAAATAAAGGGTCCAGTTTGAAATTCCAATCACCTGAAGAAGGCTGGAGTATACACCAGCCAAAAACAATGTAAATAATGTAAATACCTCATCTCAGAAATATAGACAGTTCAGCATTAGTGATGAAAACGTTTATTATATTGGATGGTTACAAATGAAAGAGGAAATGGGATCTGCTTATTTTATTACTACATGTAACTCAAAGAGAGAATGGTGACCTAATGCTGATGTTCCACATGACTTCAAACAAAAAGTTAGGAAGGTAACTCCCTTCAAGAACGATAACAGCTACAGGACTTGTGAAATCTATTTACCTGAAAAGATGTTTTAAAATAAAAATTTGATAAATTTCAACTAATTGCTCAATCAACGAATGCAAAATGTTTTCTTGTAAGGAAACAGCTAATATTAACATTACCATTGTGTATGAATATTTTTCGGAGCAGTTTTTTTTTATGAGAAAGCCCTAGACATTCTGGACAAAAAGAAAAATGAGATATTCACCCGACATTTATTTGTTACAAGACGCCAGCCGTCCTTGGAGATGATAGATGAATTTCTTTGTGAACTTCATGAATTAACCAAGAACTGTCACAACTGAACAGTATCACGAACAGTTGGTGTAGGAAACCTTTATTAATGGGCTACATTCTGTAAATATATGACAACTGGAAAAATGTAAGTCTAACTCTTACGCATTAATATGATCAAGCAAAAGTCCTAGAACTTGAACAACATAACTCCAAAAGCTTTATGTCACTAGGCACTGGTGTTGCAATGACTGAACGCACTCTTTTTATTCAAAGTATTTTTATCTTTGAATCCTCCCATTTTTGCCCCACTCTCAAGTTCAAGATTCTTCCCGTATTCATAATGGTCCAGTGGCCTCTTCAATCTTTTTTGAACAACCATTAACTACCACCTCTACTTGATATATTATGTTATTTTTTGGAAAGAAGAGTCACTGAGAAAAAGTTTGTCAAATCAAGAATAAAAGAAAAGTCACTAATTCCTGTGTTTTTCAACAGCATCACCTCACTGTGTCTCAAAAAGAATTATAAAAATTAAGATCAATCGTGTACTTATCAATCCTCTCGGTGGCACAAGCAACACAGAAAATTTAATCAACACATGTATTGTAAAACTAAATCAATGGAGATTTTTTCCTTTGTCCCAACTGATTTTCCCTGGCAAATATTGCTTTATCTTCTCACATAAATGGATACTGTCTAGCTGACCAGAAATTCAAAAAAACTCTTACATCGAAGGATTAATCTTTTAATTCCACAACTCTTGTATCAAAATACTGTTTAGTGGACCCAAACTGATACTGAACATCTATTAACATACGTATCACTAAAATAGTCTATAGAAGTAAAATAATGGTTTTCGAAAATCATAAAAAAAAGAATGGTCATTGATTTATTTGCAGACAATTAACAAGGTTCATCTTACTAAACGCAAATCCATTGCTGCATATTGACAAAATGATTGGTGAGATTGCTAAATATTTTTTTTTAGCACATTTGGCCTTATGACCTCTGTATTAATAAAATAAGCATATCTCCCCCCCCACTTGTAACCATCCATCACCAAAAAAATAAATGTTCTTCAGCACAAAAGCTGAATGAGTCAAATAAAGCTTTAACTTAGAATTGTTGTCTATCACTTGGTCACTATAATACCAGGAGACATAATTTATATGGCATTTCAAATGTGTGACTACTTGTACCAGTTTTTTAGAATTCCGTTTAGAATGGTATGGCCAATTTGCAAAGGATTAGAAGCAAAACAATATCTGAAGAGAAGCTAGAAGTCACTGTTGATTCTATTGAAAATGTAACAGTGTGCAGCCATGATCAGGCAAACCATCATAGAAACCTTAAATAATTTCTGGTTGCCATCAATACTACAATCTAACTTTAAATAATTAAAAACATTTCTTTTACTCAAATACTATCAGACAATTGTGATATGTCGTAAATAAAGACACAATGAAACTGGATACCAAATTACTTAAACCCTCTTATAACATATATTTGACATTTGGTTGTCTTTATTCTCTGAGAAAGTACACTAGTTAACACAGGTTTTCCTCTGCCCCCTTCTGTCATCAAAAATTTCAAAGACCTACAGAAAGACATTGCCAAATCCACCATTATAGTTGTGGACCTTTCTGTTCTGCTGATAGTAGAGATGGATGCATTTGACTCAAGCATTATTCCTTCATTAAGACAAACTAGGCAACCTATCGCATTTTTTTTTCAAGAACATTCTTACAGTTCAAGCAGTTGAAATAATGGCTAAAAATGAGGCAGACATCATATTCAAGGAACTAAGAAAATGATGACATTATCTTATTGGATGCCATTTTAGATTCATCACTGACCAGAAGTCAACCCCCAAAAAAACGTTGGGCAAAAAAATAAAGAATGAAAAAATAGGGAGGTGGAGAATGGGAACTTCTTGTTTTTCATTTCACCCCCTACTAATGGTTGACATAATTTCAAGGTGGGTGTGACTTTACAACCAGCAGAAAAGACCACAATGATTTAAAAAGAATGCTTCATATTATCCAGATCAAAAACCTACATTTTCCTCTCAAAGACATAAAAAGAGTTGTGAACTCCTGTCAGATATAGACTGAATTTAAATATTACTTTTACAAACCTGAAACTGGAATGGTTATAAAAGTCAATCAACTCTTCAATGGCCTACTTCCAGTGAAAACACAAAATAAATACATGTTAGCAATTAATGACAAATATTTTGGTTTTCCATTAACCATTTCCAGCCAAGATGTAAAAGAAATGACTGTAATTTAAGCCCTCTGAACCCATTTTGCCATTTTTGGATTGTCCATTTACATCTACTGTGATCACAGGAGCACTTTTATCTCAGAACATGTTAAGCAGTTCTTGCATGAACAAGGAATGGCTGTAAGTAAAACAACATCTTACAATCTTCAATGTCACACTGTGAAAGGTATCATGGCACAGTTGGCTGCTGATATGCATGAGTGTTTGGTCGACCATTGGGAAAGTTTCACCCCTAAGACTTTATGTACCATGCGTCCCTCCTAATGTAACTCTGTACAAGATATTCTCCTCTCTCTCAACAAGTACAACATTCCATTCATGGTTCTTGCAATCTGGAACTGTACTACTATAATGGCACGTCTGCTGCAGTAAGCACAAACCTTTAGTGGACAAAGTAGAACTAAACCCTATAATATACACAAGTTCAGTATCTAGATGAAAGACAAATACTGTCTCTCTAAAAGACCTGGCACATGCAGGAAATGAATCTATACCTGTAACTGCTCAGGGAAACAAACTCATGATATCTATCCTGGGAAAGTCACTGAGAAACAACGCTGCTGGCACCATTTTTGTAATAATAACAATTGATAGCCCTTGAGAAACTCCCTGGTGAATGAAAGGTTACCGGCCCTTAAGGAACTCTCCTGGACTACAACACACCCACTGCATACCCCAAGGAAACAATCCTGTAAAATTGCTGTATTGAAGCTTCTTAAGTTGTAATAATTGTTGGTTCAGGAAGCTCAGAATGTTTCATTAATGAAAAGGTTACTTTGAAATTTCAAATTGAAACCAGACCCCACAACATAGAAATTTCCATGGCTCTGACCACAGTGAACACCCATACTTGTGGCTTCTGTGTTGTCAACCTACACATAACCAGGACATACTGTCATTCTCAAAGTTTTAAAGAACTTGTGTAGCGATTTGATACTGGGACAAGATTTTCAAAAACAGCATAAGTCTCTTCACATCAGATACGGGGTGGGGGTGCTAAACAGGATCTTATTATACCCAACTATGAACCAATTTGTGCTCTTTCTGCTGCTTCTGTTTGTGAACCCTTGCTTTTTCCAAACACTTGCATCCTGGGTTTGACGATAAACTACGTCCAAAAGCAAGGAGGTTTTGAGGAGCGTAGAACCACCTCTTAATTTCTGGTGTTCCCACGTCCACCCTGACTTGGAGTGGTAGCACCTGTTAGGGTTCCAGCTATAGGTAAATAGTTAACCCCGAAACTGAGGTAAAAAGCTTTATAAAAGTATCAAAATAGGTTTTAATACCAGAAATACTATGTAAAAAATTATTGCCAGAAATAAATTTTTGAAGAAAAAAAAATATTGCCAGCAATATGTTTTTGGAGAAAAAAATATCATCTGCAGTACGTTTTTGAAAATAATATTACCAGCTATACAATTTTGAGGAAAAAAAATGTTACCAGAAATAGATTTTACCAGGAAAAAAAAAACTTGTCAGCATTAAATAACCTATTGAGGTTGGTATGCCATAAAACAAACCAAACCAAACTTGTTTCCTAATTGTAAACCAATCCCAATAAAATCACAGCAGTTTGGGAAGAATGACAAGGATTTCATAAGAAATGAAGTTGAGAAGCTAGTACAATAAGGCATAATCAAACCAAGTTCAACCCCAACTGCTGGTGGGCGTATGTGGTGGTTGACCTCACCAATAGACATAAGAAGAGGTTATTCATTGACTACTCACAGACTATCAACCAATTTACAGAATTCAATGTTTATCCTCTTCCACATATCAAAGAGATTGTAAACAAATTAGCTGAATACACAGTCTTTTCTACCTTTGATCTGAAAAATGCCTACCACAAAATTCCCCTAAGGCAAAATGAAAAATATTTACCATTTGGTATGACAATGTGGTTATTTTTCAGCAAGAAATGGAGAAAAATTAAAAACAATAAAATTTTAGTATGACACATTTGTGCTGTCTGCCTTTAGCTACTTAATAAGATATTGGCCTGGAAATGACAATGTTGTTCCGAAAACACTTACTAAGAGCATTTTGTGCTTCAATGTCTTCATCAACCTTTGGTGATCTGACTCAAGAACTATGCTATCCTGGAACTACAGGAATGCTCCATTTTGTACAGACCAAGAACCTACCATTCTCAACAGAAGAAGTAAACAAAGTATGTTCTTCATGTTGACTATGTGCAGAACTCAAGACAAGATTTTTTTTGCATGGAAAAGGAAACTCTAATTAAAGCTACCCAACCAATAAAATGCCTCAGCATTGATTTTAAAGCTACCCAACCAATGAAATGCCTCAGCATTGATTTTAAAGCTACTCAACCAATGAAATGCCTCAGCATTGATTTTAAAAGTAAACCAATGAAATGCCTCAGCATTGATTTTAAAACTACCAACCAATGAAATGCCTCAGCATTGATTTTAAAAGTTACATGAAATGCCTCAGCATTGATTTTAAAGCTACCAACCAATGAAATGCCTCAGCATTGATTTTAAAGTTAAACCAATGAAATGCCTCAGCATTGATTTTAAAGTTAACCAATGAAATGCTTAAGCATTGATTTTAAAGCTACCCAACCAATGAAATGCCTCAGCATTGATTTTAAAGCTACCCAACCAATGAAATTGATTTTAAAGCTACTCAACCAATGAAATGCTGATTTTAAAGCTACCCAACCAATGAAATGCAATTTTAAAGCTACCCAACCAATGAAATGCCTCAGCATTGATTTTAAAGCTACTCAACCAATGAAATGCTTAAGCATTGATTTTAAAGCTACCCAACCAATGAAATGCCTCAGCATTGATTTTAAAGCTACCCAACCAATGAAATGCCTCAGCATTGATTTTAAAGCTACTCAACCAATGAAATGCTTAAGCATTGATTTTAAAAGTTACCAACCAATGAAATGCCTCATTTGATTTTAAAGCTAAAGCTTAAGCATTGATTTTAAAGCTACCCAACCAATGAAATGCCTCAGCATTGATTTTAAAGCTACCCAACCAATGAAATGCCTCAGCATTGATTTTAAAGCTACTCAACCAATGAAATGCTTAAGCATTGATTTTAAAGCTACCCAACCAATGAAATGCCTCAGCATTGATTTTAAAGCTACTCAACCAATGAAATGCCTCAGCATTGATTTTAAAGTTACTCCAATGAAATGCTTAAGCATTGATTTTAAAGCTACCCAACCAATGAAATGCCTCAGCATTGATTTTAAAACTACCCAACCAATGAAATGCCTCAGCATTGATTTTAAAGCTACTCAACCAATGAAATGCTTAAGCATTGATTTTAAAAGTCCCCTACCTTCAACTTTGGGTAAATGTTTATATCCTCACCATTGTGGATGTATATTCTTGATTTCTATTTGCTTTTCCCTGTCCTATCTTGATGCATTCATTAATGGCAATGTCTGGACAGTTATTTGCATTAACTGCCTTTTCAGGTTATATGCACACTGATAGAGGTACTTCTTTTCTATCAAAAGAAATGAAAGCCTATCTATTAAATAAGAGCATTGCCACAAGCAAGACAACACCCTATCACCTCAGTGATAATGAACAGGCAGAGAGATACAATGGCATCATCTGGAAAGGAATTAAACTTGCCCTTAAATCAAACAAACTGGATGATCGTCATTGGGCATCAATACTCCCCCAATGCCTTACTCCCCTTGAGGTCCCTCCTGTCAACTGCAACCAACTCCAACTCCAAATGATTGGTTCTTTAGTTTCAAAAGGTGCTCTTCTTTTGGTACTTCTCTGTCAACTTGTCTAACAAGCCCTGGATCAGTATTCCCTCATCGATTCATCAGAAACAATCCTCTTGTGTATGAGGTTGAGCTGATAGACACAAATCCATCCTCTACTACCATTAAGCACCAAGATGGATAAGAATCAACACTATCATTAAAGGCTCTAGCACCATGTCAGGAGCAGAAAACACTCTGATGTAATAAAGAAAAACTTTGAGGTCCCTTCAGCACTGACAGAAAGAACTGATTGCATTGAAAATGAAGATATCAATAGTAATGAACAGTTGTCTGCTGAACTTGATGTGCGCACCTATTCACTTACTAAAGCCGACTGTCTAGTACTTTGTAGGTCTTTCAGATTGGTAAAACCTCCCCGGCATCTGGACTTGTAACCAAATAAAAATAAAAGGGGAGAATGTAATAATAACAATTGATAGCCATTGAGGAACTCCCTGGTGCATGAAAGTTATTGGGCCTTAAGGAACTCTTCTGGTCTATGACACTCTCCCTGCACACTGCAAGGAAACAAAGTCACTAATATTAGCCTGTAAAATTAGTTTATTAAAGCTTCTTAAGTTGTAATTATTGTTGTTCATTTTCATTACAGTTCCCTGCCCACATCACATAGAACTTAGAATCCTTAATATATGATATTAGTCCAGATAAACAGTCAGTACCTCAAAAATGAGCTTGTCCTAATTACCAGCATCTCCACTTTAGAAAACAAAGAGCCCAAGTGCTAAAGAAGGCAAAATAGCTTCATGATTAAGTCCCAAAGTCCAATGCTAAATAAACCGGACAGCCTGGAGGCATCTTGAAAACCTGGTGAAAGATTTGCCACAAAAATCTGCCAACAATAAGCCATCACTTTGATTCCTTTTTTGGGAGGACTTTATCCGCCATGAATACATAAAACAATGGGTGGGAATGTGGTAATAAAAAAACTATTCATTATCTCCCCTTATGTAACTCTTCATAAGTATATAGGTATATGTCAAAACATAAAAACATCAGCTTAGTGCTATATTGGTACTGCTAATCAAGCTCAATAAAGCGTTCCAAGCAATAGTTACTTTAACTTTATTCCTTATATATATATATATATATATATATGAAAAATATATAGAAAATAGGAAAGAGCTCGTTAGGTAAATAATCCAACGTTCTTTAGTATTTTTTATTATTATTTTAAAAAATAGTGCATACCTTAAAAATACATTTTATATATATATATATATATATATATATATATATATATATATATAGAAAGACATTTGTGTCACTACCACACAAAAAAGAGAATGTTTAACACTGAAAAACATAAAGAAAATTAATTCATTTTAATAATATGTGGAAATATCCACTCTGCCTGAAGAAGGTCATGAGACCTGAAACACATGTTATAAAATTATGGAAAATAAAGCATAATATATATATATATTTTCCACGTTACAACCGAAAATGTTTGCAGTTTCTCTCTTCTCTTTAATATATACACTTTTCTCTTGATGGAACAACTATAGCATCTTCCCCTATATATATATATATATATGAAGAAACATAGTTTTAAGGTGTGCTATATTTATCTAAGGCAGCACCTTTCATCCTCTGATTGACTTTATAAAGGCAAATGTCATAATTATATCTTCATATATATGTATATATATGTGTGTGTGTGTGTGTGTGTGTAGTACAGGTAATAAATCCATTGATATATAATCCAAGTGGATCCTAGAAATATCAAATATTAAATCAGATCCACAAAAAGACTTCAATGTATTTATTATAACAGAGCATATAAATTACGCAACAAAATAAGGAGCGAAAGTGAGAGAAATAAAGGGTTCAGTTCGAAATTCCAACCACCTGAAGAAGGCCGGGGCGTACAATGGCCGAAACGTTGTAATAAATATGGCGACAAAGATGAGGACAATAGTCCAAATAATGTAAATAATGTACAACAATAAGTAAGTTAGTCTTATTTAACCATGGTGTATAGACTCTGGTTGAATAAAACTAATGTATTTCTCATTGGTTGAAATAGATCTATACTATCTCATATGAAGTAATTTGGGATTTTGTTGTGTTATATATATATACAGATATGTTTATATATGTATATATATATACACAAAGTGATTAAAAAGTAACTATCTATTTTATGTATGATGGACTCTCTCATCTAACTACAATTTTTACAAGATGGAAGAGTCCATCATAGATAAAATAGAGAATTACTTATCAATCACCCTGTATATATGTGCATGTGTGTGGTTATTGTTTAACATTTTGTTCTTCAAAACGAGTTCATTTGACTAGATAATGTTTTTATCAGTGGAATTATACATATGTAGTAGAAGGAAAGAAAATACACTAAATGTTGGTTATAATTCTACATTGAGAGAATGCTGAAGACACCCATTTTTGGCACCAGACATCTCTAGATACATATGACCTTTCTGACCTCATTCAGCTTTTTCTGACTTCTCTTCATTACTTTTGTTTCTAAATATCTCACATTGTAATAGTCATTTTTTCATTGGCTGTTCATCTGATATATAGAATGCTTATCTTATATTCTCACCATATATATATATATATATATATATATATATATATATATATATATATATATATATGTATGCGAGCAGAATCTGAATTTGTATTGTTACTTCATTTACTGTAGTATTCATTCGAGTACCATTTATAATTAACAGTTTGATTCCTTTCCATACAGACTTTCTTTATCACTGCCCTCCATGTTCTGCATATATTAAATAAATATTTTAATCCTCAGAAACATATCTAAGTCTTTATAAATATTTTATTCAAACTTTGGGCTGACAATGGAGCAGCTCTCATTTCCGTTGTTTAATTATTGCCATATTTTTGATTGTCCATCAATTTTAATATTTTATGTTTACTTTATTATTGTCTCTATCAAAATACAATTTTAATTTTAATGCCTTAGCCATTGAAAATCTAGAAATTGTTTCTTGGTTTATTTTTATCCAACAAAACATCAGAATGTAAGCAATAACCTTTGTGGTTTGATTCAACTGATGTCTATATGAGAATTGTACCCGTATACTGTAACAAATGAAATAAGAGGCTATGGTGGTTTCATATATTAATAATGACATGTACACCTTTTTTTTGTCAAGATATGTATAAATTACTACTCATGTAATCATTACTACCATATCACAAGGAACAGAGTGTAGAAGAACCGTTGCTGGATTCAGAACTGGAATCTTGGAAAAATTGTTTAACAGCTGAAGGAGAAATATGCAAAAGAAAAATCTTTTCTAAGAATTGATGATGCAACTGAATTGATGTAAACAAGTGAGTGAAATTGGGTAGGCAAAACCTTAGGGGGCTGTTGATACCTGTGCTAGCATGAAGTCACAAGTAATCATGACCGAGGGTTTGAGTGTAATGGCCTTGTCCAGATTGTTGATCACACTAGATAACACCATCTCTCCCAGAAACTGTAGCTTTCTTCTGCTCAGCATAGATGCAGTATAAACCACAGGTTGGCTCTGTGTTGAACAAACACAAATGTGCTACCCTAATAGACAGGTATCCTCGAATATGAGTGGCTAGCTATTAATATATATATATATATATATATAATTATTTTTTATAAAAAAAAAATTTATAGCATAAATAAGTTATAAAATCACTACAAAAATAGCCATTTTGTAATAGTAATTGTTGGTTATTGGAATTCATTCCGTATACACCAATTATATACTTGGGTATATATATATATATATATATATATATAATATATATGTGTGTGTGTGTGTGTCTGTCTTGCCCACAGAATTGATCTGGGAATTTAACTCTATATATATATATATATATATATCCAGTTGCATGGATAATAGTTTGCAACCCCATGCAATTGAACATGTTAGCTCTATCACAGATATTGGGCACTTTCTAGTAAGAACCATGCATATAAAATACATATATATATATATATATATATATATATATATATATATATATATATATATATATTTTTTTTGTGAGGCAATGTGCAAAATTTTGACATGAGACACACACAAGTCAAGACCCTATTCACATCCATACACAAAAAGCTACTAAAGAGACCACCCCAAAAATGGCAACAGAGTTCATTGTAAGAATTAAATTTCAAATATGTCTTGAATCCCACCATAACTTCTAAGAACACACACACAAACTGACTCTTCTGCACAAATGATACCCCACCTTCCCAAATTCAAATTATATTTGTTTTTGAAAAGAAAACGGAATATATGACAATATTATACTGTTTCTCATATACACACATAAATTATATTAATTTATTTCTTCCTAATTGGCTCTAAAAAGGAAATAAAATACAGATAAATTCATAAAAACAAATATTCAATTATGATTAATGTTTGCCCATAACTCATGTGTCTCTCATGATTTTTATTTAACTAAAGTTCTTTTGTTCTTTTCAAAAACAAATATAACTTGAATTTAGGCAGGTGGGTCATAGTTATTTTGCACACTTCTCCTTGTTTCATAGAAAAAAATGTACTTAGATTAATTGAAAATTACAATATAATACATATTACTTATAGTACATTCTTTCTTGCCATCAGTTTTGATGGCACAGGTACACTTGTATGTATGTATGTGTGTATATATATATATATATATATATATATATATATATATATATAAAGCACTATTCAACTTTGCCTGGTTAGTGACACACTCTGTGGCTGAGTCAGTGTAGACCACATTGGATCAAATGATGGTTTCTCCTGCAAAAGAAGAGAACTCATTTTTTTTTCTTTCATAAGATTTCTTGAATATTCAGACCAGTGGATGAAAATAAATAAATATACTGTTTAAATAAATGCAATGTCTGTATTAAAACTGACAAATATAATACCATTCTTGATGATTTAAATCATTTTTAGTGATCAGTTTATTTAGCTTGAAAATAAATGGCTAGTGATTTTGAAATTACATTATATATATTTGTATTAAATTTGACCAATCCTTCTTTCATGCACATTTCATTGAATACGACAGACAAACGTGCTTTTATTTAGTTTTTTATACAATTTCTCATGCGATCTAATAATTTTTTTTCTTTTCGGATAATAAATTATATAAAAACTGTCCAAATGTTCTTTTTATCCGAGCACTTTCGGCTATACATTTAGCCATTTTCAAGGATTAAATATTTTAACTGTTAAATAAGAAATAGTTTCTTGTATGTATGTTTTATAAAATGTTTTCATTTTTCAAAACATGGTCAAGATATTTTGTCCATGTTCAAAGACTCACTCTACATCTTTCTAGCCATAGCTCAATTAGATCTCATTTAAATATTCATGGAGATCTACCAGACACTATTCGTAACATACTTGTTGACAATACTAATATAATAAATAAATAATAAAAATAATGGAAGCCTTATTAATAAAAAGAAAAAAAATCAACACTTAATAGTAATAACTTTGAACATGGACAAAATATATTATAAATAATATGAAAATGGCTAAATTCATTGCCGAAAGTGCTCGAATAAAAAGAACATTTGGACAGTTTTATATATATATATATATATATATATAGATATATATATATATTTGTAGTTCACATACTTCTTACTTCTTTTTTTATAACATTTTTAAAAAAAATTCCTTGCTAATGACAGCAAAGCATTTTGGTTCCACTTGATTGGTTGGCTCCTTGTATTCTGGTGAGCCTGACCTCATCAAATGCATTCCCTGACAATTTTACTCGTTTCTGAAGAGAACAACCTCATCTTGACAGCTGACCAGCAGGGATGACAAAACCTATTCTTGATTACATTTCCCTCCCTCTTTCCACACACATACATATTCTCCTCATGTCAAGATTTCTGCAAGCAAAACTTGTATAATGATTACATACATACATACAGAACAAAACTTAGATTGACCCACTTCCCAAATTTTAACAAATAGCTAAATATGAGTATTTTGGCAGGCTTCTTTGTTGGGCTGAGAACTTCTCATAATTTTCTTGTGTATAATGTTTCTTAACACGACATAAATCTGTGTCTTTATTCATGACTCCTTTTGAAATGATTTGACATTCATGTATAAGGATTATCTTTCTATCTATCTAAGACTATTCATAAGACATATTGCAGGCACCATTCCTTTCTAATCCTTCCACTCACTCAAATGACCACTCTTTGATCATTATTTAATGAAGGTTATTTTTGTTGAATACATTCTTTGCTTTTCTCTTTGCTATTGCAATTCCTATGATAATTCCATATAGCCAAGACCTTAATCATTAGAAACATTTCTTAATGGTGGCAAGTTGGAGTTTTCAAGTCTTTTTGGCTGTCTTCCCATTAGGGAAGATGTGACACATGGCTGGTTTAATATGAGGTGTGCATATGTATACGTATGGGTCAAAGGTACATTCTATCATGTCCCCAATATTCATCAACCTTTCCTTTTTAATGTAACCTGGAAGGAAAATTTTCCATCATTACAGAACCATGAACTATCAGTATTTACTAATCTCAAAATGGGAAAAAGATGAGGTTGGTTTAATGTATGGTGCCCATACATAGAGCCCAGTTGTACGATGACTAGCCATAGATTTGCAAAACAAATTAACAGGTAAGAAGGCAAAAGGTTTACAAACTAAGAATTAGCATCGACACACAAAAGCAAGATCAGACAAGTGAATGTGGCAATCAGTCTTCAAGATAAAGCAGTCATGTCAAACTGCAAGGTGTCCTATTTTACTGGCTAAAAAATATCCCAGCATGTATTTGTGGACTTCTGCCTATAAAAGGTGAGGGGGAAATGTTTTGCAATCATTCTCCACTTAACATTTATTTTGAGGGGGGGTAGTCCTACTTGTTATTTTTGTCACTGTCACTTGGAATTTTTTTTATTGCAGTGTATGCTTGTGAGGGAACCCCTCCACTATGTTGGAGTCTCTCCCACAGCAGTTTGCATCAGAACCCTTTTTAGTGTCAGTATGGGCTGCTAATGGGCTAAAGAAATCTGGATGACTACATTGCCTTACAGGAGAAATATGCCCCCAACACTAAAGGCAACAAATTCTTGGCAATTCTGGAAGCCCTGGAGGCTGTTACCACCAGAAATATTTCCCTGTTGACGACCAAGGTGTCAACATGGCAACTAGTTGGCATCAGCAGGGACGCTATGAAGGAGGCTCTGAAAAGTCTCTAAATACAACCCCAAGGTCCTCACCAGGAAATCAAATGCCATGTGGAACATCCTGCTGGCAAACGAAGAGGAAGCCAAAAAGTTGGCAGGCAGGGTACTGACAACCAAGTCAGTATGACTGCAAACTGAGTATACTGGCACCAGGAAGACCAGGGTGATAGAACACAGGGTGGCCATGGATTTGACAGAGAAGTGACGGAGTCTTCTTCTCCAGGTTCAGACAAGTCAGGGATATCTCAGCTGTAACAAGCAAAGCAGGCATTTGCGACTAGAGAATATGTCCTTCAGATCAAAATGACCCACAAGGACTTTATGGGTATCCTTCATATATTATCTTGTCAGGGCCAGAATATTCTGGTAATTGTAGAGGGTCACTGTCCCTATTGCTGGTTCTGTGGTATCACAGAGCACTTGTCAAACATGTACTTTGGGAAAAACCCAGGTCCAACACCAATAACTTCAGCTACACGAGCAGCACTTAAAGAAGCAGCGGTAGCGGAAAAGTTTGGCCAAACATCTAGTGGCTCCAGTGAGTGGATGGAGGTTATGAGGAGGAGGAAAAATTGGCTGCCCCTCCTCTCTGGCAAGATGCCCCACCGAAAATGTCTGTTTCACTAGACAAACAGCAGAAGCAGCCACCAAATGAGCACCAAGTACTGAAGCAACAGCTCAATGACATCAGCAAACTCTGTAGGAGCAAGAGCAGCCACTGAAGGTGGGGGAGATGCCTCTACCTCGATCCTCCTCACTGAAAAGGGGGAAGGATGAAGATGATGAAGATAAGGATAAAGTTACCAAGAAGGAGAGGAAATCTAGATGAAGTAAGGTGGTCGAAGCCAAAACCCAATCTGCCCCTACTTTGCCAATAAGAACCTAAATTAAAAAAGCATTCAAGGAAACAAGGAGATTCCCTTCTTTTCTTTTTAGGGCTCCATCATCTCCATCTCCCTCCCCTAATCCATTCCAAGAAAAAACATTTCCCCTGAGAGGAGAAGATTTGTTATATCTACAGGCAGGCCATTGAGAGGGACCTTTCCTCCCAGTGGAAGGCCCTCTTGAGGCATCTATTTAAAGGTACCTCCATTGATGGGATGTCAATGGAGGATCCAAGTAATTTCCCCTATGCCCTGGTGTAATCACCTTCATATGGAACAGCAGGGGTAAAACTTGAAAGTTTGAGAATATTTAGAAGGAGCCAAATGATGCATTCTCAAATCTGAGGATGGCTCAGATAGCCACCTGAAGAAATTGTCACAGCTTTGTGCAGAGTGGGTCTCAATGTTGCTCCATCCCTCTTTGTATAGGGCTTTGAAATTAACCTTCCCAATGAACATTGTCAGTATTGTCATGGATCAATGAAATATGTCAAAAATAGGCATTGGCTGTCTGGGACAATGCGTTGGGGTCCTGACTCCTGTAGATTTTTGTCCAGTCTGAGTTTAAGGAACTTACTTGATTTATGTCTATCAAGGTAGCCTGCTTAAGCCTGAGGGTCTTGAGAGATTGGGGTATGGCTGCCTTCCTGCTTTGTGATCTCTTGTTCTTCAGTGGGATCGTGATCCAGTGCAAAGGTGGACCTTGTCAATGTTGATGCGGGGTCTGGTGATTGTAGCTGATATTGCCATGAGCAATAGTTTGTTTTGGATCACTGCGATTTATGTGTCCAATGATCAGACAGTGCATGTCTCCTTTTTCCATTGGCTGGGGCCATTCCTGGTGGGTTCATCATACTTAGTCTTAATGGGGGACTGGAATGCCAACCTGGACCCAAAATTAGACAAGGAGCAGGGAGCTAGTGGAGGTTGGGCAAATGGGGCTTTGTTGATCTGATCAGCAAATTTGCTCTCATCAATAGATACCGGGTCGATCACCCAAAGGGAGAGATATGGATGTGGGCTCTTAAGTGGCTGTCTACCTAGGTAGCCAGCTACCTGGATAGAATGGTAGTAAGAAGGGTTGATCTAGATTGTCCCACATTCCACTGGTTAGGCTATTCAGACCATAGACTTGTCTGTGCCCGGATGGCGTAAGGGCTAGATTTAGAATAATTGGACACTGGAAGTTCAATCTGTCTTTACTGGACAGATGAGACTTCCAGAAACAGCTGAATAGATTAGTACAGCAGGAATTAGTGGGGGTAGCTATTGTGAATAAGTGATGGGAGATGCTTAAGTATAATATTAGGTCTTTCACTACCAAATATAGCCAACAACTCATCTCAGATAAGGCTAAAAAGGTGAAGTCTCTCGAGGTTAGTCTGTCCTGGAAAGAGGCTGGGGAGGGGGGTTCCATAGAGACAGGTTTAGCTCGGCAGGTATTTGGCTCACTTTCCTTGGCTTGAGCCGACTGAAGCAGCTACCTGCAAAGGTGTGATTACAGAGGGCAAAGTTTACTTGGCATTGAAGGAAGTCTGGAGTTGCAAGTCTCTAGGACTTGATGGACTGCCCTGCGAATTGGACTTGAGGCTGTCATACATCTTTGTACTGATTTTGACAGTTGCGTTCAACAACTTGTTCTGGTAGATGTCCATCTCTGACCGGAATCTCCAGGGGTGTGATTACATTGTTGAAAAGGGAAAGGGTGCTGGACAGGATTTCAATGATTATAGGAGCCTAAAACTCTTCTAAATACAGACTTAAAGATTTGGGGAACAAAATATTGAGGGGGCACATTTGTAGTCGGTTGCTAAGAATTTGTTGGGACCTGAGCAGACTTGTGCTGTGAAGGAACAAGCAATTCTGAGCAATCTGCATCTGATCCACATGATCAGTCCAATGCATTTGATAGGGGTGATCATCAATACCTGGCTAGTGTGGTACAGGTGAACTGAAAGCAATTGTGCACTTTTGCACTGTCACAGTCGGTCCAACAGGGTTTGGTATTGGAGCCCTCTTTTGCCAGCTAAGGGACCAGGTCTGCAGTTCAGTTCTACATAGAATCACTGTCCCTGGATGTGCTCATGTTTCTACATACGCCAGTGACATATCGATTTTTATGTCATGCCACAATGACATTGAGGTGGTACAATCACTTGAACAGTATGAGAAGATGATGGGGGGAAGGGCCAAGATAAACTGCAACAAGTCTTCAAGAAGGGCAGTTGGCATGGCCCCTGAGGTATGGTGAAGGCTGGGTAAAAGAAGGAAATAGAGAAGAGCTTGATCCTGATGTCTCTCATTGATCAAAAAGTTCAGATTATTAGCAGCTCTTCTTTCATGTTGAATACAATCTTCAGATATTGAACACTTGAACTGATCCCACAAATCACTGGGATTTCTAATTTCAATGTTTCTGAGCAGTATGTCAAATAAATTTCTCATAGCTCTGATGTGTTTTCTTTTCTCGGCATCTTCCAGAGTCTGTTGCCAGGGATAATCAGCTTGTCGCGGTCCGTTCTCTCTCTGCAGACATATTTGAATCTCCATCATGTATCAAAGAATATTGGCTGTTTGATATGCTGAAGAACGGATCTGAAATAGAAGTCATTACTTCTTGGTAAAAAAATATATAGGGTGCCCACCCACCCCCACACACACACACCAAAAAAAAAAAATTGACATCATTTTGTAGTCTAATAACATTTTAGCTCAAGTGATCTTAAAGTTTAACAAAATTTGTAAAAATTAAGTTGATTATGTGGACTTATCTCAATGAGAATCTACTAAGAAGATGGATTGAGCCTGCCAGTTATAATGACAATGTGCTGTTGAAATGGCCATCACTTGACACCTTGTGATTTTTTTCTATGGGTCTATGTGAAAGGACAGATCTATATCACCCTTTTCCTACAAACCTAGAGGAACATAAGCAGAGAATGACTGAGGTGCAGGAGAATGTTACACAAGTCATGCTACATGCTTTGGTGTATCGTGTCACAAGTCGTGCACATATTGAACATTTGTGAAGCTTTGTGCAATTGGTTATAAAATATACATCCCTTTGAATATTTTGCTCAAATTTTGATAAATAAATCTTTTATTGTTTGACATGAAGTTTATTTAATTTTATTTGCCTGGGACATGTCGTTACTCAGATATTCACATTTTAAATGATGTCAATTTTGGGGGGAAACCATGTACATTGGCCTCAAGATTACATCAATATTGCTCTATTTCTCCCAATTTCTTCCTTTAAAATCTCTTATTACTCAGAAAATTCTTGGAATATCCACTTCATGGAGAGTCCTGTAAATGAACTGCAAATACAAAGTGAACCCTATCAGAATGGTCAATTATTTAATTGAACAGCATGAGTATGTGGAAAGAAAAACTTAATACAGCTCAGGAAGATATACTTGAAGGTAAACATATGGCTGATTCTTTCTTATGAATTACAGATTCAAGTATTGAAACACACCTCCTGAAGAAGTGACTGTCAAATACAGTGTGTTTTCATTATCTCTGTTACTCATCATAGTATATTTGATCACAAATTTGATTAAATTCTCAGATGTGCATATTTCTACATTGAAGAGTTTCAAGAGATTAAAAGGGAGACCATCCAGCCAGAAATGATGCTAAGATCTTTTTTTTCCTTCTTGATGTTTTTTTTAAATAATCTAATTTGTAAATACACTTAACCAAATAAAACATCTGCCTCAATAGAGGAATTTCAAAGTGAAACACTTTCATAATTAAATCGAACTTTTGATGCAGTTTTTCATTAGAAAAAAAAAAGATGATGTTAGATTTCAGGTCAGTTTCAATTGTATGTCATTGTTCTGATGAAAAAAAGGAAGCATTTCTGTACTTCTACTTATTTTGTACACATATCGTAGCATCTTGATATTGTTTCATCGTATCCCTTGATTTGTTGATAAAGTTTGAGGAAACAATGGTTCATCAATTGATAGTTCTAAAATCATTATCCTTTTCAGTAATTCCTTTTTATTTTGTGATCTCAGTGTAATGAATATGTAGTTCAGATGCTTTCCTTTAATCTTTATGGTCATATCAGCTGAAAAGCTGATTGAACTCATTCTATTTGCTCATTATCCAATATGTCATCATTTTTTTTGTTAATTATTAGCAGCTAATGATGTTGGCCATTATCTTGAAAAGGAAGGAAGAGAACATTGTGATGTATGGCTGATGGGAATCAGAAATTATTTATAGTTTTCCTCTTCTTTTAGTACAAAATGTTAAGATCTTGCATGTAATTCAATATTGTTTCTATGATAATTGTAACTTAATCCAATATTGTTTCTTTAATAATGGCAACTTAATCCAATATTGTTTCTATAATAATTGCAACTTAATCCAATATTGTTTCTATAATAATTGCAACTTAATCCAATATTGTTTCTATGATAATTGCAACTTAATCCAATACTGTTTCTATAATAATTGCATCTTAATCCATTATTGTTTCTATAATAATTGCATCTTAATCCAATATTGTTTACTATAATAATGGCATCTTCATTCGTAGTTTGAGATTTGAATCTTAAATTCAGTGTCAATCACTGATAAGGAACAACAATGGAAATTACTTTTGAAATATTAATAATCTGTTCTTTTGTCAATCAAAGTGTTTTAACATCAGGTTGTCTGAGTATTCAAGCATTCAAGAGTTTCACTGAATTCCATCATTTTGGAGTATCCTCATCTTCAGTTTGTTGAGTAAGCGGAAGTGAACAATATCAAATCAAAGGAGCAAATGACAAAATGAAACACAATGCGTAAGGGCTCCTCACAGCCTTCCACATTTCAAACATACTTCAAATATTCAAATTAATAAAGATAAATAGCCAATAAAATCAGCTTCCATCATTAAATAAACACAGGCCTTTGTAGCCTACACAAGACAATAAAAACCAAACATTCATTCAACTCAGCAGAAGGACTGACAGCAGTAAAGAGACATGAGTCAACCTCAGCATCTTGTCTTTTTCTCACCAAAGCAACAATGGACTCTCTTTGATCTCCCAATTCCACTTTTTCTCTTCCTTAATGAAAGACTATTTATGTTCATTTCCTTACAATCAAAGAGAAGAACTTTCATTTTATGATAAGTAATTACAGTCAAATTTTGTGTATCCTACATTTAAATAAATATAATTTTGTTTGAACAGGCAACAATCATTTCTCTCATTTTTTAATTCAACAAACAGTGACTAATGGAATCTTTTCCCAACACATTCACCACTGCCTCGGAGGATTCAAAAATTAAATTTGAAGAAATGGTGCTTAAAGAACTAGTGTATGATGGATTTGATAGGGAATAATTACAGAATGATTCTTTTCACTATTTAGAGGAAGAACTTCATTGTTTCTGAAAGGTGTCATTTGGAATCCTTAGTTATATGACCTGATATTCTTTCTGAAATACTTTTCAATCGGTTAATCCCTAAATTATGAAACACTTGCAGATAAAGGTTTAAAATTCTTCAATTTCTGTTTTCTATTTTGAAAGATAAAAAAAATGAAGATGAGGATTCATCTTATTCATGTGCCCAGCATCAGAGACATTCTGTCACTGAAGACCTTTTACTTTATTTTTGAAGTTTCATTGGTAGAGGAGGTTGGATTTTTGAATCCCTCAGATTCTTTTTGATTCTTTCTGTTTCTTGAGACACTCAGCCTTTTCCTCATCACATCCTCTCTTTCTTCCTCATAAAGACATGATCAGAAAAGAAGATACCATGATCTATACTAAATAATGGTCAGTCTCTGTGCACATTGATGGGTGGGGTGGAAGGGAGACTAGAGATTGTTTCAAAATACAAAAGAATCTGACTAATCAGAGAAGTAGAACAATATTAGAAAAGGAAAGTCATGTAATTTTGAAGGACTTCATTTTTTATGGAAGTCAAAAAAATTCTTGCAATGTTTGAACATTATAAAAATAATATCACAAGTAATAATAACATAGAAATTAAACTTGAACTTTTCTGTAATGCTGCAAAAGGCAGAAAATCAGTTTAACTCCCTAATTCACCAGATTTTCACCAAATTAACTTCCCTGAAAATGTTTAAAAAAATTACAAAAAACGTAATGTTGAAATCCAAAAGCACATTTGAATAGTGAAAGATGCCTTTTGAAAGCCAAACAAAATAATATGAAATCAGAAAATTTCATTAGAAACAAAGAAAAGAGTGCTGAACAGTTATATAATAGTAATCCTGCTTTATGTCAGTGAATGCTGAATAATTTTCTTACAAATGAAAAGGAGACTTGTGAAAATAGAGATATGGATCTACAGAAGGATGATGAGAATACCATGGATGGATCATGTGAGCAACAAGAAAACAATCATTAGTTATAAATGGAGTTTATGCCTGATGATTGCTATGCGCATGAAATTTAGTAGTATCAAACAGTGAAGAAAAGTTATTTCAACTGCTGTCTGAAGAAGAAATCTTTCCTAAGCCTGTGGAAAGAGTCAAGCATATACCTGTTCTTCAAATAAGCAAGTGATTTTACCCCCCAATACTGACCCATCAGTATCATCAGTAAACTTTTTAAACATATAATTAACAAGAAAATCATTGAGCACCTAGATACTAACAAACTCTTGTGTGATGAGCAGTACTATTTTTGATCAACTTCATCCCCTGCTGATGTCCTATCATTGCACACAAAATTAGTGAGGCTAACAAACACACCATAAGAACCATAGCATTAGATATCTCAAAGGCCTTTGATAAGGTTTGGCACAGAGGTTTGCTACACAAGCTCTACAGTTATAGAATCATTGGAAACATCCTCTCAGCAGGTACTTATTAACGGGCGTGGCAGGTAACACAGGCCTCCCCCCAGAGATCACTTCTCAGACCAACCCTTGTCTGAAGGTAGTTATTAACAGCCAATTCTCTGATGCCTCCTCCAACTACATTTTTGATTGACATAATGATCTGTCTAAGAATATACTCAGAGCATTTCGAAACATCTATACCAATGATATGACCTTATACAAGTCTACCTTTAAAACTTCTGATCTAATACTAACTTTCCAGTGGGGAAAAAAACTGGCTGATTACATTCAATGCTTTCAAAACCAAACTGTCTACATTCTATCACTGTCAATCAGACCCCGAACTACTGCAACTCGAGAGGCACCATGCCTTGAAAGGATGTTGGGCCTCAATCTCACACCTGAGCTCAAGTGGAATTCATAGATGAACCATCATGAAAAATGCAGGTAAAATGATCAGCTCCCTCTACCACTCCAGTAAGTACCTGACTCCTCATGCTATCCTTTACCTTTATAAGAGCCAGATCAAGCTGAAAATAGATTACTGTTGCCACATTTGGTTAGGAGCTGCCCTGACCTTACTTTCCAGTCTTGATAGAGTTCAAAAGCATCTCCAAGTCCTTGTGGGAGAAGAATTATTTTCCACTATCCAACCTCTCTCTCACAGGTCAGGTGTGGCTAGTCTCTCACAGCTCTATCACTACTACCATGGAAAGTGCTCAGACGACCTACATCTCCTGGTTCCACCAGATCTGACATTCATGACTCGGACCCGCCATGCTACTTACATAGTAGCAAACCCCCCTCATTCCCTCTGTATTCCATCAGCAAGAAGTTCTACTCAAAACAGCTTCTTCCTGCAAACCACTATCCTATGGAACTGACTCCCTAGAGGATGTTTTCCCAAGCCCTACAGTCTTAACCTGTTCAAGTCTAGAGTCAACTATATACAGTTGCACCTCTAAAACTTTTGATAAGCAGCTGATCTCTCTTCTGACCGAACACTAATTTCTCAGTGGGGAAAAAACTGGTTGGTTACATTCAATGCCTTAAAAATGAAACCAAGTACTGTTGTTGTATTTCGATGGAAGCTGTCCAGATCCAAAGTGTCTGTCAAGTGCCTTGGGGTTGACAGATTATTTTACACCCTCCAGCCTCTCTCTCAGAGGTTGGACGTGGTTTGCTTCTCACTGCTCTAACGCTATTCCATGGAAAGTGCTCAGACGAACTACATTCTTTGGTTCCACTAGGCCTAAACTTAACAGCTAGGACCCGTCATGCCATTTACATGGTAGCAAACTACCCACATTCCCCCTATATTCCATCAGTGAGAAGTAAGTTCAAATCAAATACCTTCTTCCCCGTGAACCACTGCTCTGTGAAACCGACTCCCAAGAAGATGTTTCCCTGATCACTACATCACTACAATCTTAACCTGTTCAAGTCTAGAGTTAACCATTACCTTCCCCTCCTATCTATATAAACTTCCCCTTAATGTAATCCTTTACTTCAAGTGGCCCCCCACACCTTGTACAGGGTGAACCTTCTGTAAATATATATATATATATATATATATATATATAATATATTCCTAACGATTGCATTTAAGCATGAAACAGACTGTCACTGCTAGATGTTGACTTCAATGTCCACTTTTATATATATGTATCTATATGTGTGTATAATATATATATATATATATATATATATATATATATATATGTGTGTGTGTGTGTGTGTGGAGAGAGAGAGAGGTATGACTAGATACACTGCAATATCTTATTTATTTTTATGAAATAAAGATTAAATCTCTTCACTCTTGGCACAAATGTCATGGTTTGAGGAAGGCCTGCAAGTGGAAGTGATAGCCATACACTCTCATTTGTTTGAATGATCCCAAAAGACCCAGAACAAAACAATATCATTTACTTCATATAACAGAAACTATGAATTAATTGTGTGTGTGTGTGTGTGTGTGTATATATATATGATCTGTATTGATATCTCCATATATACACAGACAATGTTTTTGATGACTTCTAAATGTACGACTGCAGTTGAGTAACTTTATATGTGTGTATGTTTATTAGAAACTATTTGTGTAAACTCATGCATTGTCTTTTATCATTTTAATTTTTTGTCAGTTTTTGACATGCTAATGTAACTGTCTCATCATTTGAAATATTTGCAACTGTTCTTTTCAGAAGTTCAGTGGGTGTTTATGCAATAGAATCGGTTTTGGTTTACAGAATTGTTCCACATAGCATTTGCTTGTACAATCATTCATCGTTGATATTATTGCAGCATTGTGTCTTATTAAGGTAAGCTATGTAATATTTACTTGTGTCTTAATAGTAAATCCGATCAATCTGACAAAAACAAAACTGCTAGCTTTTAATCAATATAGAAAACTATTTTGCCTTCCATCAACATGGCTGATGCTAATCTCCAAGAGAACAATGCATGTCGCCTTCTTAGTATTACATTTTCCACTGACATAATGGGGCATGGTTGTATTGAATCAATTTGCTGCCAGACAGTTTTTCTTGCCAGAATCTATCTTGCACATTTTTAAATCTACCATTTGTCTGTGCATAGAATATTTCTAGCATATCTGGTCTGGGGATCCTGATACATTTTTCAAGATTCTTGACAAAATCCAAAGAAGCATCTGAAATAGAATTGGTTCTGACATGCTATCTTGATTTCCCTCACTTTTTCACATCTGTAACATGACTTTTCTCTGTCTCTTCCATATTTTTCTAGAAATTGCTCTAATGAGATCTCCTCCTTCATATCACAACTGCAGGAATTCTAACATGCTACTAGATTGGAAAATAGGTCTTTTTGTTATTTTACTGTCAAGCTAGCTAGATGAAACCATAAGCTCCCTTCCAATAGTTTCTTTTCTTCAACTTCTTGCATTCAGAAAATCTCTTTGAGTTTCTTACTTGACTCCTAAGTTCTTCGAAAATATGAATGCAATACCAATCACCATCTTTTGTTTTCCTGCAACCTGTTCTTTTATTCTCCTTTCTCTTCACTAATGTCTTCTCTTTCTCTTTAACTCCCAGTAAACCCTGCCATCTTTGTGGCATTATTGCCATCTTCTGTCTTCCTGAAACCTGTTCTTTTATTTTCCTTTCTCCTCACTAATTCTTTATATCTCTTTCACTCCCAGTAAACCCTTTGAATCTTAGTGACATTATCACCTTATTTGGGGTGAAATAATTAAAAGAAAGAATGCTTTTATATGTATTTATTTGCAATATAGAATTCTGGCACAGTTATGCTGTGTTAGCAAAAGACTAATTTCTTTTTATCAGGTTGACATTACCTTATCCTCTTTTAATTCCTTCCTGTTTACTTGAATTGCTTCACTTTTGCTTCTTCCTCATCTCCTGGAGGCAAACGATCCTTTCTTGTTAGGTTTCTTTGATTCAAATGAAAATAGCATTTGCTAGAAATAAAAAGTAATTTGTTTTTTTGCAAATATGAAATTGAATCTTGAAGTAAAATTTAGAAGCAAAAGAAAAGCAAAAACTTCAAACTTAGATTTGTTATCTGTGAGGAACTCAATCATTCATCTCAAGCAACAGTTGAAAAGAACAAAGAAATGAAGCCTTGAAAATAACACAATCTGGGTAATAAACAACGTTATTTAAAATTTACAAGCTGCATATGTGTGATGACATTCAAAGTAGGATTAGAGATACAAATATTTAACTATCAACCACTTCAATGACCAACATGCAATAGGCATTGATGATTTATCAACCACTTCAATGACCAACATGCAATAGGCATTGATGATTTATCAACCACTTCAATGACCAACATGCAATAGGCATTGATGATTTATCAACCACTTCAATGACCAACATGCAATAGGCATTGATGATTTATCAAGCTCTCATGGTATAGGATTCAAATTTTAGCCTCATTCAAACCAGCTTTTTTGTTCTAAATTTCTGCAATTTAGTTTGAAAATTGTGAAACACTGGAACAAGTAATTATTGTAAAATGAAGTAAAAATAAATGCGTGTGACAAAAGGAAAATAGCCCAAAAGTTCTTTTTTGTTTAGATGACTTTAATATAACAGCAACTCGTAGAAAGTAGAAGCTTATGAAGCTTTATTTGACTAACTCAGCTTTAGTACTGAAAATGTTTATTTTATTATAGTTGATGGTTAAAGCAAGAGGGGAGATGAAATGGGCTTATTTTATTACTATAACGACCATATACCAGTGCATTTTACATACGTAATGCATAAAAGGATTTGTGTATTGTGTTCTGCTATGAACATGAATATTCTGATTTGTTTATTGTGTTCTATGAAGAATATGTAACAAAGCAGACAACAAAAGACACTGTGTGAAAATAGGATTTAAATTTATGATATTTTAAGCACCAAATGCCACAATGGGAAAAACACCAATGCATCAAATTTTTCTTGAATTTCATAACCATAATGTATTGTTTTCTTAAAAATGACCAACGATAACCAAAAGTTCTCAAACATGAATATGGACATTTTTAGAGATATTGAAACCAAAGAATAATTGAGCTGCATGGGAGCAGAAGAAGAAAATTATAGAAAATGAACAGAACAAACTTTATGGTCATTAATAAAGCTTGCTTAAATGGAAAATTGATGCCAAAATATGCACTTATATATATATATATATATATATATATATATATATATATATATAATACAAAAAAGGTTAATGGTCAGAGTTGAATCAGACCAATAATCGTAATATTAAAAAGTGCGCAATATACATGTGATAAAAAAATAATATAAAAATAAAAATAACAAGTAGAACTTTTAACCTTAAAAATTAGGAAATCAATTGAATCCGCTACCCTGGTTTCAACCTTATGGTATCCTCAGGCAATTTTTATCAATTGACCTCCTAACACTTTATTTTAAAAAAAAAACTAATATTATATGGTGTTCATTAGATTTTTTTTCAAAATAAAGCATTGGGAGGTCAATTGATAAAAATTACCTGAGGAGACCATAAGGTTGAAACCAAGGTAGCAGATTCAACTGATCTACTACTTTTTAAAGTATTATATATATATATATATATATATATATATATATATATATATATACACTTTAAGGCAAATGTTAATAAAGACAATAAACATTTTGTATTGATTAAGTTCATTTTTGCAAGTTATATTGAAGTTTTGACTTTCTTAAGTCATCATCAGGTTACTTAGGGACAATGATGTGTTTTGTAGAACTGGTGTCTGAAGTGAAGTGGACAATGTGACGTGTGTGTGTGTGTGTGTATTGTAGAACTGATGACTAAAGTGACATGGACAAAGGGATGTGCGTGTATGTGTGTGTTTCATAGAACTGGTGACTGAAGTGATGTGAACAGAGTGAAGTGTGGCATGTATGTATGTTTGTATTTCATAGAAATGGTGAATGAAGTGATGTGGATAAAGTGAGGTGTGATGCATGTGTGTGTGTGTTGTTTAGAACTGGTGACTAAAGTGACATGGACAAAGTGATGTGTGACGTGTTTGTGTGTGTCTTTCATACAACTGGTAACTGAAGTGACATGGACAATGTGAGGTGGACATGTGTGTGTGCTTTGTAGAACTTGTGACTAAAGTCATGTGAACAAAGTGACGTGTGTCTGAGATGAGGTATGAAAATAATGTAAATGTCTGTGTGTGTGTGTATATATATATATATATATGTAAAATGAGAGAGACAGTGTGGAGATAGGAATCAACACTGATTCATACCTCGATGTGATCTTCAAGACTGCCACTTGAAAAATATCTAAAACACATCACTCATATATATATATATATATATATATATATATATATATAAAAAATAAAGCAAATAATATATATACGTGCACACATGTGTGTGCATGCATCTACATATATTTACATATCTACCTATCTTTGTGTGGTCGATATCTTGATGTTAGAATATACATATGTATATATGCTATACATTTATAGATACTGCATATATATGGTTGTTTTTGTGTATAAATGTACTTCTATAAAAATGAAAAAGGCTAAAAAAAAAAATTACTTTTTCCAAACCAATAAAGCACAAAGTTTCCAAAAAAAAAAAAATAAGTTGGATCAACTGTCGGCATTGGTTGGATCAGCAAAGGAAAAAGAAAGAAAGAAAGGAAGGAAATATGGTGGTTGTGTGGTTGAGGTGTTTGGGGCAGCGGTATCGAGTTCGTTAAGGAACCCAAATATCTTGGAAACCATCCAATCACATGTCTCAAATGCCTGCACTTCATTCTGAGGGTCACTTCTGATTGCCTGCAGCAGGGTGTTTTTTGCAGATTCATTGAGAACGCACTTCCTCTTCACGCCCAGCTTTATCTGCACAAGCCGATTTCATGCCTTCAGGGGAAGAAGTAGAAAATCTTAAACTCAGTTATTCATAGATTGGCTTCCTGATAACGATGGCGAGGATTAGGAGGATGAAAAAGCATGGTACTGGAGTGGATTGGGGGGGGGTGATAGGGATATTAGTCATAATGAATGAATGAGGGTTGTTGGAAGAATCATCATATGCTGCTGGTAGTGATAATGATGGTATAGACCAGGTCGGGCATTATTTGCTGTGACAAGGACAGAGGTCAGAAAATAATTTTAGTGCTGCTGCTGCTGCTGCTTTTGTACAAGATGGTGCAAATAATTCAACTTTGAAAATGACAACAAGTATTATTATAATAATAATAATAAAACTAGGGAAGGACACTAATAGTAGTGCTACAATCAAGGAAAATGATGACAATAAGATTATACCAATAAAAATATATCATTACAGTATATACAGAGGATATACTTGTATTAGTTGGTTGAAACAGATTCTTTTTAGTCATATAGTCAAACATTATATATATATATATATATATATATATATATATATATACATATATATGAACATGAATTTACATTTATAAAATGCATATTCATGTTTACACACATATATATATATATATATATATATATATATATATATATATATATATATATATATAAACAGTAAATTTAAATTCACCCTGTACAAGGCCTGAGTGCCACTCAAGATTACATTAGGAGACAATTTGTGTGAATAGGAAGGAGAAATAACAGTTAGCCCTAGACTAAAATTGATAAGATTGAAACATCCTCTTGGGAGTCAGTTCCTCAGGAAAGTGGTTCACAGGAAGAAGTTCATTGAGTAAGACTTACTTTTCAATGATGGAATATGGAAGGAATGTGAGTGGTTTGCTACTATGTAAGTGGCATGGCGGATACTTGCCATGAAGGTTAGAACTGGCAAGACCATGGAATATTGTTCGCAAACATGAATATAATGGTCAACTATATACGCACTATATTCAATACAGATAATATAACATACTTTAGACAAAGCCAATATTTGAAACTAACCAAATAAGATTACCAACCCCCAACTCAAAATTCAAATAATTAAAATAAGCAAAAATTTACATAAATAAATAAATAAACAAAAGTAAATAATAAATAAATTAACAAAGTACGAATATATAGACGAACACAAAATAAATGTAATAATAATAATAATTAACAGTGAATAATAAACTAATCAATAATGGTTTGGTTTGGTTTGGCTCATTTTGTTTTACAGCATATCAAACTCAATGATTTTTTTAATGCGGACAAGAGTTTTTATTGCTGATAATATTTTTTCAAAAATGTATTACTGGTAATAATGTTTTTCTTCAGAAATTCATTGCTGGTATTAAAACCTAATTTTATACTTTCATAGCATTTTGACCCCAGTTTGGTGTTTAACTATTTGCCCATAACTGGGACCCTAACAGGTGCTACCACCTCAGGTCAGGGTGGACCTGGGGACACTAGCAATTAAGAGCTGGTTTCACACACCTCAAAACTTTGCAATCAGAGGCCCTACTGCCGGATGTAGTTTATCATCTTACCCAGAACAATAATCAATAATAAATAATGAGTAAAAAAAAGTTAAGAAATCATACTATAAAATAACTAAAAATAAGTGCATTAATACCCACAATTATTTCTACTCAGTAACCTCTAGTTATTATTTGAAATATAAACATTACTTTTAGAATAATACTATAGACCTAGCTACCCATAATGCACCATTAACTAGCATATATAGATAGTCAAGCAAAAACACAATTATCTGAAGATTGTGTTTATGCATGAAACAGACTGTTGCTGAATGGTGTTGACCTCAGTGTCTACTTTTACATTTATTTATATCACATATATCATGGATGTGCCATCTCGGTAGGCATTGCCTACTCTGAATAAAATAGATTAGCATCTACATTTTCCTTCTTCTGTGCTCAATATGCACCTAATCCAACAAAATTATGAAGGTTACTCTGATTATAATGCATAAAATACAAAATATTTTTTTGTAGATTTACTACATAAAAGTCACTAGCTGCCTTCCCTGAGTAAATTCTGATGGCATGTGCCTGACATATATATATATATATATATATAACATAGAATAGAAATACAAACTTACTTCATTTGACTAGTTATTTCAACCAACAAGTCCTTTGTTGGTATTTTCAACTTAGAAGGCACTATTTTTATTCTATGTAATTTATATGTTCTGTCATAATAAATACATTGAGCTCTTTTTTTGGATCAGTTTTAATATTTTATATTATTAGGATTCACTTGGATTATATGCTAATGGATTATTACCTCTGTGTGTGTATACATAAATATATGCAAGTGATAAAATTTCATGGTATACTATATTTATATGGTAAAAGTGTTCAATATCCGAGATAGAATCTATGTAAATATAAGCACTGAATATTCTGACAGCAAAATGTATAAATGTGGTGGGTGAGGCTGTGGTTTCTAGCAATAACAGAAATGACGATGAAGAAATCTCATGCAGGGAGGAGAATATTAGTTTTGTGGGACGTAGACAGGATTAAACAAAAATTCATGAACTTGGAAAGTGAAATCAGTTTCAATTTCTATAATTGTTTCTGGCATCATTTTCATGCTAATACTGTTTCAAAAAGGCATGAATCCAACCATCTTTGTTCTATCTCCATAGCAAAATTTTTGGTAGATATGGCACAAAGAAAGAGATCAATGTTGATCAGTTCTGTCTTATCCGATTCAAAATCCCCGGCGAGAATTTATGTCTACTTTTGAAAATGATTGTTTATGCATGATAATAAAATGATGGAATTACTGATTAGGCTGATGATGATCATGATGTTGATGATCTTACTGAGGAAGAAAGTGTTGGTTGGTGGTGGTAGTCATAGTGGATGAACAAGGATGAGTACAAGGTAGAAGCCAAGACAGCAACCACTGATAATGACAGATCCTTTCCTTGACAACCTATCCACTTTCCCAGTCTTTAATCCATCATTATCCTATTTGGCTGGATTAATGCATTCCTTCAAATCAGTCCGTGTCTTCTGCTGTCTTTTCTTCCATTCTGCCATCATTCTAACATTGTTGTGCTCATATTTAATCCTGTCTAACCGGGATTTGCAATCAGCCATCATGGATAGTAAATTCTGAGTGTGTGTGTCTCACCAAACTTTGAGACAGCTTTCTTGAAAGAAATATTTTGGTTTCTTGAAAGAAATATTTTGGTTTCTTAAAAAGAGAAAATTGTTATTAGGAAATGCAATGTCAATTGTTATCTACTGTCTTCTTATTATTCTTTTAATTGTTCTCTCTCCTTAATAGTCTTTTTCTCATATTCTCTAACACTCAATAACCCTTGCATCTTAGTGGCTTTATTGCCTTGCTTGATGTGAAATGAAAGCTAGCAGCATCCTGGATAAGACAATAAACTACATCCAACAGCAGGAGGTTTTGAGGAGCGTGGAACCAGATCTCAAATAGTTAACCCCCAAACTGGGGTCAAAACACTATGAAAGGGTAAAAATAGGTTTTAATACCAGAAATACTTTTTTGTAAAAAATTATTAGCAGCAATGAATTTTTGAAGAAAATAATAATTAGCATGAATACATTTTTGAAAAAATATTACCAGCAATAAAAATCTTGTTGGCTTTAAATAACCCATTCATGTTGATATGTGTTGTAAACTAGTGAAGTTTACTGAATAGAATAATTGCACAAAGGTTGGTAATGAACGGTAATACTTAGGACAAGAACAACATATATAAGATTTGCCAGTGGTGTGTGGAAGTAGTAGTCAACTGTTAAAAATGAATCAAGTGAATTGCACAATGAATCTCCAACTGCAGACCAACATACAGTATTTACTACTGTATTTATTTGAATGGGGACATAACCATTATGATCCATAGGTATGCTACAATAATATGCCATAAAAGAAATCAAACCAAAATGAAAGCTAGCAAGATAATTTTTCCAGTTATTAGATTCACTGGGAAAGGCCTGTGTCCAGAAATTTCCACACACACAAGCAGATAAATGAATGTATAGTGATATACCGTGTTCATGGTTATTTGTTGCTAACACTTGAATACAATTATTAAATATTGGCTCAAGTAAATGTGTCACATTTTGTATCACACAAGTGGGAGCTTGAGGAAGGGAAGGACTTTTGCTGTAGTTGACCTCTAATGATGGACTGAATCAGATCTGTGCAGGTCTCAGAGTGTCATTCAGCCTGACATTTGGTAGGAGACAAGCAAACAAAGGGGAGTGAAATTGTGGAAAACAGTCTAAGAAAGGTGACAAACAATAATGGATCAAAATTTTCCACTGAAGATCGATAAAAGAATTCAGTTCAAGAATGTTAAATACCAAACTCGATAACTTCATATGTCCATGTCATTGCATCGAATGGTACGTCATAGTAGATCTTGTTGATTTTGATTGGAAATTCTATAAGAACAAGAATGTCACTTAGATGTAGTGAAAAATAAAATTGGTTGACATCTTCACCAAATTGTCTTCTTATCAATAACAAAACTTATATCAACATAAGTTCGGCTAGATGCATCTCATCATTGTCACCCTTTTCTCCTTCTTTTTTTTGCTTTCTGTTTTGTAAAATCCCTTTACTCACTCATTACTTGAGAACTAGGGTCAGGTATGATAGTAAATATATGCATTCTGTCTGTAGAAATTCTGGTCTTATGCAATACTCAACATGCACCGTATTTATATTCTTATATGTACCATATATTCTCTTATTCTCATGTAGTATATATTCTCTTATTCTATATATTCTCTTATTCTCATGTACCATATATTCCCTTATTCTTATGTATCATATTTATATTCTCTTGACACTGTTAATTATCTCCTGAGTTCCAACAAGTGGTTGTTTTTATTTAATTCTCTTGGAGACAAGAGCTGCCAAAAATAATGTTTTTGTCTGTAGATTTTTTATCATACCCAGGGCTACAGTTTTAGTAGTAGTTTTAAGGAACCACATTTTTTTCAATTTCAACTTCAAAATCCTTACATTTATTTATTTTGTCGGAATCTTTAACAGATATATTTTTATCTGATAGCACCGCCATTATTATAAGAAAGCATATTTTTGGTATTGTCTTTAATTACAATATCTGTTTTATTAGCTTATATAATTCTGTCATTATGACTGGTGAAGTCCCTGTAGGGATACAGAAGGCAATTATCTCCCTTTGATGGGAATACGTCACATGGGTCATGTCATTTCATACAGTGACAAGAGTGGCCAATCCTTTAGTTTGCTTACAGCAACTAAACTGAAAAGTTGCTTTCTTTAGCCCATTCCTCCACAGACTGGGCAAAGACTAAATCTCCCTCCCCAGCAGCTTCCAAGTCCATGGCACCATTTCCTTTTTGGAATATATCATCCCTAGATAGAAAAAGAGAAAAGAAATTCCACAGCCCACAATCCCCAATTTGGGATAACTCAAGACTTACTGTTTCCCTTTTGTGAAATATGTCCTTGCCTGGGACATAGTAGATGAAACCATCCCCTTTGAATCTGGAATTCTAAACATGGCTTCTCCAGAAACGGAAGAATTTCCATATTATATCTATAACCCTTTCATTTCGTTTCTCCTTACATTCTGCTTTACACCCCAAAGAATAGTGACCTCATGTCTTTCTATGGCTGTTTCAGAATGATCTCTAGACCACTTTTCAGATTTAACATATTGTAATGAATATATACCATTTAGTCTTATATTCTGATCTTTGTGTACCTTCATTGTGAAAATTGGACAACCAGACACTAAAGAGGGTCAATAGTCTCAACATGTTCCCATAATCGATATATTCTTGATTGATTGTTTTTTTTTATGGCTTATCAACCAAATAACCCATATCTGGATGGAGGGAAATAGGTGTATTCATACCTTCCCCAAGGGTATTTGTGTGTAAGTAAATATAATGAACCCAACCGGAATCACAACTCTGCTAGCTGAATTCCATTTCCAAGCTGTTATCCATAACACTAACCATGCACCCAAGCTTACAGAACCTGGTACTCCAAATCACCCATCACTCATCCAGATATTGACCAAGCTTTTTGTTGCTTAACTTTAACTGCAGGTGACCATGATCATACATCATACAAGAACTGGTATTTCAATGTGATATGGGTGTAAGCCTATAATGTTTGCCTGGTAATTCCTGGAAAATGGGCTTTAGTCTCTGCCACCTTTGTCTCTGCTTTTAGTCATGCATTCTTCCGCCATTAATGAGTTTTGTGTTTTTCTGAAGAGAAAATTGTAACTCAAACAGAAAATGATGACATAATCAAGAGGTTAATGTTTCACACAACTTCAGTAGTTGAAAGAGCAATAACAGCTACTGGATTTGAGAAATGTATTTTCCTTAAAAATTGTTTTAATAGAAAAATTTTATAAACTTCAACCGAAAACACTATTGGTTGCTCGATCTCTGAATTCTGAATGTTTCCTTATAAGGAAGCAGATAATATTCCCATTACTCCTTGCATCGTTACTTCTGTGTGTATATTGGCCATGCTTTTCCCCCCATGTATATTTTTTTCAATTATAAACCAATTCCATATATGTACAGATATCAATATAAATCCCACCTGAAGAGAGGGCTATAAACTACTAAACCTGGGTATCAAGTTATACGTTCTACCTGTGGAAAAAAATTCCATTAACTAACAAGAGAAACTGATGATATTTCTAAAAATGGATACAAGTGATTGTAGTATAAAAGCCTATGAGCATGAATCTGTTTCTTTGATTTTATGACAATGCTGAAATAATGCATCCAGACTATTTAATATGTAATAAAAAAAGAAAAACAGTAATAGGATTAAAATAACAAATAAAAAAGGATAATTTTGTTGTTCGATAGGTGAGATAGTTAATTTAAAATCAAATTGAAGGCTGGTGTAAAACAATCTTCATCTTCTTCATTCACTCAAACAGATTTTTCTAAATAGAAAGGAAAAGTAGATATTGCTGAGTCTATTTCTCATAGAAATATTGTGTAGGTTAGAAGTAGTCAAGTATTTGACTGGAGCTGCAGTAGTTTACCCATTGGCAAATCATGGTCACCATCATTGGCAATTCATGTTCATATAAAGAGAAAACATGGTTGTCATCATTAGCAAATAATGGTCAGCTGCAGTGAAATCATAGGCACCATTATTGACAATTCATGTTCCCCTGCAGAAAAATCATGTTTCCCATAATTGGCAAATCATGTCCTCCTGCTGAGAAATTATGGTTACCTTCATTGACAAATCATGGTCACCTGCTGAGAAATCATGGTCGCCAACAGTGAAATCATAGCCATCATCATAGGCAATTCATGGCCATTTGCAGAGAAATTTTGGTCACCAACATTGGCAATTCTTGTTTATCTGCAGAGAAATCATGGCCACCATCATTGGCAAATCATTGTCATCAGCAGTTAAATGAAGGCTCTCTTATTTTTTTCTGACAATATTTATATGACTAGCAAAATATATTTTTGTTTATTTACATTGTATTTATCTTCTCAGTTATTATATTTTCAGTATAAATGCTTTTAGAATACATGACATCCATTTGAAATAAAAACTTAATCACACTTCTTAAAATTTGCCAATCATTGTTGATAAAAGAAAATACAGTTCCATCTAGCCAATTTGAACCACATGGCTCAGGAGGGGATGATGATATTTGCATTGATAGTCGCTTCAAGATTATGTCAGTTTTAGTATTAGATAGGGGATGATACCAATGAAGGTAATAGTTTGAGGCTAGTAAGCCAACTATCCTATCTTATGAATATTTCTGATCAGTTAAAACTGCAATCGGTTTTTACTGGTGACAGTAAATGAAAGAGATATGATTAATTTGTTTCCATCCAAAAAGAATCAAGTTTGCAAAAAAAGAAAAAACAAAAAAACATTAATTAACATCACTTAATATAATGCAAAAGATGAAGTGAGAGGCAATTTGCCTAAGACAAACTGTGGTAAATATGCAATTATTTTGACCACTAAGCCTGTTTATAAAATGATTCTTGGTGACAAGAATGGGAAAAGGAATTCAAAGATGACAGTTAAATTAAGAAAGAGAAAAAGATGAAGAAAAGAGATGAGAAGAAAAACAAAAGATGAAGCTGATGCAAAAAAAAAGGAAAAAGAAAAAAAGGAAAACCAAATGAAAAAAAAAAGAAGGAAACTTTAAAATATGGCAATGAAACTAAATTCCCTGATGTGAAAATAATAAAATCATAGAACGTCATTTTCTGAATTGCACTCATAACTAAAAAATTTAAAGAAAATAAATTAATTAAAGACTTGAAAAACTAAACAAACCACAACACACTCTGCATTAACACATCTTATTATTCACAATCTGAGAAAATCAAGTTGTTTTTTTGTTGTATTTTTTTTCTGAAATTTCTCAACTAATTTTCTTTTATAAGTGATAAGCTTTGAGGTAGAGAAAATATGAAAGATATTTATAAATATTTTTTTTTATTTTGCAATTTTACAACCTTTTTTTTAATGAATGTCTTTCAAATTAGATGCATATGGAGCTTGTGGAAAAATGAAAAAAAGTCAAAGTAAAAATATCAAAAAAAAAAAAGAAATCACTTCTAACAAGTAATGAGCATTTACTCGACTGGCAATGAGTTTTGCTGATGTTTAAAAATGCAAGACTTGAATATTTACAGCAAAATTTTAATAATATGCCATGAGTTCTTTTCCACTGACATCAATTTTCAAGTCTTGGAGCTATCTTCAATGTTTGTATTTTAAGCACAAAAACACAAAGAAACATTTCTCTAATCACTCAAGAGATCTTGTTTCCTGTCATGAAAATAAGGTTTATTCTTTTTTCTTTTAAATAGATGATATTAGTAACTTAATATTACTTGACTTTTCTTCCTTATAGGTTTATACTAGTACAGTAAATCTATCTTAATCCTATTCATCTCTCTCTCTTTGTTTTTAGTCCATGCATATCTATCTATCTATCTATCTATCTATCTATCTATCTATCTATCTATCTATCATCTTTCTTTCTCTTAGTTTATTCATATTTATCTCAGGCTTATGACCACATCATGCTGAAACACCAGTTCCTGTACAATCACTAAATTTAAGCAATGTCAAGCCTGGTCAGCATCTAGATGGGTGACCACTTGGGAATGTCAGGTGCTCTAAGCTTGGATATGTAGATCATATAATGGATAATTGCTCAGAGTTTTTAATCAGAGAGCCGAGTTCCTATTCCAGTTGGGGTTGTTATATTCATTTACACACAAATACCTCTTCTCTCCCAGCTATGGGTTAATTAGTAAGACTTGTATCACTAAAACCATTATTATCGCCAAAATAGAAAGTAATTTCTACAATCCAAAATTATTTTCTGGCTTTAAATAAAAACCTGAAGAGGTTTGATAAGCCATAGAAAATGAATCAGTCAATCAATCAATATCTATCACAGTCTGTTCATATCTATCTATTTATCTCCCTCTTTGTCTATTCATACCAATTTCATTCTGTTTATATCGATCTATACATCTCAATCTATTCATATTTATCTATCTCGGCCTGTTCTCTCTTTCTTAGTCTGTTCATATCTCAGTTTGTTTATATCTATCTATATTATTCTGTTGATATCTAACTTGCCATAGTAAGTCCATAGTAAAAGGGAATCTTCTAAAAGACAAGTCCTAATCATAACCAAAGAAATGATATATTTTCTGTGAATTAAAATTTATTATTATGATCTCAAATTGCTTATTAAGGTAGAAAGGCTTTCTCCCTTTTTTGAAAAGCTTCTTTCAAGAATGTTATTAAATAGGAAAGAAGAAAACAAATCTTAATTGTGATTTGCCATGAGTGGGATTCACTTGACAAGTTCATATGAAGAACAAAGAATCAAGCAACTCAAATGACAAAAATGTCATTCAGTTCTAGTAAACAAAAGAAAGGGAAATGATTTTGGTAGACTGAAAAAACACACTGCTCTATATCAAAATTCTGAGTTCTTTTTACTTTGCATCAATCAAAATTAAATAAAATATGTACCTTCAAATGGGTACAAAATATTTAATATGTATACAAAATAACAACACATATGAATATTTCAGTACATGCTTTTCCAATTAATTGTTACATACTTTGGATGAATTTAAATCCAAATGCTAGGATGTAGCCAACAGAATCTTGTCTACCACACTGATAACACCATGTTCTTGATAATGTCTGCAGTGATTGAAGTCTTTGAAAAAGACCCAGAAAAAACAGGAACTTTAGACAATATAGAACCGCTTATTCCAAATGTGGAAAAATAATGAAGAATTAAACAGATCTTCTTAGATGAAATTAGTACAATTTGTTTGGATATATATATATATATATATATATATATATATATACCTAGTGATATATATATATAAACCCTAGACAAACAAACCCAGATCGGATCGGGAGGGAAAGCTGGCTAAAGAGGCAAAAAAAAAAACGCATATTTATAGGCGATAGTCAAAATTATAACACGTGACCAAAGATAAAGAAACACAGGAACACCGGGAGGGTGGGGGTGGGGGTTAAAGATTTATTCAACAACTAAAAGGGGAGGGGATATTAAAACACGAACAATAAAGGTGGAATGACAATACAAATGGGGAATAAATCTTTAACCAGCTAAAAGTTATTGTAAATTGGTAGAAATTGTAAATTGGTAGAAATGATTAGCAACGGTGGTGGGAGAATGATAAAACCATGAATGTAGTTATAGTGGTGGTAGCTTGAACTAAAAAGTGGTTGTTGGTGTTTTATTTTATTTTTTGTTATATGTATTAATTTATTTTGGTATAAATCCTGATAATAGGTATTCTGTGTAAAATTATGGTAGTTGAAGATTGCTATAATTTTTAATTTACAAAATTATTATTGTTATTATATTAAAGCTGGTTATTTCCTTGTTTTTTTTTTTGTGACTGTGTATATGTGACTGGTAGAAATTTCAGTTTGTAATCCTTATTGGTTATTTTTATGGTGGTATTAAATATGCTGGGAGAGAGGGTAGTTTACGTTAATAATTATGGCAGGATTATATGGTAATGGTAGATATGGTGTGATAGTAATATGTAAGGGGGTTGGTGGCAATAATAATATAAGTGGTTAATATTTATTGTAAATTGTTAGTAGTGATTAGTAATGTTGGTGGCGGAATAATAAAAACCTATAAATGTAATTATTGTGGTGCTAGCTTGAACTAAAGAGTGGTTGTTGGTGTTTTATTTTATTTTATTTTCTATATTTATTTGTTTATTTTTATTTATTATGAATCCTGGTAATAGGTGTTTATTCTCATGGTTACATATGGAAATTATATCTGATCATATTGTTTTAAGGTATTAAATATGCTGGGGGAGTAATATGTGTTAAAGATTGTAGTGGATTTATATATTAATAGTCGGTGTGATGTGTATGTGATGGTGCTGGGTGTTGGTGGTAATGATAATATTATTAGTTAATAGTTATTGTAAAGTGGTAAAAGTGATTACTAATGGTGGTGCAATGATAATAATGATAGATGCAATTATTTTGATGGTATCTTGAAATTAAATTGTGATTGTTGGTGCTTTGTCTATTTTATCCGTTTGGTATGAATTCGGATAATAGGTACTTGTTCTCATGCCTACATTTGGAGATTATCTCTGATTTTTTGTTTAGTAAGTCCTTTTGCGGTTTGTGTGATATTATTGCTACTTTTTCATGTAGGCAAAGTAGGCATTTTTTTGTAATGTTGTTGTAGGCAGGGGCTTTTTTCAATATTTCCCAACTTATTGTTGGTGTGATATTTTTGTCTTTTTGCTGCCATATGTATGTAGAAAGTGTTGTGCTGTTCGAATATTTCCTGTTGTTGAATGAAAGGTTGTGAGTGTTATTCCTCATCTTGAATGGACCTTCGGTGGCACCGATGTAGTGCATAGTGTTGTTGTTTGTACTTACCTTGGCCTTGTATATTGTGTTTGTAAGTTGGCAATTTCCCTGGAGGGGACATGTTGTTCGGTTTCTGCAGTTGCATATTGGATCCTTGGTTACATTTTTGTAGGTTGTCTTTTTTTTGTTGTGGCCTTTGATTATTTCTGTTATGTTTTTTGTACAGCTGTAACTGATCTTTACGTTATTTTTGTTAAATATTTTTGATAATTTGTTTGCTTCAGTGAAGTGTTTTTCTATTAAGTTTAGGAATATTTTGCCTATGTTCGTCTTAACAGTTTTGTGATATGGTGGATTAAACCAGATAATGTTTCTCTTTCTGTTTCTGCATTTTGGCTGTGGAGGTATATATTGTAGTTGTTGTGTGTAACCACTTGCTTTTAGTGCTTCATTGTATGGTGCTTTTTTGCTATTGAAAATGTGTATGTTAGATGAGTTTTCAGATAGTCTGCAACTGATTGACTTTGGTATTTGTTTGATGATAGAAGGTGGATGGTTGGAGGATGCGTGTACGTAAGTTGGGGTGTCATTTTCTTTTTTGTATGGTTCATATGTGTTGTTGATCAGGTTAAGAGTGACGTCAAGGAAGTTTACTATTGTTGTGCCTGTATTTATCTCTATTTTGAATCCAATATTTTTTAGGGCGTTCACTATTTTCTTCCTGAATTTGTCTACTTTGGGGCCATTGGATTCCCTTATTAAGATAAGACTGTCATCTCTGTATAATCCTGTGTCCTTTTTCTCCAGGATTTTGATGGCATTTAAGGAGAGATGATGCCTTTTTTAAAAGCTCAAAAAAATTAATGGATTTTAAGTTTAACTGAAAAAACATAAATATTGCATAAAAGTAATATAATAATTTAATATAATTCACAATCATTATTCATTTCATTTCATTTATTATATATATATATATATATATATATCATAATTTTTATATTTATTTAAAGTTACATATGTATTGTTTATTATTATTATTATTTCTTTCAATTTTTTTCACTGTTACCAGATTTTTCTGTATTAATATTTATTTATTTTTGTCCAATTATCCTGACAATCATTTATCTTATTTTTACTTTTTTTTTTTTTTGTGGACATAAAGCTATATTTATCAAATTTACATTTTCTACTCTCGTTCAATTTTTATCCATTGATAGTTTAAGTCTTAGTACTGTCAGAAAGGCAATATAAACGATTTTATTGTATGTTATAAATAATGACTTCATAATCTCCAAGTATTTTAGGCTTAAATCTCGATTTATATTTTCAAATTTTTCTTTCTGCTGTCTTTTTTCCTAAATAACAAATTTTTTGAATTTTGTGTTTATTTATGTATGACTATTTTCTCATTTGTTTTGCTTTGTAATGTTTTTGTTTACCTAATGTTTTATATATTAAAAAAGCTATTGACTTTTTGGGGTGTGTTTCTAAAAGAGATAATGTATATAATATTTATTTATGCACACTATATATGTTCCAAAGGTTTTCATAGCCAAGTGTGACAGCAGGGACAAGCTACCACTGTCTATAAAATACTTCCATGGCATGCATCTCAAATAGCCTCTGACAACTATGTCCAGCTCCAAGCCAGAGAATGGGCAAAGGTGGACAACTGATGTCTTGTAACCAGTTGCTTTGGATAGATGGAGCTTGACAGCCCAGGAACACAGTTCATCTAAGGGAAGAAAAGCCCTGATTTTAAACCTCCACTACCATGCAGCAATATCCAACCAAATATGAAAAAAGCTATGGAAGTAACCTGGAGCGGAACCCAGAAGGCAATTGGCTTTCAATACTTACAACTTTCTGGCCATTCCTGCAGCTAAGCTGGACCTGAATGTAAAGCCATGAATTCCTTTGTATCTTGTTGGTATGGTCAGTCCATAATCTCCACATGACATCACCCAGGCTTGTGATCTGGAGATGTTATGCCAGTGTCACCATCAAAGGACTGAATTTTGACCAAACAGGGTGCTACCTTTATCTGATTAGATAAATGGATGCCTAGAGTATATATGTGCGCTTCTGCTATATATCAGTCTAATGTCAATGCCAATCTAATGTGTGTGTGTGTGTGTGTATTTTTGTAACCTAGAAAAGGTTAGTGAATAAGAATAATTAAAATGAAGGTTGGAAATGGAACAATAATATTTATAACAGAAACAGCATAACAAGATTCACCAGCGGCATGTAGTAAGTAATCAACTGCTAGTGGTGAGCAAGAAATGAATCAAGGTGAATTGCAAATGAACCCCACACTGAATACAAATGACCACCTCATACAGTATATTCTACTGTATTTATACAGATTGGGACATACCCATTATGGTCCATAGGTACGATATAATAATTATACACTGCTTACAATCAAATTCCTGTGTGTGTGCGTGATCCACATAGTTTCTTGCATATAACCACTAAAAGGTAATACTAAAAGTAAACATCTTTGTATCTTGTCTTTAATGAAACATATATTCATTAAAGACTATTGCCTAAAAACATATTGTGCAAAATATAAATATTTTTGTATGTACACACACGCACAGATATATATATATATATATATATATGAATATGTTTATACATTGTTCACAAAATAGAAATACAAAAAGAGAAAGATTTATAATATTTTTACTACATTTTTTCTCTTTTTATGTTTGCTTTTAACTTCCTGCAAGAAATTCAGTCTATTTATGATTGAACTGTGGTAATATATTTGGTGACGTATGTCTGTCTCACTGCTACTTAATTATATACTTGTGTATTTGGTGAGGTATATAATTTGATAAAAACATACAAATGCTTATATTTAACTCAGAAAAACACTTGTATTTATAAACATATTGTTTCTATTAATAAATAGGTCATGTTTGCCGGCTCAGATCTTTCCTATCTGAACTAGTTGTCATAAATAATGACCAGGTTAAAGACCAAATTTTGAATGCAGATTTTCAAGGAATCTATGCCCCCCCCCCCGCCCACTTTGAAGAGAGTGCAGTACAATCTTCTTAAGCAGCTTCTTCTTTGTAGATTCAACTAATCTGATATAAAAAAAAAAAAAAAAAAGATTTAGACAGGAGTTGACAGAGATTAAAGACAGGATTTAATTTTGATCAGTTTTTGAGTCCTGTTTGACCAAAGATCAATTTTTTTTTTATAGACAAATCATAAATTTGTTAATTCAGAAAGATGGTAGATTTTTGCTTTGAAAAATAACATTTTGAAAATTCATTGTTTCTTGATCAGTCAGTTCTGTATATAATTTTGTATTGATCCCTTATATATGAAAGGTTAAAGGTCAGACTTGTGTATAAACTAAAATCCTATGTAAAGTCATTTCAAAAATCCTGTCTTTGACAGATATGATCAATAAAGTTCTTGATGATGGTGGTGAGGATAGGAGTGGTTGTATTAAAGATGATGTTAATTCATTTACTTGGAATAATAAGTGTCCTTAAAGATGTGATGTCCTCAGGGCTAAAATTACTTGAAATCTGCTCATATTCTAAAACTTCTGATAAGGAAATCAGAACTAGAGGCAAATTGAAGAATTATTACTCACTGACAGCCCTTCAAGTTTTGTTCAGTTTATACATTTACATACATATGTTTATACATATAAAATGTATATATATATATATATATATACATACATATAAAATGTATCATATACGATTATTTATATGTTTGTATAATCAATACAATACATTTGTGCACACATCAACACCAAACAGTAACAGTATCTTTCATGCTATTTCATATAACATGCCTAAAATCTGTATTTTTATCATTCATATATATATATATATATATATATATATATGATAGCAATGTATATTTTTATATATCAGAAATAATATTGAGGAAATTGTATGCCAAAGTGGAAAAAGTTTACTTGTGATGTTTTTTTGTCCTTTGGAACTTCATCAGACTAAATTTGTTATGTTGGTATGACTACACAGGCACATGAATGAGGAGTGCTGGGAATCTTAGAATTTTTATTTTTTTTAATATATATCTACCTGTATCTACCGGAATACATTTAGAGTTTTTTTCTTTGCATCCCTTTTGTTATTAGATATCATCCCACACTGTGATAACAGAAGATCTGCCTGGAATTATGAAAGAGCCAGGGCACAAATTTGCTGTAGATGACCTTGTGATCAATGAACTCTCTAGACATTTACGTTGTAGTGAATTATTTCTCCTTTGATCAGAGTAGCATTTTTTATATCAAAATTGTCGTCAGTCTCATTATTACGGACGACCAACGCATTTGATAAAAAGTTTTGTAAAATTTCCGTTGTGTTCATGTAATTTTTTATTTTGATTCCTTAAGATTTCTCCATTGAATTTTTTGTGACTTTTATTATGGGTAATGGAGTCCATCAGATTTTAGTTTATTGTTTTGTTTAGTATTGACTAAGTCTTTTATTGTTTTGGATGTAGTACTGACAAATTTTATGTTGAGTTTAGATAGATTCTTTTCGATTGTAGATGTGATAGAGTTAGTTGATAGGATAATATATTTTTTTTGATTCATTGGGTTTTTCAAGAGGGGCCATTTTTTTGTTTTAGAATATTTTATGGGCCTTTTGTTTTGCATTGAATATAAAATAATTAGAGTGCTGGAGAAGTTAGAAAGTGTTTTCAATGTATTTCTTCTCTTTATGTAAATAATCTGGGCTGCAAATTCTGAGTGCTCTTAAGTAGAATCCGATGATTATGCTAGATTTTATTTTGCTGTTATAATGAGAATAGAAATTTATTAGGTCATTTTATTGGCTGATTTCTAGTGAATACTGAGCTTTAAACTGCTGTTAACATGATGTTCTAGGAAAGGTAAAAAATTGTGTTCTGCCATTTCTTATGTAAATTCTATTGTGTTCAACATTGTTTCCTTGATCTACTAGGTCAGATAAATCAGTGTCTTGAGGATATATAAGTAGAGCATCATTAACATAACAGAAGTATGTCGATTGATTAGGTAAAGTATTTTGAAAGGACCAGATTCAAAAAATTCTAAGATACATGCCATCACTCCACTGAGAAGTGATCCCATTGGTAGTCCATATTTTTGTTTGTAACAATCATTATTAAATGTGAAGTAGCATTGATTGGTGATGGGAGGGCAAATTTTTATTATTTTAGCTGTTGATAAATTTAGCATTATCTTTTATTGAGTTAGACACATTTTTAGGAGATTTAGGCATTTTTCACCTGGGACGTGGGTGTAGAGGGATTTTATATCTAGACAGGCCATGCATTTGTCAGTCATGTTCAAAGGAGAAAATAATTTACTACATCATGTCTAGAGAGTGCCTTGATTACAATGTCATCTACATTAAATTTGCATCCTGACTCTTACAACATTTCACCATTACTGACTAATCTACTATTATTATAGTGTGGGGTACCTACTAACAAAAGCAATGGAAAGAAACAAAAAAGACTCTAAATGAATTCAGCTAGATATAAAAAAAAAAAAAATTTGAATAAATAGAAAATTTTAAATGCCCAGCACGCCTCACTCATAGACATGTGTATTCATACCAACATAACAAATTTAGTCCTAAGTCCTGAAGGATGAAATACATCACAAGTAAACTTATTCCATTTTGTCATACAATTTCCCCATATATATATATATATATATATATATATATATATATATATATATATGTGTGTGTGTGTGTATTTGTGTGTGTGAGGAGAGACAAATAAAGACAGGATTACACACATTTTTTATCAAATTCGCTCCAAATAAGGTAGTAAAGCCACTAAGACACAAGGGGGTTACTGGGTGTGAAAGAATTAGAAAACAGAAACATTATTGAGGAGGAAGAACAATATGAGTAATCAGGAAGACAGTAGATTACAACTGATATTGTATTTAAATTTTTCAAGATCAAAAGAGAGTTCCACAAGCGAGTAGTGTGAGAAATGAAACTTTTAGCATAGAGCTTATAGTTGCATATACCCAATTCAACTGTAAGTTGACGAGACTTTTTGCTAATCTAGTGCTGTGCTTGCGTTCATAAAGTCTAGGTACCATAGTGAAGAGCTCATCCGAACAATTACCATGAAAGTATTTATAGAAAAGGCACAGGGAAGCTACGTTACAGCAGTGAAAATGGCACTGAAGCTGAGATGCCAGGTCAAGACTAATGATATTACTGATTCTTTGCATTTTTATTAAGAATCTCTAAATATAAAACAGGAGCACCTGATCATATATAGCAGCAACATTTAAAGCATGGATGAATGTTAGACTTATAGATATGTAAGATAGATTCTTGAGAGAAAAATTATCTAGCACAACACAGCCAACATTCTTAGCAGCAGACCTAACAATAGATTCAATATAGTCTTTCTACTTCATGTCAAGCAAGAATTTTAGCCTGAAAATGCACTATGAGACACTCTCTAGGAGGTTAGCTTCAGCTGCTGTGTTGATGGAAAGCAGAAAGGGGTTTCTCAGATGATTAATAGAGAGCAGTTTTGGTTTGGAGGAGTTAAAATTAACAAGTCATCCTTTGCCGTAGTTAACAACTGATTGTAATTCATTTTTGAGATCAGTCATCAATTTGACCTTACTATTGAGACATGTTTCATCAACATAGATATCAAATTGAGAGCTGGAAAATTCAAAACAAACTCAGACCAAGGATGGAACCTTGGATGACATCCTGCAGTAGAATATGAAAGGAACTAGAAGAGTGATCATTAAGGATAACTTCTATTTCAACATTAGATAAGAAAGACTAAATCAGTTCAAAAATTTGTCTGGAGACACTAGAACTTTTCAACATATGAAGAAGACTGACATCCCAAACCCTGTCAAAGGCTCTTGAAATATCCAAAGCAGCAGCCCGATCTTCATCATTCTTATCTAAACCTTGAAAGACTCTTTTCTACAATTATCGCCAGAACATCAGCATTTAACCTAAACAGATGAAAGCCATATTGCTTGTCTGAAAAAAGTCCCTGTGATGTTTAACCAATTCAGCATTAATCAGGGCCTCTAGTAGTGTACTAAAAAGTGATAGTTGGCTAATAGGCTGATAGTTGGAAGGGCCAGACAGTTCACCTGAGTTCTTAAAGACTGGAACAATAGATGAGAATTTTCAACAAGCAGGAAAGTAAGAGTTAGTGAGGCATTTATTATACTGTTTAGAGAGAATAGGAGCGAATTTGGGGGCACATTTCTTAAGGACCATTAAAGGGATACCATTGGTTTCAAATGCTTTGTAGAGATCCAGATTAGAGATGATAGCAGAAACTATGGAATAGGTTATATGCATATTATTCAACAGAGTCTCAGTTTTAAGTGGAAAGTCAGGCAAGGATTCTCCAAATGAGTCAAGAGTAGAATTTAGGGAGGATTTATGGGCAAAATATTCTGCTTTATGAGCAGAAGACAATAACACCTCATATTGATTGAAGAGACAAAGGATAGAAAACTTGCTCTTATTAAAAAGCTGCCAGTTGTCATGAGAGCCAAACATGCAATACAATGCCTTATTGTCTCGGCAAACAGAGACTTTGATGACATGTTTACATTTATTACATGCAGCCATGAATAGGTGTTTGTTGTGATGTAAACTGTCATGCTGGTACAGCCGGAAAAAGTGACTCCTGTGAGTTATACTGGCTAAACAGGCCAGTGTGAATTATGGAGAAGATAAAGGTTACACCTGTAATATCCAAGAAGGAAAAAAAGCATCGATGCTGGCTTTGATCCAAGAATAAATCTCACTGGCACCTTTCTCAATAGGATGGTTATGAATATCAATCCAAGAGGCATCACAAAGAAAGTAATGAAATGAATCCCAATCAGCATACTGGTAAGAGGTCTTGTGAATATGACATTCCTGTCTAATAGATAACCGGAATAATATATCAATAGATACTATAACATGATCAGAGTTTCCAAGAGTATAGTGTTGCAAAGCTTGAAAAGTGGTAAGGAAGCATGTCGATTAGATTTATTCAGGAAATGAATAGGGAAATTGACAAGTAACAGAATGAGAAATGGAAAAATTGGCAACATCAGTGGGAATTAGAATGCATAAAATTCCCTTGTGATGCAAATCACCAAACACACAAAATGTTCATAGATGGATAAAAAGAAAAAAGTGATATAGCCAACAGAGTGTAATAATGACAGTCAAAAGCACATGGAACATCAGGCCACCCTAATGTTCCACCAAAAGTTACTGATTCAATGCTTTTTAAAAAGATTTAACCCATAGAAGTATTCTTGATCCCTTCTTAAGAGCCAGGTTCAGTCATGTGACTATCTTGACCAGTTCATCCTTTGAGCAGAAATGAGCAAGCAGCAAAGTTTATTTTTTTGTGATTAATAAGGTAATGCTTTCATCTATTTATCAATTCCAGTGCTTTAAAATTTAATTTTAAATATTTAAAATTTAATTTTAAAAATGCTACATAAAAAAGTAAACTAGCACATAAATTTTTTGCTACAATAAAAATTTGATTCATTTAAAAAATTATTTATGTAACTTGAAAGATTCACTAAAAACTGAGCATACGTGATGAAAAAAATTAAGATGACGCTGTTAAATGCTACTTTGGTTCTACTAAAAATAACTGGAAATTGCATTTTTACTATCACCAAATGACACAAAATAATATTAAATACAAAAACTGCACAACACTCTCTAAGTATTTTTGGCGATTAAAAAGCAGTCATAGCTGGAAGATAATTGTGAAAGCTAAAACATGCTATGGAAAGGGAGACAGATGTAACTTATGTCTTTTAGAAAAATTTATTATCTTAAAACACTTAATTAATCCTAACTTACTGAACAAAAGAAGTGAATTGATCACTACATGTAGACACAAAAGTAAACAGCTGATCAAGCCCAATTAAAATAGATTTTATGTATATTAATATAATATGTAGCAATGATGAAAAATTCATAGCACCCATCATTAATAGCATGTTTTATATATCCATAATATACACATATATAATTCTATAGTCTGTACTTGATTATTTTTGTATGTGTGTATATATAATTCCACCTTTGTAAGTATAAGCTAGGTGTTAAATACATTATATATATATATATATATATATATAGCCCCAATTTATAATTCAGTTAACATCTTGAGGACTAAGTTTATACCATTACACAGTCCTTTAGTAATATATTCTAATAAACACCTATTATTTATATTACCACAAACAACAGTTTTTTTTTTGTGCAAAATCCCATTTGATACATAGTGCGTTTACATAAATTCAAACTTATTTAAAATAAAATTTTTTTAATTCTCCATCTTTTGACCTTAAAACTTTCATTGTTATAAACTATTAATAATTAATTTAAATATTATAGAAAACAATGATATAAAGAACAAGTTTTAAGACATAATTTTAAATCAACTCCACAAGAATGCGAATTTTGCAACACTTAGTGGTCAGTTAGTATTCAGCAACTGATGATTGTGTAACTACATAAAACTCTGAGCCATGCTATTGACATGGGGTATTATGTGTATTCACTAATATATACTTAATAACTCTCTTATATAACATTGAACACTATTTTTATAACACCCAAGTAAAAAAATATATATGTACGTGCAAGTATATGTGCATATACGTATCATTTTTTAACAAACATATATAAAATTACAAGTAGATAAAAGTTAATACCCAATACAATACGTCATTTCACCCAGAATGGTCTTGTCAACACTATGGAGTTAGATAAAAAAAATTAATCATAATTTTTATTTGTAAATAGGAAGAAAGAGATGGGAAGTTTGCAACTAAGAGCAAATGTATTTAAAAAGGGAGGGGAAGAGAAAGATAAAAAGAGAGAGAAAAGTTGGGAGGTGGATAGAGTACAATGATTACAGGAGAGAAATTAAGATGAACAATTATCAAATTCATCCAGACATGGGATGACCTTGACCTATATATTAAATAATAGATGAAATTTTTATAAAATATATTTATTCCTTGCCTTACATTTGTTTGATTAAGCTTGTTCAAAAAACATGTCGTTGCCCGTCTTCTTTGTATGTAATCTTTGAATTTCACTCCTAATTCTATTCACCTATTCTCTTCTTTTTTTGTTTCTCTAATTGTTGGCACCATTTCTTGATGAAATGACATTCAGTCTAACATTTTTTTTTTTATTATCATTATTACTGGATGTGAATTTAGTCTTCCCCTTTTTGAAAACTTTGAATATTAGTTCTTTGAATTTTCTTTTTTTCTCTCTCTGCTAACTCATGCAAATGGACATCATGGGAATTCCAGATCTCTGACATGGAGTGTTCTTATTCAACAAGTGTATGCTGGCATTTAAACTAAGTTGAAACTTTATATTTAGGTTTCATATCCTACTGATTTGTCTCTGTTTGTCTTTAGGTTGTTTTTTTTTTTTTTTTTTTTTTTTTTTTGTGCATGTGTAATAGGAGCAGATAGGCTTGATTATCACCCGGTCAATACCCCTCCCCCTTCACTTGAACAGGTATAGAGGTTCATCCCTTGTTTCCTGTTTAGAAAGGGGTTCCTGGATTTTTTCTTTTTATCTGGCCTCCATAATAGTACTGCCATGAATCTCTTGTGACATGTGCGGTTTGTGGCAATGTCTCTTCATACTGAGGGTACCGTATTGACAGTTCTCCGGTTGCTGTTCCCAACTGGTAGATAGGAGCCCTGACTCTTGTGTAGCGTCTTGAGTGACTGCTCTGATCAACAGTTGCATAATATTGGGGTGTTTTTAGTGCCATGTTGCATATGGAAGGGTGCCCCTGCATGTACCTCTTGAGGCCACTTTATGTTGCAGTCATACCAACTCCTTTCTGTCCGTGTCACATATGATGACATTCTGCTGCTATTACGTTTGGCCTTTTCACTACCAACGTGACTCAAAATGACCATAAACCATCATAAAAATAAACTTAAACCAGCCCTAAAAAAATCACCTAAACCTTTCATTCCCTTCTCCAGAATCTGTGGCATTTGATCCAACTTCTGCAGTGTTGAATCATTCCTCTTTGAAAAGTCTCCTGATATAATAACTATCTGTGAGACCAACCTTAACTCATCAATCCCATCCTCTGATTTCTCAATTCTCAGTTACCTCCCTCTCTTTAGAAAGGACTGCATGGCCTGGAAGTTTACACCTGAGACCATCTCCCACTGGTTAGGGAATTCTCTCTTGAATCTCCCGATCATCCATATATGTGTCTCCGTTTTTCTCTCCTCAATTCTTTCCATTAATATAGACAAGGCCATCTCTCTACACCTGTTTGCACATATATTTGTGTTTGGTGATTTTAATACCCACCATACTACGAGGCTTAAAAACTCTATAACTGACCTTACAAACCCTGAACTTTTTCAATCACTCATTACCTCACACAAGTGGCTGACTTTCCTACACATTTCCCCAGTAACACTAATGGTAATTCTTCAATTCTCATTCCCTGTTTTACCTTCATTCCCGACTCCTGTTATGTCACTCAGCTCTGCCATCTTGGCAACTCTGATCATGCTTTAGTGTCTGTTAACATCTCTTTCTACTCCTTCCCTCAGCAAAGAACCTCCTACAAACAGAATATCTTTCTGTTATCAATGTGCAGACTGGGACTCGTTCTGTGATTTCCTTCACAATGTCCCCCAGTAATGTGGTTTTAATCTCCCTGTTCAAAAATGTGCATCTCCTCCCGGGTTAAAGCTGGAATCGAGGCTTTCATCCCTGCAAGAAAATACAAAGTTCAATCATGTTCATCTCATTAGTTCACAGCCGCTTGCTCAGCTGCTGTTGCCTCTTGGATTCACTTCTGTTTGTACTGAAGAGACATGTCTGATTACAACTGGCATCTCTTTGTCTCTGCCTGTAATGAGTGCAAGCGTATCCTCAATGAAACAAAGCTACTATTTGCTGGAAAAATGAAACAACATATTGCATCTTGCTAGTTTGGTTCTAGAGATTATTGGTGGCTCTGCAACAACATCAATTCATCAATACCTCCTCTATTCAATCAATTTAAGGTACTGACTTCCTCAGCTTATAAGGCTGAATGCTTTGCTCAGAAATTCTCATTGAATTCAACACTCAACTCATTTGAAGTACCCACAACTGATTTTCCCCCTAGAACTGAGGCTCTGTTGAGTGACATAAACATAGCCCCATGGATGGTTTTCAACATTGTCTATAAATTAGACTCCCATAAGGCTAGTTTCAGGGACGGTATGCCAGCCGTTGTCCTGAATAAATGTGCTACTGAACTGGCACCAGTCCTCTTCAAACTATATAACTATTGCTTCACAGATTCTTGCTTTCCAGCCTGTTGGAAGTCCTCATCTATTGTACCTGTCCTTAAGAACTCTGGAGGCCCTTCTGACCGATCTAACTACCGTTCTATCAATCTCCTACAACTCTTTGGCAAAGTCTTTGAGGCTTTAATCAACACCAAAGTGGTTAAGCACCTTATATCCCATGATTTACTCTCAGACAAGCAATATCGTTTCTGCTTTGCCCAATTCACAACTGATGTACTCACGACCATAACTGAGTTTATATACCAAGCACTGATAATAACAGAGAAGCTTGAGCCGTAGCTTTAGATATCTCGAAAGCATTTGATAGGGTCTGACATGCTGGCCTTCTTTGTAAGCTTCATAGATATGGCATTACAGGATGATTATTTGACTTAATAAAATCCTTCCTGCTAAACCATGAAATGAACGTCATCCTGTAGTAAAAGAGATAATTTGTTAGCACAAAAAAAAAGTTTGATCTGCCAAAGAAAAATTACCAAAAATTAGTTAGCAAAAATCTACATCAATGACTAGAAGCTATGCTAATGTTCTTCCCTCCCCTGAATGGCGTGACCAATCAGAAAATTCTCTCGGTGAACAGAAGCTGTTGTTTTTCGCTTATAAAAGGAGATTTTTTTTGAGCTTGTGGATCAAACACGTGTTTTTGCTGGTGAGAAGTGAAGGTTGAACGTGTGACTCCATTTTGTCATTTCTACGTTGTTTGTTGGACTGTTACATTGGACTATCGTTTGAACTGTGATTTGGCTACAAGTGTTGCAGTCGAGAAACAGAAGAAATCTATTGCAGTTGCTACTATCGGGTGACAGTCTTTTCTTTACTACAACACATCCTAAATTGATTCTCCTCCAGTACCTTTCTCATGAATGCTAGTGTTCTCCAAGGCACTATCCTGATTCCTACACTATTTCTGGTCTTCATCAGTGATCTTCCTGATGTCATCAACTCCCAGGTTAACATCTACACTGATGACACTATTATTTACTCCTGCCTTAATAATAGATCTGGCATTGTTGACAAAACTACCCTGGCCGTAGGCCTTGAGAAGGACCTTCAATCTGTTGTTAACTGGTGCAGCAAATGGCTTTTAAATTTTAATGCTTTTAAAATGAAACTGCTCTCAGTTACTGTTGTGGCCTTGTTAGGGCCAGAAATAAAGACACAAAGAGAGGAATTAAGTTAAACAATATTAACAGAAACAGTAATACAAACATATACAAATGAAAGTGTTACAACTAGAATGTTTGGCCTGACTGTCAGAGCTGACTGCTGGAAACTTCCCTCTCAAAAAGGCAGTACCTGCTCCTATTTATAGTTGGGAGAGTCCATGTGTGCGTGGGTAAATTACCATAACAGTTACCCACCATGATGGCTGATGCCGAACTCCACAACAGCATCTCTCTGCACCTGCTTGGTCCCACACTGTCAACTGACCTGAAGTGGAACAACTACATTGAATCTATAGCTTCATCTACTCCAAGGAAAGTTGGTTCTGTGTCATACCACACTCACCTGAGTCCATCCTTCAAATCAACCATTCATTCTTGCATGGAATACTGCTGCCATATATAGTTAGGTGTTCCCACTATTCATCTCGAAGTCCTTGACAAAATCCAGAGATGGATATGCAACATGGTTAGTCCTCATCTGGCATCCCGTCTGCAATCGCTATCTCACAAATGTGCTGTGGTTTTCTACAAGTACTTTTATGGCAACCGTTCTGACAAGCTACTTTCACTGGTTCCCAAACTGCATGTTAGTAGGTTGGCATCGTGGCCCCACCTTTTCACTGTTGAAATGGTTAAATGTAGCCCTCTCTTCTATTCCAACATCTTCTTATCTCGCACTTCTCATCAGTGGAACTCCTTTCCTATCACTTGCTTCCCTGATAATCTTCAAATATTCAAATGTAATGTCAATCAACATCTTCTGATGCATTGACCTTGATTCTTGTCCTCTTTATCCTTTTATCAGGCACTCCTCTTTAATCTTACTCTCACTCTCTGTAACCCCTTGTGTGCTAGTGGCACTCCTGCCTTGCTTGGGATGATTTGCTTAAAATATATATATATATATATATATATATACATCCATCCATCCAAATAAATAGAAAGAACAAACAGATTTAGAATCCATAGTTCTTTAGCTTTTACTTTTTTAAAAAAGTACTCAATACAATGTAGAGCATAATAATATTTTTATTCAAAAATATTTTACATTGTGACATGGAAATTTCTGTTTTGAAACTTTTCCCATCATCAGGCAATTTTAAGTAACTTTTGATGAAAATGATTTACTTTTTTCAAACAGAAAACAATATATTTGCTTATTAAAGATTTAAGAAGGCAGGGGGGAGAAAGAGTTTAGAATCTTATCTGTATGTCACTATTGATCAATCAAAGGACAGGTCAAAACTAAAGTAGAAAAGTTAAAAATATAGGTTAGATGTAAGGAGTGTGTGTGGTAGTCATACATGTCTCAAGGAACTGTCATATTAAGATGCAATGCCAAACATCCGGTTAAAAATATACTTTAAGATGAATAATCCAATATATATATATATATATATATATATATATATATATATATATACGTATATATATATATATATATATATATATATATATACGTACATATATATATATATATATATATATATATATATATATACATACATATATATATATATATATATAGTTTTAAATATGAAAATCATTCTTTTTTTCCTTTTAAATGAAAAGAGAGAGAAAAAATATGAGGAAATAACCCACTACCTCTGCCTTCTGACCTTATTTTCTATTTTTCTATTTTAGCTTTGATCCGTCTTTTGATTGGTTAATCAAGACGAATGTGTTTTGGAATTTTGGTTCCCCCCCCTCCTTTTTAACGCTCAAATGAGCTACAAAATTGTTTTCTGATTTCCAAAGTAAATCATTTTCATCATAAGTTATCTACCATCGCCTGATGAAGGACAATTTTTAAAGTTCCAAAACTTGGATATTTTTATGTAGCAATGTAAAATATTATATATAAAATATTATATATATATATATATATATATATTTCTTTCTGCAGTCCCTCTTTTATACATGTTTCATTAAAGATGACTAGCAAGGTACTGCGATAAAGCTCTTTTTTAAATTTTTCTTATGTTTGAACAAGTGTTTCCTTTCCTGGACACAAAGTGTTTAAAAACTGTCCAAAAGTTCTGTATATCCAAGCACTTTTAAGGTATGCTAATATTTATTGGTAAAAATTGTCATTATCAGGGAATGTATAAATAAACACACTGAGCTCAACACCGAATGGCAATAGTCTATTTCATGCATGAATGCAATCCCTTCATCATATATATATATATATATATATATATATATATATATATATATATATATATATATATATATACATACATACATGACATGATGCACACACACCCACACATGCACTTTTTTATCTGTGGGTTGGTTAAAATTCTTTTGGCCTGACTCTAGAAGCTTCTTTCCAAAAAGAAAAAAATCTGATCATTTGGGCAGATTTTATGTCAGCATTCAATCATATCACCACAACAATAATAAAAGTTTTTTTTTTTTTTTTTTATCTGAATTTTTTGTACAGAACATTACGGGGACATAATTAGCCAGTCATAAATATGGACACATATATTGGCATATTTATCAGTGTGTGTGTATATATATATATATATATATATATATATATATATGTGTGTATGTGTGTGTGTGTATATATATATATATATATATATATATATATATATATAGATCCATTAAAACTAATATATATCAAAAAAAAGTACATGAAACTAGAATATATCTACCTAGAGCCATCTTTTAAATTAAATGTTACATACAGTGGAATTATTCTCATTTTACCTGGCTATATATATATATATATATATCTATATATATATATATATATGTGTCCATATATATAATATATATATATATTTCTTGCATAAAGCATACTTATTGGTGTCTGTTTTTGTATCAGTATATTTTTGTATTGATAGATAACTAGAAATATATAAATGTAGATATATATGTAAGTGCGTATGTATATTGGTTTGCTGATGACAGTAATCCACAAAATTATTCATGATTGCCAATTCAAATTGCGCAGATTAAATCCTCTCCTTCAGCTGCACATTAAAAAAAAAGATATTTCTATTAATATTGGATAAATACTGAAAAATGGCCAATCCTTCTGGACATTAGATTTATTGACCACCATCCACCTGTGCCATTTAAGATAAATAATCTCTTCTCATATTGTCAGAAATTTAAAACATAAACTTAATTTCCTATTTATTATATTTTAAGAAACAGTAAGTTTTAATATATATATATATATATATATATATAATTAATAAACAGTAAAATCAGTAATACCTCATATGGACAATAGCCTGTTTCGGCAGACAAAGATATCGGTCGTCTGTCTTATCAACTCTGGTGTGGACTGACTTCATGTCTATACAGTAGGGTCGGAGAAAGAAGTAGAATTTAACTGTGAAAGCTAAAACAATCAACCTGTAGAAAAACTAATACAGAATTTATCCATTTCAATGTTTCAGTCAGACGAAAGGCACAAGACAGGTGTTGGGGAGGGTAGAAGGTATTTGTCTTAAAGGGAAGAATTTTTATAAAATTAAACCTGGATATTAACCTTATGATATTAATTTGCGGTTATATGAAAAATGAAATGTTAATTTAAAATTAAAAATGGAATAAAAAGGGGTTTAAAAATAACTTTAATGTATGTCAATAAAAGAATGTAATGGATTAATGTAAAGAGATTTGGGGAGATATTAAAGTAGAGGAAGTTTATAAATACAGTGTAAAGAGGTTATAAGGGGGAGAATAAAATATAGAAATTAGAATTATACTGTCGACATTTGAAGAGTTAGAGGGGAGTGAATATTATGGGAATATGGTAGCTAATTAAGTTAAATTTATATTATGGAAATTTGAATTTGTTTTTATGTTGACATTTTAACACTAATTCATTCCTCTGATTCAATATACCCTCATCTATAGAATGTAAGATTAGCAACCCTCCTCTTAATTATATTGCTCTATATTAATAAATACATTGAGCTCTTTTTGTGCATTAGTTTTAATATTTTATATTTAAAATCAGTGAAAAGTTTAGGTCGGTGGTACGATCAATCCTTAAAAGATACCAACCAAGTAAAAGAAACATCCAGGTCATTAGAAGAAGATCGCCATAAGATAGATCTTTGTCTAGGTATGGTGCTTAGAGCATGTGCTCATTCCAATGCTACTATGGCCCATACTTGTGTACGAATTTGGAATGAGTACAATTGAATCAATGGAAAGGAAAATAAACAAATATAACCGAAAATGGTTAGGTTTGCCTCCAGGTTTGTCTGATATCGCATTGTACTGCAGACAAGCAAAACTAAAGTTGCCATTTAAATCGATTGTGGAAGAGTATAAATCCGGAAAAATTAGACTTCAAATGATGTTGGATGACTCCAAGGATAAAGCAATAAAAGCACTAAAGCCTACATTAAAAACAGGGAGAAAGTGGAAGGTCAGAGAAACGATAAGTGCTAAAGACAATCTAGCTTTCAATGAAGTCATCGGATACACTCAAGCAGGGAAACAAGGGTTAGGACTAAATGAAAGGCAATGGTGGTCGAAATCTTCTGGTAAAGATCGCCGTGACATGGTCATCCAAAATGTGATGAAAGAAGAAGATAAAAAAAGACTCGTAAAAGGAGTACAACAATCCCAACAAGGCCAATGGACAAACTGGGAGGAGGCTCTTCAGAAATCTATTACTTGGAAGGACATTTGGCAGATGGCTCCACTTAGGTTGAGCTATTTAATACATTCCACGTATGACCTGCTACCATCTAAGAACAATCTTGTTAAATGGAAGAAAGAGAGTGATCCTACTTGTCCCCTGTGTAAGGAAATACCACAAACATTAGAACATGTTCTTAGTTCCTGTAAAACATCCCTTGTCAATGGAAGATATACATGGAGGCACAATAGTGTTTTGGATGAGCTGGTCAAAATTATAAATATATGAAGTCTGAGTCATCTAATTCAGCCCAGAAATTTGTTGCAGAAGGAAAAAGATATGTCGGTTCTAAGCAAACAAACAAATGTCATGCTTCACCCGGAAAAAATCTCCTTAGTTCTGGTGGCATCTGAGAGGTATCTGCAGACCTTCCTGGTTGGCATAATGATTACCCCAAAATAATATCAAGTAAAGGTCTGCGACCAGATATTGTTCTTCTGTCAAGGGTGAACTATAAAATCATTCTGGTTGAATTAACAGTACCATATGAATGCCGGATGGAACAAAGCCACGATTATAAAACTAATAAATATGAAAATTTAAAATCAGAGCTAATAAAGGAGGGATATAATGCAATTGTTAGAGCAATGGAAATTAGAGCAAGGGGTTTCGTTTCAGGCACTCTGTACCAATTTCTGGGCCAAATTGGAATCAAAGGGCATAATAGAGCCCAAAGAATAAAACGCCTAATAGAAGTAACTGAGAATAGTTCTATGTGGATATGGAAAAAACGAAATACTCCGTGGAGTGTTTCATCGAACATGACGGCATGACATGACTGATCGTGAATGCGTAATGAGGTTCACGTTGCATTCTCAGAACGCAAGGTTTGCCGTTTTTCAGAATTTTCGTAAATTTAATTTTGCCATTACACATTTGAACTAGTTTATCTACAACACTTGTATATCGTTATTATGGGGCCTTACATCAGTGAGGGGGGCCGGTGTGCAACTGAAACCATTGAGAGGAAGGCCCCGAAATGGTGCACATTCTCTCCTGATGACCCCAGTTTAAATATAAATTTGAGAGGAACACATCAAAATTCAGTGAAGTCATATGTCGTAGAGAAGATCGGTGGAAGTGTCATTGGCATGAGGAGCATTACACATTCAGCTCGCTCCAGTTTCAATTAATTTCCAGTAATTTCCTTCTTCTATTACTAGGATTCACTTGGATTATATACCAACAGATTTTTTACCTTTACTATATATATATATATATATATATATATATCCAGGTAAAATGAGAACAAATGGGGTATAATTTCACTGTCCATAACATTTAATTTAAAAGAGGGCTCAATACAGAGTAGAGCTAAATATCATCAAAAACATGTTAAAAATCACTACACAATTATGTTTCAACACCCCAAATGTGTCTTCTCAGGTGATGGCAAACTACTGGTGAGTGAACGATTATTTTAATTTCAAAAAGCATGATATTTCCTTCTTTTCTCAAGAGAAAAAAAAACAGATTTAAAAATAGACTTGTGGGCATTTTTTGCGATTAACCAATCAAATGTGACCTACACTAAATTCAAACACACTAAAAATATTTTTTATTATATAGGTCATGACATGAAGTTGTCTGCATATAAATCCTAGATAATTTCATTTTGTACAGGTACAAATGGTTACATTATTTTGTAAGATGTATCGAAGTCTGGCATTCAACTTTTCTAAGAAGTAAAAGCAAAAGAGGTAGGGAGATAATTTAACATAATGCTAACTAGTTATATGTTCGGTCAGTGACCTGCATAAAATTTTGTAGTTGATGAATAAAAAGCCCCTTTAAGAAACTGGTAAATAACTGTTTGAAAAAAAATACAGACCAAAACTACTTTGGCAAATTAATATGCAACTGTTAACTAAAGAGCATCCATATAAGATGTTAATAATATTAACTAATCAATGCAAGATATTAATAATATTAACTAAACACCTCACATCCATATATAATGTTAATAATATTAACTAAACAACAACACAGGCCCTAGTGCATCTTTTAGGCCAGATCAACTTTCACAGACATTTCTGCTCTCTTTACCCATCAACTGATTGTTGTCAAGGAATGTCTCATATCTGATTAATGATCTGTGAGCATAACTATATCAATGACTGGTTAGGCTTTCATTTGACAGACAGACTTGCCCACACTCTTGGCAGACAAACTGTGACACACTCGAATAGATATTAGCATCTTTTCTGGCTGCTCTCTTTGTTTTAGCCCAGATATTCACATTGTTTCAGAAGCAACAGGATCTACTATATACCATTTTTGTCTACCTGCTTCTATCACCCACAACCATTTCCTAATTGGGATTGTCTACTAGTGAATCCTTGATACAATCTTTGAATTGTTTCTTCAGCTTGTGGAATAACACAGTAATTCCACCTACATTTTACGCGCGTGGATTGCACCCCTTCCTCTCACTTTCAGCTAGACATAGCAGTAATCGCTGGAGTAAGGAAGGTTGCTTACTAGCTACCCCTGATAACGTCTAAAATCAGAATTTGAATTTTTTCCCGTGTGTTTTCCTGACGTCACAGATGTCCAGCATTTCCAACTCAGTTGCATCCCGATTTTCAAGCTAGAAGGACAACTCATTTATTCCGTGCCCCTGACCCATACATGGGCCAGAATATCTTATTCTTAACTAACTAAAACTTCAACATGTCGATATTACATTTTTCCAAGACCCATCCTTGTCTTGATGCAACCCGCATGTTGAACCTTTTCTCCATTTTCAACTAGAAAATGTCGAGTTCCTACGACACCGTCGTCAATATATATTTTTCCAAGACCAACTTCTTGTCTTGATGCGAACAACTTTCGAACTTTCCTCTATTCACTACCAGAGTTCTACAACACGGTCGCCCTCACACCATTCCAAGACTCAACCTCGTTTTGATGCAAACAACTCTGAATTCTCCTCAATGAAAGTTGATTATCTGTTCATACACCTTTGAACTTTCTAACTACTTTGAACCAGTACCTAAAAAAATATTACATTACACTCACACTATCAAACTTCACAGTGAGTACTTTTCCTATTTGTGTACACATACACCTTGCGTTTAACAAGTCATTTTTCCAGAAGTTTTTTCTGATGAAACTTCTCCCACCTAGCTATCTTGGTTTTCTATTTTGGTGCGGAACACAGACATTCCTTCAGTGACTACTTGTCACAACATTTTTTCATTAATTTCTCAGATCCAGTAACTTCACTGATGGTCTTAACTGACGAGACAACTTGTTTAAATATAATAAAATTTCATTTATGTTTTTCAACCAGACTCATTTTGTCGTTTAATTCCGGCTATCTACTTGTATTATATTTATGCACTTGTTGAATGACCCCTTTTCCTCACTAAGTTCACTCACTCAATATTTTTTCTTTGTTTATGGATTCTGTAGTCATAAGTAGTGTCTGGCACAAGGTTACTTTTTAATAAACCAGCCCTGCACGCTACCGGGTCCGCAACAAGCTCATGCTGTAGAAGGGAACCAATATATAGTTCCTCATATGGTAGCTGCTTAAGGAATGTGGTCATCACCAAGCCATTTAATACGACCCACCCAACAAAATCAATGTTGGCAAATATGTGCTTTGATGCAGATCACATTCACTTTCTGCATGACTTTCTATGTCTGGAGTGTGAGTTATCCACTGGATACTAGATTTGATTGTAAACAGTATTGATGTAAGTGCTCAAGTTGTTTCTGATGTCTCCAGTAAAGACCTCATGTTTTATATGAATACAAAAATCATCTTAGCACACACACACAAACATTATTCACTTTGAACTTGGAAGTGTTCTTGGAGCTCTCCTTTACTCTCCACTGTGAAAATGCATAATCTTGCCAGGAAGAAAAAGTATCCATTGCTTTTTTTCACGTGTAAATCTATCTCATCATTAAATGAGCAGAAGTGGTTAATTCTGCTCATGTAGGTAAATCTGTCAACAACATTCAACTTCTTATCAACATAAATGCATGACTGGATTTGCATCTAATCAAAATTAACTCAGAATTAATATGTATTTAAGTAGCAGTCTCTAATGAATACATATTTGATGAAAGGAGTTTTGAGTGAAATTTTCTTTTTGTATACAAGAAAATGCCCATTGGGAACTAATGAAGATCAATATTATTCAAATGTTTTTTATCTAACACGTTCAACAACATTTTGTAGATATTCTCTGTGGTTAAATGTTTTTATTTTTATTCTCCCTCCCTCCAGACAAATGGGAACTAGTTAGGACTTCATAGAGACTCTGAGGTATTATGGTGGCTGTAGTAATTCTTACTACACACACACACACAAACATTATTCACTTTGAACTTGGAAGTGTTCTTGGAGCTCTCCTTTACTTTCTACTGTGAAAATGCATAATCTTGCCAGGAAGAAAAAGTATCCATTGCTTTTTTTTTCACATGTAAATCTATCTCATCATTAAATAAGCAGAAGTGGTAAATCTGTCAACAACATTTAACTTCTTAATCAACATAAATCCATGACTGGATTTGCGGTAAGAATGGGTTGTTTTGGTATAAGGAATACAGTGGTATGTTTGGGTCATTAATTGTGATTATCTAATTTTAAGATAAGACAGATTGAAGACCAGCCTTCCTCATCCCCCCCTCCCCTTTTGGCCTTGTGCCACATTTTTGTATAATGAAAAATAAATATTGTTTTCAACAACACTTCTGGCCATTATCCAAAAAAAAAGAAGAATATTGGATGTTATTTGTTTTTCAATTTTTTAATATTTTTCAACTCAACATTAAAGCATTTGCGATCAATCGATTAGGATGATGTCACATGCAAGGCGACTTTTAATTGAAATCCTTTATCAGATTAAATGTATCTTTCAGTTGTTAACTTTCAAAATCTAGTGGCCAATCTAAAGATTATTTTATTTAATTTGAATTTTCTTGATTTTGTGATAATGGCTTTAAGAACTGACAGCCTTTTTTCCCCAATTAATGTTGTATAATATACACGTATTGTTTAGGAGTATTTTTCAAATAATAGTGGAAATATCAGTGATCTATGTTTGTTCATTTTATGAGCATAAAGGATGTCGTCTCATATCAGCAGCCCCCACCTACAGGCCTATGGATTATGATGACACATATATACCAGCTACAGTTTATTTAACCTTAAAGGTATATTGCAAAAGATCCAGAACAGTTTATGCAACATTAAGACAATATACAGAAATAGTTCTACTCAATAAACTTACACTGGGAGGAAAAAATAACCAAGAACTTATCAACAACATTCCATGCTGTTGTGACATAAAAATAAAACTTAAAGATTGATAAGCTGTTGTTTGAGGTAAGACTTTGAATTCAAAGCATATTCAGAGTGAAAATGGATGCATCTACCCCTTTGGAATAAATTCAAAATAATAAACATTAGAGAATGAGATGAATGGTAGAATTACAGTACATGAAATACTTAAAATGCTTGAATCAACAGACTGAACATGAATTAGAAAAGTACAGAGATTAGATTAAGTATCCAAAAGAAAATGGTCAAATGGTTGTAAAGGTGCCTGTCGATCTGATTTCCTGGAAGTTAGTAAGGAAATCTACACAGAGTCAACAGAGAGGCAAACTAGAAATGTAAAGAAAAACTGATGATTTGTAAAGAATTCCGTGAGAAGAACGCAAGACATTACAGGTAAAGGAAAGAGAACAATATCAAATAAAAGGTTCAGGGTTTCTGGAAGTTTACCAAATTAGACAATTGAAGAAGGTCAGAAGTATCAAAGAAAAGACAACAAAAAACACTTTTCAAATGAATCAATATTGAAAGAATAAATAGAAAAAAAAACATTTCAGATTTATATTTCAGTGAAGCTTCATTTTCATTAAAAAAAAACAACAAAATTGTAGACATATTTTTCGGCCTATATTTTTTAATCATTTATTGCACAATGACAAGAAATTCTTTAGTTGATGATATTCTTGATTATGAAAATATTTAATTACATTTCATTAAGTCTCGCTTGTAATAAACACAAAACAGGAAATATAAATATTTAGGGCAACATACTTTATATTATCCAGAATTAATGTTTATTTGTTTTGATTGTTTAACAGCATATTAACTTCTTATGGGTCATTTGATGCCCAAATTTCAATTTCTTGAGAGCATTAATAAAAAAATTTTTTTTTAAATGTATTGCACATAATTTTTTTCCATCAAGAATATATGGCTGGCAATTTTTCTTTTCCAAAAATGTATTGCTGGTATTATCTTTTTTTTTTATAAAAATGTATTGCTAGTAATATTTTTTATTTTCCTTACAAAATTGTATTGCTGGGAAAATTCCTTTACTTTGAAAATGAATGGCTGACATTTCTACTATGAAACTTTATTTTTATACTTTCATAGTGTTTTGATCCCAGTTTGCAGGTTAACTATTTACCCATAGCTGGGACACAAACAGGTGCTACCACCCTGGGTCTCTGTGAACCTGGTAACAACACCAATTAAGATGTGGTTCCACACTCCTCAAAACTTCCAATCTCCTAATCAGAGGCTTTGCTGCTGGATGTAGTCTATCATCATACCCAGACACTTCATCAGGTTTTTAATTTTTGCAACATTTCAAATAAAGGAATATTGAAATAACATCAGCAATGTATTTTTGTGTTGACACCTGATGTATTGCAACATTTTTATTTTTTCTTGAATTGTAGTTTAAAATATTTAGTTAATTATAAAATCTAAAATTAATTTTAAAACCTGATAAGAGTGGGTGTGAGGGGAATGTGCCAATGAAAGTTGAATTTGAGTCTAAGTAAACTGAAATAGAAAATGGGAAGAATGGTTGATTCATTCATCGAAGGGAGAAGATTGTCTATTTTGGGGGGTTGATCCAATTGGGAGAGTTAAATGGCATAAAAATCTAAAATTGTTCTTTTATGCTTGGAATGGTTAGGCTCTGAATCAGTTTCATCTATTTACTTATCTAGGTTCATATATTTTCTTGCTTTTAAAATTAGAAATAATCAGTGAAATGAATGAAAGAAAGAAAATGAAAAAGAATAAATAAAAGAAAGAAAGAAAGAAAGAAAGATATATTTTCTTGCTTTTAAAATTGGAAATAATCAGTGGAATGAATGAAAGAAAGAAAGAAAAAAGAATTAATGAAAGAAAATGAAAAAGAATGAATAAATGAAAGAAAGAAATATATTTTCTTGCTTTTGAAATTGGAAATAAGTTGAATGAAATAAAGAAAGAGAAAATGAAAGAGATAAAAGAAAATATATATTTTCTTGTTTTTGAAATTGGCAATAATCAATAGAATGAATGAAATGAAAGAGAGAATGAAAAATAGAATGAATTAAATGTTTTCCTGCTTTTTCCAACCAGGAAAATGAATAAATAAAAGAAAGAATGATATATTTCCTGCTTTTAAAATTGGAAATAATCGGTGGAATGCATGAATGATGTATTCTCTGAATTTTAATGTTAGAAATAATCAGCTGAATAAATGAATGAAAAAAAAAAGAAAGAATGTAAGAAAATGGAAGAATACAAATTATAAGGAGGCAAGAAATAAAAAGAAAAAGGGTTGAAAAGAATGAATGAAAAGAGAAATCTATTGAAAGAGATTTGTAAAAAGAAAGAACATTTTCTTTGAATAAACTGTCAGCTATTTTGAAATTGTCTGACTACTTTTCACCTTTGAAGGTTATCCAAAAATAAAATGGCCTCAGGAAAAACAAAAGAGATATTTGGTATTTTGCATTGAAATTTAGATTTTCCATGGAAAGGGTGTTAAAAATTGAATAAAATTAGACCATCACAATTCACAAATAGAGAATTTTAATTAAAATACAAACTCATTCATTGAATTAAATGAAAACCTTTAACATCTAACAATATCTTTCCTCTACTACACATAGACACATGCGCACATCAACATATATAGCTTGCTATGGTGACTAAAATAATTGCAACCAAAATCTCACAATTTTATTTAGAACCAGAAAGATACCATTTAAATTTCTATGGCATATAATGAGGAAAGAGGGCTTAGAATATTTGACACCTACAGGAAATATTGATGGCAAGAGACAAAGAGAAAAGCAGCACATTACCTAACGAGTTTGTGTAAATGGCTGGCAGAAAAGGGATTAGGAGAGATGGGACATGACACATAGAAGATAAAGAAGAATGCGGATTTTAAAATCAGAAATGCCCTCCAGAATTATGAAGATTAATAAACTACAATCTTTGTAAACTTCCGCTCTTCCTCAATTTGGCTTCCTGACAAAACCATAATTTGAATTGACATATCATTGTTTATATATAGAATATTGTGCAAAACTCTAAGGTTACTTTGAACTGTTATGCATTTCTAATAACTGCCAGCTTATTTTAGATATTTGACACTGCATCTTTTACAGTATCAAATATTGGTTCTGTTTCTGAATCATTTCTACATCTTATTATGATGTTTCACAAGAGTTTTTTTTTTAAAATGAGATCAGCTCATGTGGAAAGATGCCTTGCCTTTGCTTTGAATATTTCCTTCTTTGTTTCTAGGAAGAGATGCATACAAATTCTTTATTAACTTTGCAACTGTATCAGCCTCTGCAATTCTGCTGATGAACTTTATACTGTTATGTTCACTTTTGGTTCAGTGATGATTAAGTTGAGACTATAAGCTGATCAATTCCTAAGTGATCCCTTCATCATTTGGAATATCTTGCAGGAAAAATTCTCCTTCAATCACATCTTGTTTCAAATGGTCCTTTAATAATTGCTTGTATTGGAGACTATTCATACTAGCATCTATTTTAATCCACTCTCTTGAATTAGTACTATTTAAACTATTTTTCTTGTGTAAAATGGACATTTTGCTTTCCGAGATGACCATATAATTCTCTCTTATTAGAATTCTTTCCTAGAGGACCATATAATTCTCTCTTTAGAATTATATACCTTCCTCACATCATCAATTATGAAGGTTCTATCCTTGGATCCATAATGTTCCTAATTTTCATTAATGCCTTTCCTGATATGATTAGTTCTCAAATTGCTATCTATGCTGTTGACACAACAATTTCCTCCAGTTTTAACAGAGTACGTCTGATCAGTTTAATTAAGTCAAATTGGCAGCTGATCTCAAAAATGACCTACAAACTGTTGTTAACTGGGGTAAGGTATGGCTTGTTAATTTTAACACTTCCAAAATGAAACTGCCCTCTTTTAATTAACTGAGTGAACTCTTTTTATCTTTCAACAATATGGTTGATGCTAACCTCCAGGAGAGTGACTCATTGCTCCTTTCTAGAGTAATATTTTCTGCTGCAGTGAAGTGGAACGATTATATTGAACCAGTTGCTAAGTCAGCTGCTAAGAAAGTTGGTTCACTGTGTTGTGCTAGACAATTTTTTCTTGCCAGAATCTATCTTACATATAAGTCTACCATTTATCCATGCATTGTATATTGCTGCTACATCTGGTCTGGTGCTCCTGCTATACATTTAGTGATCTTACTTATTATAAAACGCAGATTGTGTGTGTGTGTGTGTGTGTGTCTGTACGTTTATATATTGGATCGGATTTCCTACATTTTTCAACTGATTTTAACAAAACTTCACAGGACTGCGTAAAATTACCTTGCGGTGGTTCTGACAGTGCCAAAATTTGGAAAAGCACAATTGTTTTAGCACAAAATTAATTTGAAAACACGATAAAATATGATTCTGTCGCCAGAATGAAAGAGGGACAACTCATATCGAGTTATACTTATTATAAAACCCAGGTTGTTTGTGTGTGTTCATTTATATATGGGATCGGACTTCGACATTTTTCAACCGATTTCAACAAAACTTCATTTTTTTTGGGCAGGTAGTGTTTCTTATTGTCTTGCACACTTTTTTTTTTATTTTTACATTCAGAATGCTTTAAAAATTCCATTTACAAGACAATTGTTTATAATAAAATTCTATTCAATTGATAGACTCATAACGATTGAAAAAAAAAAAACTAATTAAGACATGCATGTCCGTCAACCTTAAACAATAATCTTTGTCAATTTTATTTTTCAGTCTTTATGATGGTCGATACTTGATCTATCTCTTACTGTTACATCCTCGGGCAACGCCGGGCTCTACTGCTAGTTCTTGATAAAATCCAAAGAAGAATCTGCAATATTTCAGACCTGGCATCTCAGCTTTAGTCACATTCCCACTGACATAATCTAGCTTCCCTTTGCCTTTTTTTATAAATATTTTCATGGTAATTGTTCTGATGAGATTTTCTCTGTGGTACCTAGACTTTATGAATTTGTGTACAGTTCTAAATTAATGACTAGGTCTCTTCATTTTGAAATAGCTAGACATAACTGTAAGTTCTATACTAATAGTATCTTCTCTCACACTTCTTGCTTGTGGAACTTTTTTCCGGCTTCTTGCTTCCCAGTCAATTTTGATCTTCAAAGATTTATTACACACTGTTAATCGTTATCTTCTATCTTCTTAATTATTGTTTTCTCTCTCTTGTTAATAATGTTTTCTTTTCTCTTACTTAGTAAGCCTGTGCATCTTAGTGGCTTTATTGCCTTCTTTGTGGTGAAATGATCAAAAACCAAAGAATGCTGTTCTGTCTCAGTGTCTTTACTGAATGCAGCTGACTGATTTAATCTTAATCTACAACTCCTTTTTAATTAATTCTGCTTTCTTACCTGTTCTGAATTCCTGCAGTTTATGTTCTTGAAGCAGATAATTAGTGATGCCTGGCAACAATTCACAAATTGCACTCATTCATCTTCACATCCGCTTCAGAGATTTTATTTTTCTATCCTCATCAATTCCTTTACAAGATTCTGTTGCACATTTAAAGCCAGCTGTATTACTGTTGATACAAAACACTTTCTGAGCGCTCTAAAACATGAAGAGGATTTCTGAGAAGCCATTTCTTGAAATTCCACTTCCTTATCAATTGCTCACTGACTCAGCTTCTCTGCTATCTTCTGCTTGCTTTGGAAACTTTTCAAGCAATGAAACAATGCAGAATTTTCTTCTAAGTGTTTGAATTTTATTTTTAAATAGTGAATGCCGGTGTTGTAAAATAAATTCTTACATATTTGCAGTTAAAACATTAAACAGAAAAACAAAAGGCAAAATGGTTAAAAAAAAAAACTTTTCACAGCCATTCTGGTTAAAGGAAGTGTTGTCATCTTTCACAGTTCCAAACTGTTATTTGGAAAGCTTTTTGGCAAAAAATTAATAATCCAGAAAAGACAAATATTTCACAGCCACAAGGAAAAGGTACAGTGTTAAGCATTGATTTATAATCTGGTAATTAATGGAAAGAATAAGGAAACAAAAAGAACACATACTTACAATGAGGATGAATCAGCTGAAATTTCTAGGGCACATAACGAGGAAAGAGGGCTTAGAAAATTTGACACTCAAAGGGACAAAAGAAAGCAGTGCATAACCTATACAATGAACCTGTATAAATGTTAGGCAGTTAGCAAAAAGGCAGACCTTACAAAGTGCTGAAAAGGGCAGGAAATTGTGGAGAGCCATGATTGCTCATGTCCTGAAGAAACACAGCATATAGTGGAAGATGAAAAAAGATTATTAGAAACAAGCAAATACTTTAGAACTGTACTTCATAAATGAAAAGGGTTCAATAGCTTGTCACATATTTATTAAATGAATTTTGATCCAAAATTTTCAATGTATAATGTTTAATCTATACAACAACTATTCACCGCTGATTCAAGTGCATTAACAAGGAACAAGATTATGTTAAAAACAAATATTTCTGTGTATTTATTGATCCGGCATATACGAGGGTGGGTGACTGAAAAGTTCTTAGTCCAACTCACTTGCCGAAAGCAGTATTCTAATATTTGGTTAAAATACTGATTTTCAATGTGTGGTTCAACAGATGTATTCTTTAGTCTTTCTTCTTCAGGGTTTATTTCACAATTTTGTCTGTAATCAATCATCAAATAGGTTTTTTTATTTTGCTGTTGTATCTCCTCTCATGGACTTTAGCCACCAGTTTCTCATACCGTAGCAGCTTTCTTTTATAAGCCTCTTCAATCCCTTCTTCCCATGCTACTGTCAGCTCATCAAGCAACAGATGTTGCTTCTCACTATCAGTTAACACTAGATCTGGTCTCAATCCAGACACAATAACCTCCATTGGTAGTGTAGCATCAACCAACACTCTTCCACTTCCTTCAGTCCTCTGACCTGGTCTTCTGCCTTGTGTCAGTTACACCTTGCTTCAGGAAGGCAATCCTTCACAGGTTCGTCAAGGATATACTAGGACTTTTCAACACTATTGCCACAACCTCCAGAACCAAGTGTTATGTCTAAAGGTGTATCAGTTATTCTGTAGCGGCTTAGGGCAGAATGACATTATGTGGTGCATGTTCCCATATGCACCACACAACCGGCACGAGGGTGACTCCTGCACTCTTCAAATCTCTTAATATTCAATATATAGGATGAATTAGATATTGAATTTAAGATTTTTACTTATTTTTTTTTTCATATATGTTATTTTAACTTTCCCTTTTATATATATATATATATATATATATATTTGTGTATGTATATATTTTGTATTATATAATCAATTATTTCATTTCAGTTATTTTATTTTCAATTATTTTCTCTTCTCCCTTCATATATATATATATATATATATATATATATGTATGTGTGTAAATATGTATATATATCTTTATGATGATGTGGATTTTATTCTAATGTATTTCTCTAGCTGTTATTCATATTCTCCCAACCACCACACATGAGCATCAGTTGACAGCTCCATCTCTTCAATAATATAAATCCTCAGAAAATAGATTCTCTAGGCCAAGTGTCAAAACTTCCCGTTACCTTTTTAAAAAATATTATCTGAATAAATTTAAACCATTAGTAATTTCAGTCTGATGAGACAGGTGTTAAAAACTTCCCTGCCAAAATAAATTATAATTTATAATCAAGTTTTCGATGATGCATTAATTTTTTCCTTTGATATATATATATATATATATATATATATATATATATATATATATATATATATGTGTGTGTGTGTGTGTGTGTGTGTGTGTACACACAAATTTAGATATAAATATATCTGTAAAAATAATATTAATGAAACATGACAAAAAATTTTGTTCCTTGAGAAACATTATTAGGGCAAGTGTAGAAATTTTATTTAGTAACTTATAACATGGACAAAACTAACATTTAGACTTCAAATTGAAATGTTCAAAAAACTTATTGCATGAAAGAAAGGTAAATTATAGAGGTCTCTAAGTGACATAATTTTTTCTGCATATTTAACAAAATTGAATTTATTAGATATCTTAAAATTGTCTTGCTAAATAGTTTAAATAAATCCAGTGAGAAAACAGATCTCCTTGTTGCACTCCTTTTTCTATTTTTTTCAGTGTTTTATGCTCATGCCCTCTTTCTGCTGTTTGTTTCCAATTGCGGTTTTAGGGTTGTTATGAATTTAAAAGCAATTCAAAGCAGCAGGAAGACAAGATAGCGATAACCTTAAGACTTTCTTCAGCAAAAGAAACCAAGACGAACAATGCTATCGGTGTCTCTCCACATCATCCCCCTCCCCAAAATACAGCAGAATTTATAAAAGAAAATTTATGTTCATTTGCATACAATAAATTTGCATAGAAAACACCAAAGAAGAGTTTATTTCATAACAATGCTTTACTTGAATATCTTTTCTGTGTAAATTAATGCCTTTGTGCAATCTATGAGACATGGGGTTTATAGCTTTCTGAATTTGAATTGTTTGCTCTGATTGCATTCTGATCATAAAAATTATATTTCCTCTTCCAATGCATTTCACATAGACACATTGTTCTTATTATATTTTGAATTAATTCTGCTATAAACTCAATTCATTATAATCTTAACAACTAGTTATGTGTCTTATCAGGTTAATTGCCCAGTGAATTTTATATTCATTTGGTTTGATTTTCTTTGACTGCACTTGACTGATCGACTGAGTTCTTACAGTATTTCACCACTGTTGTATATTTCATTTATCATTTTCTTAACCTCATTGAGCTTGAAATTATTTATAGCTGGCAACATTTATATTACAATCTCATCTGTTACTGCCACTTTGTTCCTCTTCATCTTGATCTAAACACAGATTTTAATACTATCAATCCTTCTGAGTTTTTATGTAAATTTATTTCCTCTGTTGTTGTTGTTGAAGACTTCTCTTCCATCTCTGTAATACTTTTACTTGTTTAATATGATTATGTTTTTTTATAAAAGAAAGAATCTAAAAGAGGCGATAAGCCAAAGAATGTTAATTTAACTTTGAATAACTCTCTTATATCTATACAGACATTTATGATTTTAATTAAAGTGCTACGACTTTCAACTTGTACAATTTTCTCATATAAGCAGGTGCTAAACATGTGGTTGTTTGTGTCAATTTAGACAACTAAGAAAGGTATTTTATTTTTAACATTAAGTTTGTAAGTAAAATGGAGGACTGATTTATTTTCATAGACTGTTTTAGTCTTTATATTTCACCAAAGCTTTAGCTCGAATAAAATTATAGTTAATACATCTTGTAACAAGGTTTTTAATGCCTCTATTTTTGAGCTGAGACGCATAATAATTTGCAAATGTCAGTCTAAGAGGAGACCCCATAGTGATACCAAAATATACTAAACTTATTTTGGAGTAATCTATTAAGAAATATTTAAAACTTCCAATCTTATGATCATTAATTGCTTTCAGAAGTCTACATTAATCAATGGTAAAATCACTTTTTGAAGCTTCTAACATTTAGATGAGTGTGCCCCTTATGATGGGCAAACATCAAATTCATAATGTGAACATACAATTTCTAATCTATCTCATGGATTATGTTGTCATTTGTTTGGTCAAGGTGAAAGTAATCGACATAGCAATGAACATTTCCATTTTATTTACAACAGCATACAGAAAATATTTGTAGACAATATGCATTTACTATAGACATTCAGAATATGCAGGTAATGTAATGGATATCGTCTCAGCGTAAAGAATTTGGAGAGTCAAGTTCGAATTCCAGTTGAGTTTGTTAGATTCACTTATGCCCAAATATTCTTGGGAAAGGTATAAATCCATCTCTTCTCCTCCCAGCTATGGGTTAAATAGCAGGACAGCCTGGGTTCTTTAGCCTTGGTTGGCAACCAGTCTACAGCAGAAAGAAATGGCAACCTACTGCAGGAAAAGATCTGCCTCGTCAGTCATGTATCAAAAGATACATGATCATCCAAGCATGTATCACGTATGGCACTTAACTGACTGATAAAAAAAACATTAGATTCATACAACAAAAAGTTCAAGGCTAAATAAAATCTCTTTTCGTTTAGGAACTATGGTTTTAAATGTATTTCACAGTTGGCAAATGCATTTAACCCAGGAAAGAATTTTGTGTCTCATGAATTATAATAATAATAATAATAATAATAATACAATGATGCCATATTTAAACAATAAAAAATAAATATTATCAACAGTTTGTCATTGATCTTGATAATAGCCAAAAGTAGGGTTGAAAGCACTTGATCACAAATATTTGGACAATATTTATGTACATTAGTTTGATATATAAATAAGAAAAGCTCACAGTGGCATAATGGATAGCAGCTCAGATTGAGGAGTCGGAGAACCGAGTTTGAATTCCATTTGAATTCATTACATTCACTTATATGTTAATACCCTTGGGAAACGTATGAATCCTCTTCTTCTCCTCCCAGATATGAGTAAATAGCAGGAGAGATTGGATTCTATAGCCTTGGATGGCAACTGGTATACTGCAGAAAGAAATGGCAACATACTGCAGGAAAAAAATCTGCCTCATCAGTCATGTATCGAAAGATCGCCTAAGCGTGTATCAGACATGACACATAACTGACTGAACTTGTATTAATAAGGAGTGCGATAGATAAATTGTCAGCCTAAATTACCCAAAAATGAAAATAACATTTACATGTCATTTTAACAGATATATTTACCAAAATAGCATGAAATACTAAAGAGGAAACTTATTCAATAAAATCACGGACTCCAGAACATGTTGGAAATACCTGCAACTCTTCTGGACGGTCTCTTTATGTTGGTGAATGCTGTCAGAGTCCTTGCTTTCATTTCATCTTTAGTGTTAAAAGGAATTTTGTTGGTCTCTTGCTCAACTATGACCACATAATAATCAAGGAGATTGTAGTCTGGGGAGTTAGGTGGCCAGATGTAAGGGGTGGATGTGGTTGTAGAAATTGCCTGACTGCCATAACTGGGTTCTCTCCTTCTCTAGCATGGTGTAAAGTCATGTTGTCAGATATAAGGTCTTCCAGAAGTCACCCTCTTGACCCAGGGAAGCACTATCTCCTCAAGGCACTTGATGTAGGCCTCCATATTATGTCTGAATGGAGGCATGACATAGTTATCACTAGTGATCATTCCAAACACCTTGATGTTGACTGGATATTTGGTTTTCATCACTCTCGGTACATCTTTTTAGGATACAGCAAGCCAGTGGTTGTTCCATGTGTTCACCATCTTATCCTTGCAGAAATTTTTCTTGTCTGAGAAAAATTAAAGTATGCTTGGTTGGAGGGGATGCTTGAGTTTGTTCTGAAGCTTCGTAACACAGTCTTTCCCCTGTCCGTCATAGCTTGGAATAAAAATGGGACCTTTCTCTTCTTCTTTGAGAAATACTGTATGTCTTCGTGCACTATATGCCTGATAAGAAACCCAGACACTCCTGTGACCCTGGCTATGGACCTGGTCAACTTAAAGGGATCAGTGTCAATCATGGCCTGGATCTTACCAAAAAAAATTTGGGAGTTGTTTTCTTATCAGAATGAGTTTTTTGATTAAACTCATCCAACTCTTTCCGATTTCTCTGCACTGTCCTCAGATTGACACCCAAAAACTCTGAAACGTTCATATTGGAGCTTCAGGAATGACTTAATACTGCATGCCATTTCTAAATTTCTGGTGGAGTTGAATTGTGTTATGGTACTCCTTTTCTCACAGACAGTACCCAACTGACCCTACTATACTGTGCTGACGACAAAATCAAAAACAGTTTTCACATGCAAAATTAAGAATATAAAATGGCCACAATTTATGCATTGTACACATATATACGGGACTCATTGTATAAGGGTTCAGCAGCTCAGTTCAGCTTGTGTGCAAACCAACTACACTTTTCAGAAGAACCAAATACAGAGAACTGGTGCACATAGTGCAATAATCCAAGGGCCCAAATTACTGACCTTGGATTTTGAATTCAGACTCATTGCCAACCAAGTCTAAAGTCCAGTCCATGCTACTATTTTATCCATAGCTAGAGAGAATGGAAGAGATTGATTCCAATGGGTATTTGTGAATATAACAAACTCAACTTGAATTCAAACTCAGCTCTCAGATATCTGATTCTGAGCCTCTCTCTATAACACTTCCAGCACACCATTCTTGCACCACAAGCACACTCACACATGTGCATGCGTGCACACATACACACACACACACACACATATATATATATATATATATATATATATATATATATATATGAATTACAAATAGATGAAAATCACTCAATCACAAGAATGGCCATTTTGCCCTTCCAATGGGCTTATCACATTAATGGCCATTCTTGTTGGGGAGTGATATCCATCTATCTGTAATTCATATATGCTCTGTAATAAATACATTGATCTCTTTTCTGTGAATCAGTTTTAATATTTTATTTTACTAGGATTCATTTATTTAAAAATTATAACATAAATATGTTATAAAATCACTACAAAAATAGCCATTTTGTTTCAATACCTCAGGTGTCTTTTCAAATGATGAATGTAGAATAAAGGGTTTTAAAAGGTTCAAATTAATTAACCACCCCCCTCACAAGGGGAAACATTGTTACATAAGCCGGAATGACCAATCAAAATACAAGTATACGAGAATTCAAAAAACTTGACAATGAAGTAAGGTTATAATAGCTATTAAATGCTTTAAAGTTGGGGTTATACTAAAATAGAATTTATTCTAACTAATAAGTATTAAATTGTATGATAAAATTTGAAATTAAAATTAAAAATAAATTTTAAAAAATTACCCATTTTAAAGTCTAAATTTTATCTCTATTAAGTTTAAAATTATAAAATTACTGAAGAAAAAAGAAAAAATACATATGTTATTCTATTTATTTTGTTTTTATTGAAATTACGTTGGAATAAATGTTAAGATCAACTGCTCTCAACTTCATGACAACATGGATACATTTGAATTCTAAGTGGGACGATGACATCATGCGAAAGACAATACATACACAATCAGATTATAATACATAAGCATGGAGACATATTTAGATATATACAGACACAAAAAAGTGACGAGACAGAAAATATCTCCACGACCCTTTACAAAAAAAAAAAACACACACCCACATATACACAATGAAATGTGCATGCAAGTTACTATACACATAGACACCGATAAAGACACGTACATACACCCATATACATTGGCATAGACAGTCCGATACAACAACCAAGAAATATTCAAGATTGAAAGTGTTATTAAACGAATTCTAAGAACTTATTAAAATATAACTTATACGGGCAAATATACATAGATAAAAATGGTCTAATAGAACAGAGAAAGAAACAATAGGGAAAGAAAGGACTTTAAAACAGATATATACGTATAAAAATAACATCATCTAATATATAAAAAAACGAAAATTCTAAACACACAAATATATATAAAAATATATATTTCATATATGCCTATATACGCCTTATTGTACATTAGGTGAAAGAAAATAAAAACTACCTACAAGTATATGTGTACAGTGTACACACATTCATCACTACAGACAGAAGCACAGAAAAGCCAACCTATAGACAAACATATGCACACATATATTCATATACACACATGAATATATATATATATATATATATATATACACATACAGAATCAAGCATAAATATATCAACCCACACAGCAATGTAAAAAAGTAAACAAACCAAATATAAATATACATACATACACACACACATATATATATATATATATATATATATATATATATATATATATATATATATATACATACATAAATATAAATATATATATATGTATACATATACGTATATAAACATATACATATATATAAAAAATACACATACAAACGGAGACTTAAACATACACCTATATATACATATATACACACATGCACATCTATATATATATATATATATATATATATATATATATATATATATATATATATATATAAAAAAAAAAAAATTATAACATAAATATGTTATAAAATCACTACAAAAATAACCATTTTGTTTCAACACTCTCGGTGTCTTATCAAGACATATATAAATGATAGGTGTCAACACCTAATTTTATAGTTTTTAAACTTAATAGTGATTAAATTTGGATTTTAAAATTGGCAGTTTTTAACTTTAATATCAAATTTTATAATATAATTTAATAATTATTGGTTAGAATAAATTCTTTTTAATATTACCCGTATTTTAAAGATCTGAATAGCTATTATGACCTGATTTCATTGTCAAGCTTTTGAATCTTCCTATACTTGGGTTTTGATTGGTCATTCTAGCTTTTGTAACAATGTTTCCCCCTAGTGAAGGATCGTTAATTAATTTGAAACTTTTAAAACCATTTATTTTATCTTCAACATCATCACTTGATAAGACACCGAGGGTGTTGAAACAAAATGGCTATTTTTGTAGTGATTTTATAACTTATTTATGTTATAAATTTTTTTTTTTATAAAAAATAATTATATCTGCTCTACTTTGTATTGAGCACTCTTTTAAGAATAATAATTGTTGGTTATTCGAATTCATTCCATATATACCAATTATATACTTGGGTATATATATACACATATACAAATATATAATCATGCATAAGTACCCATATCAACACATCCACATATACACATATATAAGTACACTCACATCCAAGCATGTATATATATATATATATATATATATATATATATATATATATATATATACGCACACATACATACACACGCACATGTAGACACAAACCAAAGTTTACATACCTACACACGCACAAACAAGCTCACATATGATAGGTGTCAACACACGCATACACACACACACATATATATATATATATATATATATATATATATATATACCTATAATTACAAGTACAGATATAAACGCACATATACATATATAAACATATATACATATACATACACGCACACATATACATGTATGCCTACATACATACATAAACATATCCATACATACAGAAGTACACATAAATAGAAATATCCATACACAATACATCTGGACATATATATATATATATATATATATATATATATATATATATATATATATATATATATACATTTTACCCTCCTCTCCTTTTCTCCTCCTTACTTTTTATATAAAAAAGAAGAAAAAAACTACTTACATATATATATATATATATATATATATATATATATATATATATATACACATCCAGCAGTACAAAAAAACACACACATACAGACATGAACAACACAGTATATGTACACCAACACACACCCATATCAACAGGAGGACCCTCAAGTAATAAAAGTAATAACCTATTAAATTTATAATGACATATCATTATCATTGAAACTATTACAACCCCTATAATGTTAAATTTATAATGGTGTTTACAGTTAACTGTTAGTTCATATCTTTGATTTAAGAGATGGGTCTTATTGTTAAATCTAATTATTTCAAATTTTTCGTTAAGACAAAGATAACATGGGGCATACAGGGAGTTACATGTCCGGGCTTTTCTAGTTAATTTCCATTTATCAGTAGGTGTTTTATTCTTTTCTTTTAGGCTCCAAAAATATTTGGATAATGAAGTCATGTACTTATAATTACTGCTATTAAAAGATTGCATATGCCCCCGCCAATGTTCCTTGAATGGATTCATGGTGCTACCAATGTAAAAAAAATTTTTATTTAGGTTTACTAGTGTTGAGATTGTACCAAGATAAACTTCAGAACTAGTCATGCAACTATTTTTTAGTGGACAATTATTAGGATTCCTACTATTACATAAGTTGTTATTTGTGTCATTATACTTAGCAGTGCTGTTTGCAACCTGGTGAATAATTAAGTTTTTTGAGTCCCTATACTTGTTAAAGACTCTGTTGTTATGTTTTTTAATTATTTTCTCCAAGTTATCCACACGACTATAGCTTAATTTAAGGGTATTAGGATTAAATATTTTACTAAGTGAGTTAGTTTCTGGGTTGGGGAAATGTTTCTTGATGAGGTTTAGAAATATACATCCTAATTTAGTTTTAACCATTATATTGAAAGGGGGAGTAAACCAAATGATCTTTCTAGATCTTCTTTTCTTATTATGGTTGTAATTAACAGGGTTTCTATATTGAATTGTGGTACCTTTGTATCCACTATTTTTAAGGGCAGAATTGTAAAAATCACGATGTTTATTAAAAACATCTTTGTTAAAAGAGTTAGTACTAATCCTAAATCCAGTGGAGGAGGGTATGTGTTTGATAACTGAAGGGGGATGGTTGGAATTTGGAGGCACATATACTGGGTTGGAATTAACCTTCACATATGGTTGGAAAGTGTTGCTAATAAGGTCTAGGGTGATGTCCAGAAAATCTACTTGTTTAACATTAGTTGTAATTATAGTCCTAAATCCTTAAATACCCTATGGATCATTTTCCTAATATGGTCTACCTTAATTTTAGTAGAATTTTTAACAACTAATAAACCATCATCTCTATATAATCCTACACTATCAAAATCTAGACAATTGAAGGCACTTAAATTATACAAAAGAAATAATCCAACCAAATCAGAAGCTTCTGCAGAATCCAAGGAACCCATTGAAATGTCAAAATTCTCACTGCAAGACTTTTTGGTCTACTGTTCATACTTGTAGATCAGAACAAAATTTCAACATTTCATGATAATATCCACTTCCCACATTTACTGGCCTGAATGTCCGAGAAACTTTCACAGAAAATATTCGGCCTCCGACAGGATTTGAACCTGTCTCCTAAATGTTGTTTAATACTGTTTATTATAAATAGAGCATTTACTTAAATATTTGTATCTATAAAAAGAATGTATAAACATAAAAATGTCTTAAAATATATATATATATATACACACACAGACACATATGTATATATTTGAGATGCTATTCAAAAGGAAAAGATTTTTTACCCTAACATCAACTTTCTTTCATTTTGCTTGAAATACTTTCCTTATGAGACAGTACACCGGGTAACAGAGTACTGCTCACAAAAGGTAACAGTTAAAGTCTGTACAACAATTAATTTGAGTCTGCTACTGAAATTCCATAAACTTTTAGGAAGCATTTCAGGATTTAATACTTCATTCACGCAAAGATAAAGGCAAGAATTTTAAATACTGATATTCTCAACAGGCCATTCTTCTCCATTTGGAAGATTCACATGAAACAATCATTCTTACTTTCATTTCACTTGAACCCAGATTAAGCATAATAAATAGCTGTAAATATTAACAACTTCTTTTGTTCTTCATAGAAAAAAAATAAGAATAAATCCTTTTTATTAATTTTATTCAGAATGATTTATTTGTTTTAAACCAGATTGTGAGCAATCATTGAGAAAGTATAAGCAGAAATTTGTAAAAATTTTAGGTGCACGGGTCTCTTCACTTCCTCACATCTTTATTCTGTTGAGTATTTGTTTGACAGTTTTCGTTGTTACCATTGAATCTTTCAGTGCACTGCACTTTTGACCAAGGCCAGATCGAAAGTCATAATAGGAGATCAACAAAATCGTCTGAGAGGATCAAAAGAGCTCAACTCAGACTCAATTACACAACTTGATCCAGGCTTGCCTGTTCAGATGAGCCAAGTATCGTCTAGACAAAACCAAATATTTGATCTGGATGCTTTCTAATAAATGACAAATTCAGAAGAACAAAAATGCAATATATCTTACTTTTATTACCTTTCTGCCCCCCTCTCACGCATATAAGTAGAAGTTTTCTAAGTTTATGTATATAGTTCATGTGCATATATATATATATATATATATATATATATATATAAAGAAAGAACATTAAGATATATAATCTGGTGTTCTTATTGATATTTTTTATGTTTATTTTTGAAAACATGGTTATTACTGTGTAGCAAAAGAATATATATGTATTTTCAGTGAGAGAGGAATGATGGACATTTTTTTCATAGGTATATTTTATAAGTAGTCAGTTCAATCTATACATATACAGTCCATCTGAAGTTATGCAAATCACATAAACCTCAGCTCAAATTTGCTTTGAACAACTTTTGTCAAATTTTAAACAATTAGACGTCAAAGCAAAACTTGAGTTAAATTTTTAGGTAGTTTCAACAAGTTTTTATTAAAGTTATTAGATTTATTATAAAGTCTACAGTCTGAAGTTATGCAGATTAAATTAATATTAGTTTAAGGCCTCTGAAATCTAATAAAATCATTTTTTTTCCGTATGTTGAAATGTGGGTAAAGGGAAAGATGTAACATCTGCTGAAAAACACAAAATAACAAATTCATTGAGTGAGGGAATATCAAAAGAGCTTTGCAGAGATCATCAAACGATAAAGAAGACTATTGAAAATATAACTAAATTGAGAACTAGAAGCAAACAAAAAGGCTTCAATCACTTGTTTCCTTGTGCAGAATATTAACTAAAGCGAGTTATAGCAAAACAACCACTTTTGAAAAATCCTCACATCTTTGAACAGTCTGGAATTGATGGAGTCAAGAAGGAAAAAGGTGTGGAATACTTTGCAAATTGGGATCTGCCAAGAAATCTCTTAGGTAAACTCTCGGTAAAGCAAATATTTTAAAGCATTAAAATTGGGCTAAGAAATAAATAAAAATTGACTTCTCTAAAGTAATTTTCACAGACAAATCTCAGGTGACACTCGATGAACCTAATGGGTGGGCCAAAGGATGAATTTTGTTCAATGCAAATGTGTCTGTGACTAAAAGAAAGTGGCAAGAAGGCAGCAGTGGTGATAATATGGAATGGAATTGTCAACCAAAATATTATTGAACCATTCACAGTTGATGAAAAAGTTAAACTGAAAAGTGCTAACTATTGTGATTTCATAGATAAGACTTTCTTTGAATCCTCCTTCTTATGTATCTAAGGTTACCTGTGAATATTTTGAGTGTAACAGGTTTGCAGGAGAGAAAATAATGGAAAGGCCACCACCAAATACCAATACAACCATATCGGAAATTTGAACCTGGTGTAGTAAAAAAATTTGCAGAATCACTGGATAATAGATTACTGGCTGTTATTGAAAAGAAGACTTATCATATAAGTTTGTTATTTGTTCTATTATAGATATTAATTAATTGTTGATAATTTTATTAGCTTGTTATTGAAGTAAAAAGCAATTTTCTGGTTTTGCATAACTTCAAACTGCAGTTTTTATAATAAATCCAATCAGTCAATTATCTGCCATACATGATACGCGATTAGATGATCATGTATCTTTTGATACATGACTGACGAAGCAGACTGTTTTTCCCTCAGTAGGTTTCTATTTCTTTCTGCGGTAGACTAGTTGCCATCCAAGGCTATTGAAGAGTAAGCGTTCTCAAAGCAAATTTGTGGCTTTCACAACACAAAGAAAGAAAATCACTTGTAACGCGTCAGGAAAATAACTCACGAACGCCGTAGCCAAAACTGCCTGAATTTTCTTTTTTCGTCACAGAATACACGCGACGCGCTGTCGCTTGGGTTGACGAGGTAAGTCGCTATAAGATTTTTGCTGACGACTTTTTGGCAATCCCTCCCCGGCAGATCGCACACAAAACACGAACTTTTTTCCGGGGTACTTGATTATCTCGTTCACTACAGCTATAGAACCCGCTCTGTCCTGCTACTTATCCAAAGCTGGGTGGAGAAGAGGATTCATACCTTTCCCAAGTGTATTAGCATGTAAGTGAATGTAATGGATTCAACTGGAATTTGAACTCGGCTCTCTGATTCCTCAATCCAAGCAGCTATCTATTACTTCACCTTGCCTCTTTGATAAATACAATTACATTAATAAAACATGTTGAAAGTACTGAAATAATTGAAGCTTTGCTTTAATGTCTAAATTAATCATTTAAAATTTAACAAATATTTTTCAAAGCAAATTTGAGTTATTGAGGTTTATATGATTTGCATAATAACTTCAGATGGACTATATATATATATATATATATATATATATATATATATATATATATATATATATCACCCAGAAGAAGGAAAGCATTTCATTCCAGCTCAAGCAAATGTCTTTTTTCTTCTGGCTGGAAGATAGATAAACAAATAAATAATTAAAGTGAAATACTAGAAAATTCCAAAGCCAAATCCCTGTTTTCTCATCAAAATAGATGTTTTATTTACTTTTTATGTTTATCTAGTTTATTTTTATGATAACTATTTAAGTTGTATCCTTATATATATATATATATATTTTCTGAGATGAGGTAATATAATTTTACATTATTTGAACTGTTGTCCTCATCTTTATTCTTTCAGTCATTGTATGCTCCTACCTTCTTCAGGTGATTGAAATTTTGAACTGAACCCTTTATTTTATCCACAGGGGTATATGCTATGGATAACTGGGCCATCTGGAAGAGGCATAGCACATGGAACTAGAACAATCGACCCTTGTGGATGAAATAAAGGGTTCAGTTCAAAATTCTAATCATCTGAAGATGGCTGGAACATACAACAGCCAAAACATTGTGAATATGACAATAAGGATGAGGACCACAGTCTGAAAAATGTAAATAATGTAAATATATAATTTATTGTCTATAATTATAATTTATAGATACTTTTAACAGCCAAGTCAATCATGAAAATGATGACCTGAATTAATAAGTGTTTTAAATGCATTTTAAGCAAACTGCAAATTTCCTAAAGGGTAGAGATTTGTTTATCAATCCACCATTTTGATTTAATTCTTAATTTTCTGCTTACCAATATTTTTGTAGTTTTCTTTATTACATCTCTTTCAGAAACTATTTTTACTCTTTTGATAAATGCTGAATGAGAATTTATTAGATATTTTATTATGACTTCATGAAGCCTTGTCAAGAATTCTTCAATTTTTGAGTAGTATTTCTTTCATCTTCATCTCAGTTGGTTCTCATTGCAACAATTCAGATCATCAGTATTTTTTAAACTAATAGTGTAGAGATAAACTAACATTCTTTTGGTGAGATTCACAGTAAAAAATAAACGTTCTTTCCAAATAAAAAGGATGTGAGTTCAAGTGTTTCTAAGAGCATTTTTTGTTTTATTTCTGACCATATTGTTTACTAATGGCCGTAAAATGAAGGTCTGAGTAGATGCAATGAAAAGCAACTGAAAATAAGATGAAAGAAGTACTAGTCAAGAATTTATTATTCCAAAACTATTATATCCTAATTTTTATCATGAAATTTAACCTGCTGCTACATCCGAAAATAATGATATTCCAAATTTTACTTAATAATCAAATCTAGATGCTGTCTCCACCTGCTACAGATTCTACAACTCATGTGATATAAGAATATCAGTCATTGTCCCTTTTTTTTGCGGGGGGGAATGGGGGGGCTGACACATTCCAATAAATCACCCAGGTTAACAGAGGATAGTTGTATTTATTGAGTCACCATCTCTAGATAGATTACCAACAAAGGCTGAAGAGTTTTAAATTCAGACTGGTTGCCAATCAAGGCTTATACAGCCTATTCTGCACTATTTAACCCATAGCTGAAGGGGGATTTGTGTGAAATTGAATATAACAAACTCAACTGGAATTTGAGCAAAGCTTGCACATTTCTCTTTCTGAGTTAGTAACCACTATGCCACCTCTACATCAATGTAAATTATATATAATTTTTTTTAACCTTTTAAAGATATAAACAAATAATTAGGAATTCCTTAAGGATATGATAGCTGTAGTATTGCTTACTTCTTTACCAAATTTGGGAAGTTACAATCACTGACAGCTTCACAATTTTGCCAATTTGATTAGAAATGTCGAACATCTAAGATATGAAAAAGAAGCTATGTGAGTCTCTAAAAAATAAATGCTTGGCATTGCATAATTTTTATATAGAACCGGATGCACCACACTATTTCTAGAATAAGATGTAAACGAAGAAATAAATTGTGACTTTATTACAGAACAAGAGAGAAATATGAAGACATTGGCAAGAGAATTGTCATTTGAATAGGACGCAATGCATTGAAGTAGCATTCTTTGAACCTTTGCCTCAGTTGTCAGGTACACACGACTGGCAGCAGACTCTTGGAATGAGTCAATAGAATGACATTTTCTTCGATTCAATACCTAATTCTTTGAAAGAAACAAAAATTGTACATCAATAAGAATGCACATCTGTCAGCAGTCTTCATCATTTGATGAAAGTGTTAGAGATGGAAATAAGTGGGAGATGAGAAAAATAAAAGTAGAACATTCTCTACTTATTCTGTTCTAGGTCACCTTTGGGCAAGAAATAGCACTTTGACACTTACCAAAAGGTAATCGTGTACAAACTTAAAATGTTGGTTATGAAAAAAAGACACTTTGCTGTTAATTAAGAAAGAGATGAGAGTAAAAAAATATATAGTTTCAGGAAAAGATATGTATGTATGCATCTATTGCATAACTGCATTTCTTACCTGTTAATATAGAATTGGGTTGTTGGAAAATTTTCAGTTGAACACACTTCCCACTATTTGACAAAATGACCAAACATCTGATGAAGAACTTTTCAACACTTCTCTTGGAGAAACTTCCAACAGAAACTTTCTTATATTTCATTTTATATCTCACAAATATGAAATGGTCACAAGCAAATGAACAAAAGAAAAGAAAATATGAACAGTTTAGCTGCCATTTTGATTCCTGATATACAATATCTTATTTAAACATTGGAAAATATTATAAATTAAACAGACAGGCCTTTGTCAGTTGAATTTAACAAACTTGTTTGTATGAATTCTTACTACTTAGATACAACACACACACACACACACATATATATATATATATATATATATATATATATATATATATATATGCTCCTGAAAAATTTAGTACAGTTCACCTCTCTGGGTTTTTAAACAGTGACTATTATGGCTAATAATGCAAGACTCTTCAGTAAATCAAATTGAGTTCTCTGAGTCACTGCGTGTTTATCTAAAAATAAATACACTTAAATTCACCTTCATCCCTGCCATGTGCCAACGGCTTAGTGGTAGAATCCTTGACTGATGCCAATTCAGTCGGGTTTCAATCCTAGTTAGAGGCAAATGAACGTCTAGCCACACTGATGAGCTGTGATATATATATATATATATACACACATATATATATAGAGAGAGAGAGAGGATAGAGAATTGGCAGATATAAACAATATCAGGACTGGTAGTTTTATGCCTTAAGTGGTCATATAATCTATTTCTATCTCTCTCTCTACATATATATATATATATATATATATATATATATATATATATATATATATAAATTAATTGATTTAAAATAAGGTTTTTTCGCTACACAGTTTTAACCATGTTTCAAAAATGGAAGCTAAAAGCCACAAATTTAATTTTGTGATTAAATTAAAGACATTAGTTCCATTTCATTTTCAAGCGAATTTTGGAGTAACTTTTTAAAAATTACTGGGTTTTAAACACACAGCTAAAACAAAATTCATGTTTCCAAGGTTACAGATAAATCTATTTTTCTAGACAGGGGTGGCTGGGTTTTCAATATGTCTATAATTTAATGTATCAGTTATTGCTACGTTTGGGTCGTGGGAAGGGATGTATTTTTCAATGAAATCTAAAGCCTGTCATCTAGATTTTTTAAAAATTATATTGTTGACGGCTAAAATTCTTACGGCAATTTTTTTTTTTCGTATATTTAAAGTATATTAGGATTTTTTAAAAATTTTATATTTAAATATTACTAAAGTAAAATTTTCATTTCTCCGATTTAGTAGACTTTATTTATTTATTTTATTACAATATTAAAGAAGTTTAGGTTAGAATTCATTTTAATTAACTACAGTTTAATTACAACTTTAAAATATTTTCATTAAGTATATTAAATATTTTTTAAGTAAAAAGTTTTTTTATTCATTTACGAATAAAAAAAATTTTACTTAAAAAAAAAAGTTGTAATTAAAACTGTAGTTAATTAAAATGAATTCTAACCTAAACTTCTTTTAAATTGTAATTAAATAAATAAATAAAGTTTACTAAATTAGAGAAATGAAGTAGCTATTTTTGCCGTAAAGATAAAAAAAAAATTTTTTTACTTAAAAAATATTTAAATATAAAATTTTAAAAATCGTAATATAAATATACTTGATATAGAAAAATAATTTTACTGACGGTAAGTAACTCGGATACATTTTACTTCTATTAAATGAAATATAGTCTATAAAAACTAATAATGAAAATATTTTAAAGTTGTAATTAAAACTGTAGTTAATTAAAATGAATTCTAACCTAAACTTCTTTTAAATTGTAATTAAATAAATAAATAAAGTCTACTAAATCGGAGAAATGAAAATTTTACTTTAGTAATATTTAAATATACAATTTTTTTTAAAATCGTAATATACTTTAAATATACGAGAGAAAAAAAAGAAAAAAATTGCCGTAAGAATTTTAGCCATCAACAATATAATTTTAAAAAAAATCAATTAATTTATAATATTAATGCTCTGTAAATTTACATTGAGCACTATTTTGTAAAAATAAAAATATCTATAAGAACACCAGATTATATATCTTGCTGTTCTTTCTTTTTATTTATATACATATACATATATATATATATATATATATATATATATATCTGACGCTCAAGTCAAGATCCAGAGCTTTATACAGCTGCGGGTTTCCCAGTGACAGCAGGAGGCAGCAGTCTGCTAGCTTTCACTCCTTCTTCAAGCATCCCTTTCAAGCTGGCTAATGTGGGCAAGGCTACACTTCTCCACATCCCAGCCAATGCAGTCTTTCCGTGGTTTCCTAGGTCTACCTCGACCTTTGTGACCTGGAACCCTGAACTCTGTGACAGTCCCAATGTATGACACATCTCATTGGACATGACTAAACCATCTAAGACAAAGTGTGCACAGCACTGATGTTATTATCCTCAATACGTTGTTAACAACTCAGATGAGGATGTTCTATACTGAAGCTTGGTGCCAAGGATCCAGCTAATCACTGTGCGGTTGTTGTGTTGGAGCAGCTGCAAGACAAATGCACTGGGTCCCCAAGTCTCACTGCCATAGAGTAAGGCAGATCGTACACATGCAGAGAACAATTTGCCACTATTTCTCAATGATACAACTTTGGATAAGGAAATGGTTTGGGGCTTTTTGAATTTTCGTCAAACCACAGAGCACCTGGTTATAATAGTGAGCTTGCAATCTACACCTGCAAAGTGCATATCCCCAAGATAACAAAAACAAAAGTGGACAATGAGGTCAACACCAAGTGGTGTCAGTCTGTTTCATAGCTAGGTTACTGGGTAGGTAGTAACAGTTATGTTTCAATTTTATATTTACAAACACTCTATCTCTGATATAGACTTTTATGCATTAATATAGCATACTTTAGAACTATATTTTTATCATATTGATTGCAAGAAACTGTTGTGTTATCAATGTTGAATATTATGTATATTCACTAATATATATATATATATATGTTGTTATTATTATTTTTTATTTGGTTGAGCTAGCTCAAACATTCATGATTCTATCACACCAATTATCATGATCTTGCCTGATCTTGTCAGAAGGTCATTAGGGTGACATTCTGTATCATAATATAGCTGGTCAATGCAGGTGGTTGCTGGGTGACTAGCCTGTCTTGCTCCATGGCTAGGTGACTAGAGCAGTCGATTACTCACAAGTTCTTGTTTTCCTCACCAGCAATGTCTTGCAAAGTGCAGTCTGAGTTCACATAAGATTGTAGAAATATCAGGGATGGCTCCATAGAGCTGATTTAATTGGATATTGTTTCCAGGAGATGTTAAGTATAGCTCTCAGCATCTGAGTGTAGGTTACATCAAGCTTAGACTCAAGGGTTTTAGTTAATATCCAAGCCGTGGTGCCATACATTAAAACCACCTCTACAGTGGCTCAAAAGAATCTCTGTTTAAGGTTTTCTGGTAGATCAGATTCTCAGATTACATCCATTTTATTCAAGGTGGCCCAGGCTTTAGCTCTGTGAATTTTCACATCCTTTTTATCTTCACTATCTATCTATATTTCTGAGATGAGGTATTGAAATTATTAACATTATTTACATTTTTTGGACTGTTGTCCTTATCTTTATTGTCATGTTTGCAACATTTTGGTCATTATACACTCCAGCCTTCTTCAGGTGATTGGAATTTCAAACTGAACCCTTTATTTCATTCACCAGGGTATTCTACAATGGACGAAATGTTGTGAACATGACAATAAAGATGAGAACAACAGTCTAAACAATGTAAAGAATTTATTTTGCTTCCTATATATATAAAAGATTCAACAGATTTTATTGATTCACCTGAGAAAAAGTTTGTATTGAACCTTGAATCATCAGGTGAGCCTTTAATTCATTAAGAGAGCCTTTGAGTCACTAGGAGAATATAATGAAGAGGCTGAATTATATGCAAGAAAATATGCTAACTTAATGGTGAATAGTAATCACATAGATCAAACATTATACAGTGAAAATTTCAGATCAAAATTTAGATAATAAGTATATGTCAGGCTAGAGACCTGCTAATAGATAGATAGATAGATAGATAATGTACATATTCAGATAGATAGATACATAGATAGATAGATAGATAATGTACATATTCAGATAGATAAATAGATAGATAGGAACAGAATGGAAGAGATAGATAGATAGAAATAAAATGGTTTGATGGAGATTTTACCATTCCTTATTTCCTCTAGATTTATGAACAAGAAAATAAAATGAAAATCAAATTAAGGGAAAGAAAATATAACAATTTATTTGCATGTCTCCTAAATTTATCTATAAAAAATATTTCTTCCATTTTCCTAGCTATGTAATTTCACAGAATTTATTGATTCACCTGAGACAGTTTGTATTGAACCTTGCTTGTTGAAGCCTATGAATTCAGTTTTAGAGACATTAACATAGATTCCAACATTGATGGCAGCATTTTCTTGATGATGTAAGAGAACTGTGGCATTGGTAATGGTTCCTGCAGTGATAGCTAGGTCATGTGTATAGTCAGTATCTGTCAACTTTTTTGTTTTGCAGGATATTGATTTGAAAGTCTTGGTGATGAATTAAAACCTAGATGATGATCTTTGTCAAGTGAAGTTCTCAATATGTAGTCAAGGAAGATAAAGAGAAAAGGTGCAAGGGTGTCACCCTGAAGGACCCCTACTTTGATATTGAAGTAGTTAGTGTCTCTGTCTGGAGATCTAACCAAAGGTTTGTTTTTTTTTTTGTATAGCATCATTATAGCAGTTACTGTCTTGGCGAGGGAAGGATGTCATAGGCCAGAAGGATTTTCTCTATTTTCCCTCTGTGTACAGAATCAAAGGCTTTAGAGAAATCTACAAAAAATAAAGCGGCCTGTAGATTATTTGCGCTGAAACCAGTCAAGATTTGTCCAACAGCTGATCTATTTTTTGAAAGCCATATAACTTAATAAATCAGCTACCTGAACTGGTCTGATCTGCCATTGAACTGAATATCAATGTCATCTGTATTCATGAATACCGCTATTTTCATATTGATGTCAAACTCAAACATCACTGTGTTGGAAAAGGCTGGGTCTTCATCTCAGCCTCTGCTTGGAAAAATTCCACAGTTACTATAATTGGTGGTGTTAGCATATTACTCAGTCCATTAGCCTGTAAAGTGCCCATGGCCATTGAAGAAAATGAACTCAGAATCATCATAGCTAGCTTCAAAAACACCCTATAATGACCATCATCTCCTGCCATTCAACAACTCTAGTGATGAAGAAAAGGTGCCATATTTATATCAATGTCTCTCTTATCTTCTCAGACTAGTCCCAAACTGTCATGTCCTGGTTACTGGTGGAGATATGAATGCTCAGGTTGGTATCAGTGTCATACACTAATTTGCATATCATGCATCCTCCAACAGAAATGGGATATTTCTCAAAGGATTTACAGAGGAATCTTGTATGCCTAATGACCAAATTTCAAAAGAAGAGATCTAAGTGATGGACACTCACCCATGCCAATGGCTAATGGCACGAAGACCTAATTAAATCACATCCTGAAAAACAAGAAGAACAGTGCAATGAATTGCTAAGCTTTTGAAGGAGTTATTTTCAGACCATTGGATTGTCTCTTCTGCCACCTGACTTAGCCATAAAGACAATAAGAAAAAGTAATTTGCCTTCCTAATGTATGACTGATCTCTTCGAACAACAGTCATCTCAAAGACCAGAACATTATTGCTATCAGAAATAAGTTTTAAAACAATACAAGTAGATTCTGAGGAACTATTTCCTAATATATCTAACAATAATTTTGTTGTTTCGCATGAAAAGGCTACAGCGGATGTCCTACTCTTAAAACCTAAACATCAGTAACACATCCCTTAGGAATCAAATAGCATAAATAACAAATGGTGAATGTGAAAGAAAAAGCCACCATAAGAAATTCAAATCCATACCGTAAAGCTATCCAAGACTTGAATAAAATAAAAATGTGGAGGATTGTCTAAAATATTAATGGAATAATAAAATCATCTAAAAGCTTCAGACATTACTCAGCAGAATACATCAGTTGAAATATAAAAATCGACACAAATAAATTGAAGATACAAGTGATAAATGATGATCTGTCTTCAAACAATATTTGGAAAGATAGTGATCAAAACAACAAGCATAAAGATACTAATTTGAATAATCCATTATGAATGAGATAAGATTGTGGATTATATCTCCAATCAGTAATTATTTATTGAGGGGTTCTCTGAAGAGGCTGAATTATATGGATATAAAGGAACTGAGATTGATTTTAACAGACTGACATAGATCTGAAGAGACTTAGATATGAATAATCTATAGTCAATTCCTATTGCAGACACCTGCTCTGTGATTTATACTGTAACTGTGCTGTGCAGACCTTAGTCACAGTTTCTGGGAATGAACATGTTACCTAACATGATCAGTAATGTGAACAAGGCCAGCACACTCAAGCACTTCGTCGCAATGACTTGTGACTTTGTGCTAGCACAACTATCGTTGAACCCCAAGGGTTCTGTCTACCCAATTTCCCTCACAAGGCTTAGGTCAACCCATGTTATGGTTTTCAGACACTTTCCAAAGGTCCCGCATGTGAACATTCTAACCACTTGGCCACACACACACACACATATATATATATATAAAATAATATTGCAATACATTGGATGCATTGCAGTATACTAAAGCTTAAATGTACCTCAACTATAAAAAGATTACAGTAAACATTCACATATATAGAATAATTTTTATACAGGTAAAAAAATAAATTTATGAACACTCAGACACTATATTAATATACTGTATATCCTCATTGGGGGTTAATACAAACCCATAGTCTCACATGCTTATATGTATGCATTATTTTACACATTTGTATTTGTTGAAACCATGTACCAAGAGTTGTAGATGGCCTAAGTGAATGGATCAGGAGTACTCCCACCCCATCATATCCCATACATATTCAGTTGAGAACATGATGAATAATTGTACCAGCCTCAAAAGTTTTACAATATCTTGCAGAGCATGTTGAGTAGCATAGGCATCATGTAGGTAGGCATTATTCAGCTGAACAACACACTGCCTTCCTGTTGGCAGGAATGGTTGCAGAACAGGTTTAACAATCTTCTGGGCATTCATGAGACTGTTCAATGTTTCCTCCACAGATAGAAAAAAATTCTACCATACCACTCTACCCCATTGAGGTCAGGCTGGCCATATGTGTCATGGGTGAATACTTTTAAAGATGTTGCACACTCCCATGAAAGTAAAACCTGTTCTTGTCATTGAACACTAGTGAGTGCCACTTGATTTGCCTGTAATCCTTATGCAACATCATTAGAGATGTGCTCAGCAGTTTTTATTTACTTATGTTCTCTCTATACAAAGCGTAAGAGCCACTCAATGTAGAGGGTTACTAAAAGAGGTAAAAAGTGCAGTTTATGAGGATATGTTTATGAAGATAATGATAAACCCTAGACTTGAAGAGGTTAAAATTGTAATTGTCAGGAAAGTACCCTCTTGGGAGTTGGTAATAAAATCTTTCTCTCAAAACAGTTTTTCAAGAAAACAGGTCTTTCAAGTCTCGTAACAGTTATTGCTCTTTTTAGTATTGATAGGGGTTTCCTTCCTAACCTTTTGTTTGAAATAGTGTGGAATGTCAATATTTTAATTATGTCATTATTTTCTCTTCAAGTTACATGTGCTATCCATTTTAATTGTTGCTGCTGTTGAAAGTCCTCAAGTGATGTTGTTTCTGTTATTTTATACTGTTCTTTCTTTGTGATTCTATAGCACCAGTCTATTAGATTCTAAGAAAGATGGTCCTTTCTAAAACCTAGAGGGTTCATTTCCTGGAAGCAATTTTTAATTGATCTGAGAAAACTCTTGTATATAACTGATAGCTTACACATTTTAAATAAGTTGGATCTCATGCATCACATACATAAAAGAGTTTGGATATGATGAGGCTATTTAAGAATGTAACTCGAGTTTTCGGTTAATATTTTGGTTTTGTCAAATCTTGTATTGTCGGATGACTCCTCCTTCCCAATGCAACTGATTCTATGTTCACTTTCCTTTTCTTCTATACTATTTTTAATAACTTTTCCATATCCCAAAGTACTTGACAAGTTTAGTATTTATTAAGTCCATATTCTTAATTTTTATGGTAGATTTAGTGTACAGGTTATGATTGCCACCATTTTTTAATTTTGTGCATGCACATTATTTTCAATTCTGTCAACTGCACAGTTTGGTAGGCTGAGTTGAGAACCCTCTGTAAAATAAAGAGCACAATGATGCAATTTACTGCACCATTAATTTGGAAACAGCATGCTGTGCTGCTTGGTATTCACACCAGAAGCTCCAATACGAACATTTCAGAGTGTTTGGGTGTCAATCTGAGAACAGTGCTGAGGATTTGGATAGAGTTGGATGAGTCTAATGGTAATTATGAAGGTACGGCAACTTGGAAAACTCCCTCTGATTGTTCTGATAAGAAAAGAACTTCTGAATTTATTAGTGAGATCCAGGCCATGATTGACATTGATCACTTCAAGTCAATCAGGTCAATAGCCAGGGACACGGGAGTGTCTAAGTTTCTTATCAGGCATGTAGTGCATGAAGACATTTGGTATTTCTCGTAGAAGATGAGAAAGAGCCAATTTTATCCCAAGCCATGTAGGACAAGAGGAAAGACCGAGCAATGAAGCTTTTGAATAAACACAAGTATCTCTTCCAACTGAACATGTGTTGGTTTTTCTCAGCCGGGAAAAAGTTTTGCCAGGAAAAGATGGTGAATACACAGAATGACTGTTGACTTGCTGTGTCTCTAAAAGATGTACCAAGAGTGATGAAAACCAAATACCCAGTCAACACAATGGTGTTTGGAGTGATCACTAGTGATGGTGATGTTATGCCTCCATTCATCTCCCCACAAAGCCTTAAACTCAACTCAGAGGCCTACATCAAGTGACTTGAGGGGGTAGTGCTACCCTGGATCAAGAGGGTGGCTGCTGGAAGACCCTATTGTCTGGCAACAGGATTCTGCACCATGCCACACAAGCAGGAGAACCCAGTTATGGCTGTCAGACAATTTCTGTGACCACATCACTCCTTACATCTGGCCACCTAAGTTCCCAGATTGCAACTCCTTTGATTATTATGTGTGTGGTGCAGTTGAGCAAGAGACCAATAAAACTCCTTGTAACATCAAGGATGAACTAAAAGCAAGGATTATAGATTCACCAACTTAAACATGGACCCATCCAGAAGAGTTGCAGGAGATTCTGAAGTCGTCTGGCAATTTCATTGAGTAAATTTACTCTTTAGTATTTCAAGATATTTTTGTGTAATTTTGGTAAATATATCTGTTAAAATGAGATGTCAATGTTATTTTCATTTTTGCATAATTTAGACTGAAAATTTATCCATCGCCCCCTGTATATATGATCATTGCTTTCATTCCAATTACAGATCATATACTTTTAGTAAATCTGACATATTACTTAACCAAAGGTCAGAAATCTTTAATGGTTGTAAACATAAAAAAGCATGGTTACTGGAATAAAAGAATAATTATTTTAAATTTTTTTTTTTTTTAACGTTGTATGATTTTATGCTAATTTTACTTTTTAGTGTTTGTTTTTATCAATAAATATGTTCCTTTGTTATATCCACTTCAGCCAGTTCAGCCTGAAGATATATTTAGGTAAAACCTAGGTAGGTAATTTCTGGCTCACTAGGATTTTTTTATACTCTGCTCTACTTAGTGTATTGAGCACTTTATGATTTTTCTTATTTTACTTAATTGGAATTTTTTTTCTTTTGATTATACATTACGACACTAGGTGATTTTTTTTCTTTTTTTTTCAACCTACTCAGATATTAATCTTTTCCTTTTTTTTTCCAAATAGTTTCCCCAGATACTAATTTGTTTTAATATATTTTTATTTGCAACACCAGTTGAGTATAGACAATAACATAATAGTTTTGGCTCTACTTAACTCTATTGAAGACTCTTTTAAGTTACACATTATGGAATAGGTAAATATGAATTATTTGTTTAAAAACATACCACTGCCTAATAAGCATCAATACCAGCTGACGATGTTAAAAAATATTGAATCCTTCATCTCCAACATGAGATGGAAGGCACATTTAAAAAAAAAAACCACCAGAATAGTTCCCAGGATACCACTGAATCTTATGGTTTTAGAACCCCCCCCCCCGACCACATTAAGGATTTGTACACTTTCAAATTTGACTTAATTGAACTTGTTAGGTTGATAAAATGTAGAAACGTTGTAATATTATACAGCAACAAATTAAAAAAGATCTCAAAAGTATCAAGAATTGTAAGAAAATATTCATTAAAGTGGATAAATCTAGTTCTTTATATAAAATGAGTCTCAACAAATATGTTACACATGAAGTAACTTCACATTATAAAAAAGCCCTGATAAATTTAGAAACTCAACTTAATAAAGTAAGTCTGACAGAATCTATTGTTTATCAATGCACTATGTCTTCTATTGAAAACCCAGGTATTAAGAAATTTTATATTGGTAGCACAAAAAAATCTTTTAAATTAAGATGGTACCAACATATTTCTTCCTTTAACAACAAAATTTATCATAACCAAACATTCCTGTCTAGATATTTTTAGTATTTAAAAGAAAACAATAAAACACCCACAGTAAAATGGAAAATATTTAAAAAATGAGAATTTGTAAGTCTTTAAATGATCCATGCCCCAGTGTCTACATGATAAGCTACATATAATTATGTTTCCTAAAATTATTGATCTATTAAATCAGTGAAATGAATTTATCATCATATGTACACATTGTAAAATATTCATGTTAGAATATTGTTAATGAATTTTCATAAAAACTCTATGTATTACAATTCTATATTGATTATTTTATTATATATAATGGTACATGTAATATTGATTTAATTCCTTGTTTAATTGTAAAATTGCCATGGATTAAATCAATAAAACAAGAATTGTATATTAGGTTCAAAATTATATAAAAAATGATTTAATCATACCAGAGGCCCCTTTAAGAATTTTCTAAAGAATTTGTAAAAATAATTTTTTAAAAAACAAAAATTAACCTATTGTTAGAGATTTACATATCTCACAGAATATTTCTTCATAACTTAAATGGTTAATCTTAATTGAAAGTATGTTGTCAACTCATAATATGACAGTTCCCCAAAACATGTATGAACCCCCACCAACATGTAACCTATATTTTTAACTTTTCTGATTTAGCTTTGACCTTTCTTTTGATTAGTTAAAAAGAGACATACTCATAAGATTTTAAAATCTGGATCCCCTCCCCTCCATCTTTAATAAGCAAACATATTGTTTTCTATTTTCAAATGTAATTCATTTTCATGAAAAAGTCACTGAACATTGCCTGATGACAATATAAAAAATTTTAAGTCTCGAAGCATAGAAATTTCAGTATCACAATGTAAAATATTCTTAATAAAAGCATTTTTAAAATATATATATATATATATATATATATATATATAAAGAGATTTAGTTGTATATACAATGAGTTGTCAAGTTTTCTCTTAAAAATGTTGTGTAAAATAAGATGAATATGAATTTTGCTAAGATTTAAATCATTTTCTCATAATTTTAAACAGCTCTCTGTAGTGACTCAGATAGTACAAGCATTTTGATTAGCTGTGAGCGCTTTCAGCAAAATATATTGACAATACTGGAATCTTGTATTTATTTATTTTGGGAATTCAAGCTTGAATGTCATTGGAACAACAAATCTTATGGTTAATATGACAAATTTTTCTGTTTATTTTGCTGTTTTTGCTGGTCAAAATGTAACAATGTTTTCATATTATGATAAAAAAAAACCATCCTAGCCAATCAGATAACAGCAAGTACATGCAGACATAAGCAAGAAACACTGAAAATACATTTCCTCATATATATACACTAACACATAGCAAAACATGCTTTACCATATATAAGTATGTGTGATACATATGAATACACATCATTCTTCTTTGGTAACTACAAGAAGATAACTGCATCTCAGAAAATTGCAGGCAATGCTCTTCACCTGTTTCTTGCTAGACACATTTGAAATGGTTAAATTAGTTGCTTGACTCAGTTGAGACAAACTGACCTCATTGCGTACTGGGAAACCTATTGAAATGAATTTGCACATCATCTACAGACCCCCCACCCACCACACCACTGTGCTGGAAAGAATTAGATTGTTGAAAGTGCTTTTATTTGCTGCAATCTTCAACTCAGTGTTGAATAGTAATCAAAGTTAGAAAAATGTTCTGATCTCCCAAGCAGTTGATATTGTTGGATTCATGAGGCCTTATGTCATATATAGAGTTTTGTAAAGTGAATGAATGACAGGTAAGAAAACTGTGGAATTAAATAATATATACAGATTTTACACATCTAAAAAGGCAAAAGGGCTGGGCATTTAGAAATATAAAAAACCAAGGTCACAGGTTATATGAAAATGTTGAAGAGACTTTCAAGATTCAAATTTTTAACTGATGGATGAAAATTTCATATTTTTTGCAAAGAAATTAAAATCCTTATTGTCTGATTTGGATAAAATGTTTGGTATTTGTAATTACAAACATTAACAATCAAAAGACAAGAAAAATAAATAAGATGACGAAATTAGTCTGAGATAAAATTTATACCATTTATGTGAATTTGAAAATAACTGCTATTAAAAACTTTTGAAAGTGGCCACTTTTGTTTGAGGTAAGGAATTTTTGCTTGATAGAAAAGGAAGTTCATTACTGCAAAACAAGTATTGGTAAATAGGATAGTCTCCATATGGTAATTATTCTGAATTGAATTCTTGAAGTTGGCCAAATATTTCAACAGCAATACATATCTGTTTCCTATTCTTGTGCAATTACATTTTCATAATTTTCTCATGATTATTTTGATGAGAGGGAAGAACCAGATAATCCAAAAGCCTAAAATAAAACTAAAATTATATCTTACATACACACACACACACACATATATATATATATATATATATATATATATTTCCAACTGATAGTTGCTTACTACATAGAACTCAGAGAGGTATGGAGTAACAACTCTTTCATTAACTGCTTTTTATATATATATATATATATATATATAATCAGTTGATCACATTGTTCAAAATTGAGTCACACCTGTCATATATATATATACAGTTGATAACATTACACAAAATTGAGTCACACCTATCATATATATATATATATATATACACTTCCAACTGACAGTTGGTTGTTACATAAACTACTGGGAGTAATGGAAACAGTATACAGAAACATTATCTATTTCTATATTTACTTATATACCAAACAGTTCAAAAGTTTGAGGACACCTCTGGTAATTTTTTAAATAACACCAAAAAATAGATGTTTTCTACGTTAAATAGAGAAAATTATTATTCATGGTTAAAAAAAAGTGAGACATGATTTTTTAATTAGAAGTTTTTTTATGACAAAAAAAAAACAGTATTTTATGTTTAAATTTTGCTCTCATCCAAATATCCTCCTTTAGCCTTGATTACTGCAGAACAAAATTTTGGCTTTCATTGCAAAAGTTTCTCAAAGTATGTTTGATAATTGATTCCATTTTTCTTCTGATGACTATAAGTGCTCTTTTTCATTGTTTTTCACTTTTCTATCAAGTTCACCCCATGCTAATTCTGGGGGTGGCTTCAAATTCTCTCTCTCTCTCTCTCTCTCTCTCTCTATATATATATATATATATATATATATATATATATATAATGTAAGCAGCAAATTGCTAATAGCCCCTGAAGAGTGTATGGACAGATTCACCTACCAAACTCTGGTGTCAGGATGCTGGAGTTAACACATCAATCAGCTAAGTGACAAATTTTACTCACATTAATCCTATATATATATATATATATATATCCAACTGACATTTGCTTGTCACAAAAAACTGAGTGTTATGGAAGTGGTATGCAGAAATGCTATTTCATTACTTATATATATAAATCAATTGATGACAATGCACAAAATTGAGATACAGCCATTATATATATATATATATATATATATATATATATCTCAGCAGGCACCAAGTATTCATCCAAAGATGTTTTACCAAATTCAACAGACAAGGTTTGTCTATTTTTTTATTGTATTTTTCCTGGACATCAATCAAGCAACCTTTTACTTCAGCATTTGCCCTTTTACTCATGAGATGCATGTGTGAATGGTAACGTTGACTTTGCCCTGATTTCTGATATTCTGCTGCCTTATGGGGAATCTTGATGGCAATGTTTTCGCCAAATGAAGCAATACATTTGGTCATGGCTAACACACGTATTCAGTCCCAACCAAAAAAAAATGCCAGCACAAGGAAAATAGATAAAAATTCTTTAAGCTATAAAATGCTTTATGTTAGAAAAAGTTCTAGCTAATGTTTTAAACTGATTATTTTCTCTTTCTTGCACATTTGGGGAATTTTTCATTGCACACAAATAACTGTACAGCTGATCGTATGAAATTGAATGTATGGCCGTTGAATAAGAAAAAAAATGAGGACAACTAAAAATCTGAAAGTTTTTCCAAAACAATAGCCACTGAGTTATGCGATTATGAATTCCAGCAAGATTGAAACACAGTCAGTGTGAGTGCATGGAACACTAACAGAAAGGACAAAGCAGAATTATTGAAACTAACTTGATTTGATCAAGTCAATAAACATTCATACAAACTCAGTGAAGAACTAAAATGGCTGACATTGACAAAACAAAAAATTTCAAATTTTTCTGCTATATAATGGTTTTGTCAAAGGGTGGGGCCTAGTTTCCAAGGTAACTAATGTTTTCTTTATTTAGAGGTTTTTAAAATATTTTCATAAAATCAACTTAGAATTATCTTTTTCAAGAATGTACATTATTAATTTTTTAAAAAGTGATTAGCATATGTAAATTGGTGATGATTTGAAGCCAAAACAGCAACTGTTTCGATTACCCTAATCTTAGAAATTTTGTCTTCCATGAAGAAACATTTTATCCAATTCAGTCAGATTTCTTTCAGTTTGAATACTATAAAGAATGTTAGCTTGGTGCTGAGAATTCGTTGACTCATCGCTACTCCATTAGAATAAAAATGATCGTCCAAAACTGAATTACCTTGGCCGCATAAAATACCTTTCATCATATTTTACATTTGTTGTAAGTAGGTAAAATAAATTCCAGTTCTGGCTGCATTTGCAGAACTTCCAACAAGTAAATCTAGAATCACCAAAGAAAGAAAAAAAAAGGCACATGGATGCATTAAATGTGGAATCACCAATAAAAGTGACAAAATGCCTGGCTGCATTATATCTATAATCCCTAATTAATGAGACAAAACACCTGGATGCACTAAATCTCCATTCACCTTGAAAAAAACACCTGAATATACTATGAAGATGATGAAGGATAGTAACTAGATTGTGCTAAAAGCGATAAGGCTTATGATTCTAGGTTGAATAACAATGTTGACAATAATTTATCTGAAAATCAAATTATATTTTTTTACATTTTTGTCAAATGCACAGAAAGTATGAAAACAATTATTTTTTTCAAAATTTTACTAATTACCAATTCAATATGAGTTTCAAATAAAATCAAACTTCTGAATTAGTGTGTGAAATTTAATACACACACACAGTTTTCTAATAATAAAAGTTAAAGCAAATTTTTCTAAGAGGACCATTCAAATGATTTTAATAAAGAATTCTATCAAGAATGCCATTATCTGAATAAATAATTTCTTCTCTTCCTCATTTTTTTTACTCATTGGGTACACATATTTTTTGGCTTTGATTATCCCCAAAGAGCAAGGATCCACCAAAAATTGGCTAACAACTTATCAGTACTTGCTCTTCTTTTTAATGCACCCACTTTTAGGGTGAATAATTTCTTTTTTCTTATCACCATCATTCCTTTCATTTTTGCATTATTCACATTATTTAAATTCCATATTCACAATATTTCAAGTGATTGGAATTTTGAACCAAACCCTTTATTTTGTCCACCAGGATAGGTTGTTCTAGTTCCACGTGCTATGCCTCTTCCAGATGACTCAGTTATTTCCCTTCTAATCACTTGAAGGCTGGAATATACAACAGATATAGACAGATATTCCTTCCATTTGTTTTATACTTTTATATATATAAGTCTGACAATTTATTTATTAAAAGACATTTTTTATGTTTAATGTTCTTTTTTATTGATACAAGTATTTAAGTAAATGCTCTGTTTATAATAAACAGTATTAAATAACATTTACCGGCCTGAATATCCGAGGAATTTTCATAGAAAATATTCGTCCTTTGACAGGATTCGAACCTGCATCCTATATGTCATTTACGCTGACGTGCCTTAACCGACTTGGCCACAAAGGAGGCGTTCGGTTTTATAAGCAGTAAATTCGACCTTGCCTACCGAACGCTCCTTTGTTTAATTTAAATGACGGTCACAAAGGATGCAGGTTCATTTATAATATTTTCTATGAAAATTTCGACATTCAGGCCGGTAAATGTTATTTAATACTGTTTATTATAAACAGAGCATTTACTTAAATACTTGTATCTAAAAAAAGAACGTTAAACATAAAAAATGTCTTTAAATATATATATATATATATATAAAAAGTTTATCACTTAGCTGATTGATGTTACCTTCAGCATCCTGACTCCTGAGTTTTGTAGATGGACTTGTCAGGTGTTATCAGCAATTGACTGCTTATACATTTCAATTTTTCTTTTTTATATGCACTTATCATTGGGGCAAGATTTTTTAATTTAAATGTTATTTGTTTGAGAAATCTTATTAAAGAAAAGATGCTGAATAATGAAAATAAATAAAAATACTGTTTAAAAAATAAACAAAATGTCTACACAAATATGAGTATCCACAAAAAATAATATTTAAGTGAGAAAATCTGTCATATTAATAAATAAAAAAATTCATTTGTTTAAAAGTGAACATTGAAGTCAACATTCAGAGGTAACAGACTGCTTCATGCTAGACACAATCATCAGGCCACATCAAAGTTTTATATTTACATATGCTCAATCCCTGATATTGAGCACTTTATTCCATAAATATAGCACACCTTAAAACTATATTTCTTCATATATATATATATATATATATATATATATATATAGATAAAGTTTCAAATTAAAAATTATAATGTTTTATTTTATGAAAGTATTTATTTATTTATTGTTGAAGCTTAAATAAGCATGGAATAATACAACACAAAATGTACGTTAACAAAATGTATTGAAACAAAGAATAGGTACACAATATTTACAGTTAGTTTGGTATATTCTTGGGAAGACTGTTCCTGCATAATGGGTTGACTAAATCGCAGTCGGGCAGAGTCTCTGGATTCAATTTCTTAATCTCTACTATCTTCCCCGTCTTCCGGTACCAACCCATATTTATATGGTCGGTAGTCCGCTTATGTAAATTAGGTGTATCATACACAACATTTATATATATATTTGATATTTCAAATTGTCCTCAATTTTTCATCAGAAATAACTGTTTGTTACAAATAAATTAAAATTACTGTTTGTTGGCAAAGGCGTCCTTCGAGTGACGCGACGTCACGGATATGGAACGTCACTGTTCAGATATTCCTAACTTAAATCTAACTGTCATAAATATTTTAAAAAATATTTTTTTACTATATCTAAAGAAATTGCTTAGCTATTGAAATATTTATAAAGATTTAAAACACCTAAGTCCCTATTCAACCCTAATTTATGTGTATTTAATTTTAAAATCAATATGTTTCTTTTTTTCTGCGTGTGAATGTGGAAGTAAAATCGAATCTATTAATAAACATTTGCAGTTTTTCTAATGTGTGTCCTGATTGATTGTAGTGTTTAGCTATGGGGGAATAAGGGTTGTTTTGACGTATTGTTTGTTTATGGTTATTAAACGAAATCTAAAATTGTTTCCAGACTCACCAATATATCCACTATTGGGACATAAGTTGCAGAATAAATAATAGATTCGTTATGGGTATCGCATGAGGTTAGGTGGCTGTATCCTGATATTGGTGTTGGGTACGTAAAATGTATTCTATTACTAAATGTTTGCAAACTAAGCAACAGGGTTTGTTACATTTGTAATTTCCTGTTTAGTTTCTATTGTTTAGATATTTGGTAGAGGTGAGGATAGCTGATAAGTTAGGGTGATTGTTTCATTGCATTTATGGGTGGTTTATCGAAAATGTCTTTTTGATCTTGTTGTCTAATTGGAGGTTCTTGTAATCATTTTTTAAATTGTGAATAAGTGTGTACAATATTGATTGTGGTTAAAACCATGGGAATCCGATTGTTGTTTTTTTTTTCTTGTATGTGAGAAGTGTGTTACGATTTATCAGGATAGTTTTATTTAGTGCTTCTTTTATTATTTTTATTGGGTATTTGCATTTTAGGAATTGTTTTGTTAAGTTATTAATATTGTATAGAAAATCTAAATGGTCTGAGCATATTGTTTGGTTCTAAATGAGCTGTATACAATAGATTTTTTTTAATTTAAAGGGATGACAGCTGTTAAAGTGCAGGAATTTATGTTGGTTTGTGGGTTTGTTGTATAGACTGGTAGAAAGTGTATGTTTGTTTAATTTTATCATAACGTCTAAAAAGGGATGGATGTGTATGAGTGCTCCATGGTAAATTTAATTGTATCAAGAAAGTGAAAAAAGGTTTTAATTTTTTCTGATCCATGAGTCCATAATAAGAAAATGTCATCAATATATCTAAAGTAATATGATGGTTTATATTCCGAATTGTCTAGTATCTTCTTTTCTAGAATGTGCATAAAGATATTAGCATAACTAGGTGCCATTTTTGTGCCCATTGCTGTGCCACTAATCTGTAAATAGTGTTTGTTGTTGTATTTAAAATTATGTGTTAAGATGAACTTTATTAATTGGCATATATCTGTAATTTGGTAGTTAGGTAATTTTTTGTTACTAAGGAACTCATAGCAAGCTGATACTCCTTCAACATGTGGAATGTTCGTGTAAAGGGACGAAACGTCCATCGTTACTAGGATTGTATCATGGTGGACTAAGTTAATGTTTTGTAATTTGCTGAGAAAGTCAGTAGTGTCTCTAATATAACTAGGTATGTCAAGCAATAAAGGTTTTAGGATATTGTCTATGTACCCAGATATAAGTTCTGTGAGGGTGCCAATGCCTGATATTATGGGTCTACAGACAACAGCGCTAACCAATCATGCTCCAAACTTCCTCCGACGAAGAACAATATATGGACCCCACCAAGCGGACGTAACCAACACTTGGATCAATATGCCCACAAAGCCAGACAACACATGGATTACTTCTTAAAAACAAAGGACACCAGATAAAAAATACAACTTATCCAAAATAGAACACCAAGCCATCTATACTCTTAAAAACAACCGAGATATAATTATCGTACCAGCCGACAAGGGCGGAGCTATAACCATCTTAGACACTAACCACTACATTAAAGAAGCAGAATCACAACTTCAAAATTCTATGTCATACCTCTAGACCCAACTAGCACATTCAAAAACAGAATTATCACTTCTCACTCAGAACCTGAACTACAACATAAAAATACCATAAAATCTCTTATTCCTGAGAACCCTAAAACAGCAACATTCTACACTATCCCAAAACTACATAAACTCCCCAAAATCATTTCAGAAAAACACCCTAACACTTTTTCATCCGACCCACATCAAATTACACAATCAAATAATGAAGAGAACATCTATGAAATTTCAAAAACCCTTAAAATCATGCCACCTGGTAGACCCATAATATCAGGCATTGGCACCTTCACAGAACTTATATCTGGGTACATAGACTATATCCTAAAACCTTTATTGCTTGACATACCTAGTTATATTAGAGACACTACTGACTTTCTCAGCAAATTACAAAACATTAACTTAGTCCACCATGATACAATCCTAGTAACGATGGACGTTTCGTCCCTTTACACGAACATTCCACATGTTGAAGGAGTATCAGCTTGCTATGAGTTCCTTAGTAACAAAAAATTACCTAACTACCAAATTACAGATATATGCCAATTAATAAAGTTCATCTTAACACATAATTTTAAATACAACAACAAACACTATTTACAGATTAGTGGCACAGCAATGGGCACAAAAATGGCACCTAGTTATGCTAATATCTTTATGCACATTCTAGAAAAGAAGATACTAGACAATTCGGAATATAAACCATCATATTACTTTAGATATATTGATGACATTTTCTTATTATGGACTCATGGATCAGAAAAATTAAAAACCTTTTTCACTTTCTGCAACAATTTCCACGATACAATTAAATTTACCATGGAGCACTCATACACATCCATCCCTTTCTTAGACGTTATGATAAAATTAAACAAACATACACTTTCTACCAGTCTATACAACAAACCCACAAACCAACATAAATTCCTGCACTTTAACAGCTGTCATCCCTTTAAATTAAAAAAATCTATTGTATACAGCTCATTTCTTAGAACCAAACGCATATGCTCAGACCATTTAGATTTTCTATACAATATTAATAACTTAACAAAACAATTCCTAAAATGCAAATACCCAATAAAAATAATAAAAGAAGCACTAAATAAAACTATCCTGATAAATCGTAACACACTTCTCACATACAAGAAAAATAAAAACAACAATCGGATTCCCATGGTTTTAACCACAATCAATATTCCCACACACTTATTCACAATTTAAAAAATGATTACAAGAACCTCAATTAGACAACAAGATCAAAAGACATTTTCGATAAACCACCCATAAATGCAATGAAACAATCACCTAACTTATCAGCTATCCTCACCTCTACCAAATATCTAAACAATAGAAACCAAACAGGAAATTACAAATGTAACAAACCTCGTTGCTTAGTTTGCAAACATTTAGTAATAGCTAATACATTTTACGTACCCAACACCAATATCAGGATACAGCCACCTAACCTCACCTGCGATACCCATAACGTAATCTATTATTTATTCTGCAACTTATGTCCTAATAGTGGATATATTGGTGAGTCTGGAAACAATTTTAGATTTCGTTTTAATAACCATAAACAAACAATACGTCAAAACAACCCCCTATTCCCCATAGCTAAACACTACAATCAATCAGGACACACATTAGAAAACTGCAAATGTTTATTAATAGATTCCGATTTTACTTCCACATTCACACGCAAAAAAAAAAAACATATTGGTTTTAAAATTAAATACACATAAATTAGGGTTGAATAGGGACTTAGGTGTTTTAAATCTTTATAAATATTTCAATAGCTAAGCAATTTCTTTAGATATAGTAAAAAATATTTTTTAAAATATTTATGACAGTTAGATTTAAATTAGGAATATCTGAACAGTGACGTTCCATATCACGTGACGTCCGCGTCACTCGAAGGACGCTACTTGCCAACAAACAGTAATTTTAATTTATTTGTAACAAACAGTTATTTCTGATGAAAATTGAGGACAATTTGAAATATCAAATATATATATAAATAAATAAATACTTTCATAAAATAAAACATTATAATTTTAATTTGAAACTTTTCTATATACATATTAAGAAAGTATACGTGGCTTCTCATTATGCTATATATATATATATATATATATATATATATATAGGATATTACATTGAAACATGTATAAAACTGCTACATAAATGCACTCATTTTTCGATGTGTATTATCACATCTCATCAGGCATTAGTAATTGACTAATTATAATTGAATAATCACTCAGTTAATAATGTCTGATGAGATGTGATGATACACATTGAAACATGAGTGCATTTATGTAGTGGTTTTATACATGTTTAAATGTAATATCCTATAATAAAGAATGTAATATCCTATAATAAAGAATGTAATATCCTATAATAAAGAATATTGCTCTACTATTGGATTGGATTGAGCTGTAATGTTATGAAAGTTTGAATTTATATTTAATTCACTCTCATTTCATATGGATATATATATATATATATACCTACATTTGCTCTGTGACTTAACTTTCATTGGTTATCCAACATGTCAGGCACAAGATATAGCTTTATCTTGTGCCCGTAGATTCAGTAAAACAAATAAATATATTCCAATGTAACAGTTTATAATAAATATTTATTGATCTGCTATTGTATTGAGCCCTTTTTTAAATTGATGTTATGAATGTTTGAATTTACATTCATTTCATTCTTTTACATTTGGTTATATATATATATATATATATATATATATTAAAACATATCTTTGTGTGTGTATGCATTCAGGTATTGTTTTATCAGGAGGTCCAATGTGACCTAGTTGGTCTAAGGCACATCAGATCTAATGACTGTCTCCCCTAGGAGACTCAGGTTCGAATCCTACTAGAGGGCGCATATTTTTCTAAACACAATTTCTAGAATATTCAGGCCCGTAGATGTAAATAAATAAATATATAAATAATAAAAACAGAATCTGTACTCAAATATGAGTAGCCATTTAAAAATAATATTTAAATAAATAAATTAAAAAATATGTAGTATCTATTCCTATATATATATATATATATATATATATATATATAATTTTACATTTTTTCATTACCAGTAGTGCTGCAGTCTGAGTTTCATGCACAAGACAATTTTCACTGACACACACACACACACACACACACATATATATATATATATATATATGTGGATCAGCTTAATATTTTATATTATTATGATTCTCTTGGGTTATATACCAAAATTTATTACGTGTATATATATATATATATATATATATATATATATATATATATATATATATATATATATACACACACACACACACACACTTTTTTAAATGTCTGTTTTTAAAGCTTTGATAAAAAATTTTTGTATGTCCTACAGATTATTTAATTATTTATGGATCAGGTATTCTCTGGACTTAATTAGAAAATGAAATATTTATGTCAAACTTAAGGGTAAAATTCGAACATCTTACTGCAATAAATTATTTTTAAAACTTTGTTTGGAGAATGGAGGTTTTCCCTACCAAAAACACTACAATTCTTGATATCTAAAAGATTTGGCAGATTTTTTAACTCTAGGAATAAAAGTGTTCTGAATTTATCTGGACGTCAGTTCACTACTGTTAAAGCGACTTTCTTGTCACATAGATTGGAGCATTCAATTGCACCAGTGATGGTTAATGGAGAGGAGATTTTTGCTGAATTTAAGTCACTTTTAACCCCAGTTGTGCAGGGCTATTCTCTCTCTTGTATTTAGAAAGTATGTTCAGTGTATAAGACTGAATGATTTTGGATCATAGAGAATTCATTTATTGACATGAACTGTTTTGTGTTCTTAAGTCTGTACATATCTACAAATCTGTCATCATTACTAACCCTAACCCAACAATGGGTGTGGTGGTATTAGACTATATGAAAATGATATGAAGGAAATGAGGACAGTTTTGTGAGACGTCAATAAGTTTATACAGTTGGGACAAAATGTCATGCATGACAAAGCCAAAGCCACTGAGATAAAATTCCAAAAGCATTTTTGCTCAAATTGGTAAAGGACATGAAATTTTTTTACAGACATCTATGGAGCCATCAGACCTGTTGATTTTGTATGTCCCTGGCTGTATGATCTCTCAAAGACTCACAAGGACTATGTGCCATTAAGGCCAATTTTATCTAATGATATGTCCCGGAAAGGGATATATTTGTTCAAAGTAGCAAAGTGGTTGTTGACTACTGTAACCGAGTAGGACAAACTATCAGGTAACCGTAAGGGACTGGTCCTCGTCATAGTGATAGGCAATAGGTGTAGACAATAGGCGTCGTCTTGTACCTCCACATCAATTTGTATTTATGGCTGACACCAGCCAATCATATTACTGTGAGATGGAACCCAGGTGTATGCATATTCATTACATCATCTAAGATTTTTTTTATTTGACGTATGTGTTGATGTAATGTTTCAGAGTTATTTTTCTTCTGATCCTTTTATAAATCTTCATTGAATTTATGGAATTTGCCACCATGTCAGTAGAGTGTTGTTTTGATGGTTCAATGTACAAATAAATAAATTTGCTGTAGGGCTGTTCTTTGATGTCTGCAAAGGCCAATATTTTTGTTGAATTTTATGAGCAGGACAATTACTTCACCATGTCAGTAGAGTGTTGTTTTGATGGTTCAATGTACAAATAAATAAATTTGTTGTAGGGTTGTTCTTTGATATCCGCAAAGGCCAAAATATTTTTGTTGAATTTTATGAGCAGGACAATTACTTCAGGACATGATTGCTTCAATTGAAAATCCTCTCCACTATTGTTGAGACTTTGATGATAATTTTTTATTTCTGACAGTGAGGAGCAGTCTGAGGCTTTGCATAGATTTTTGAATGAACTGTATCCAGCGTTAATGCTTACATGGGAGAAAGAAAACAATGCAGTTTTGGCTTTTCTTGATTTTTCTGACTTCCGTGTACTGCAAAACCTACTTTTACTGGATTATACACATGCTGGCACATTTTTTGCCCCAAAGAACAAAAATTGAATTTCATTAAAACTTCATCGGGCCTTAATTATCTGTTCTAAAACCAAATTCAATTTGGAAATTTAATTCATTAATAAGGTTTGGGTAGAAAATGGCTGCCCATTGGAACTTGTGTAATTGAGAGATCGTGTTAAAATTGTGCAATTTAAAAAGCCCAAATTGTATGGTCCAGAAAAGTGTCTCATCTATTTTCATTTACTATGGATTGGCAAATTTAACCCTAGATTTACTAGGCACATCATCCAAAATATGCAGTTTTGCTATTTTTCTGCCAATCCACAACCTATTTTTACTTCCCAACTTATACTGAAATCCATCTACGTGTTCTTCACCACCCCCATCATTATAATTACAAATGTGAGTGTGATGCTGAATATATTGATAGAACTAATAAGGCTTTGGAGACTAGGATTGGTCATCACATGCCAACTAAGATTTGTCAAGAGCAGTGAGAAAATTTGCATACACTTCATAATACTTCTGGTTCTAATATAGAACACTTAATAAATAATCCAGTTTGTGCCTCACATTTCACCAGGTATTTTTCTGCCATAATCAGCAAAGTTCATTCAAATTGTCATCTAAGAATTCTCCTAACCATTTACATTAAGTCTAAACAGCCTTCCCTTTTGTCATATTTTTGTATATATTAATATATATTTTTTAAAATGTCTGTTTTTAAGCTTTAATGATATTTTTTTCAATTCCACAGATTATCTGAATAAACAATATTTTTCAAGAAGATCCTTCCAATGATCTGAATAAATAATTCTTTCACAAAATATGATCAATCTCACTGTTTAAATTCACTTGAATTATAAAATTAAAAAATAGCAATTAAGATAGGTAATAAATAGGGAATATTGCTCAAATGAAGGTTCTCTCTTAATTAGAAGTTTACAGCTACATAATCTTCCTCTTTTTATTTCTGTTATTTTTACTTTTGAGTGTGTCTGGTGTGATGCAATGGTTAAAAATCAGGTTAATTTGCTCATGTAGTGAATATAAAACAGGATCTAACACCATTTCTGAGGTGGTATTTTTGGTAGTTCTTTTTTCAAGAAATATTAGCAAAGCTCTACCAGGAATATATGAATTTTGGACAAACATCAGCCACACATGAAAACTACAGTTACACACAATGCAATGCAAGAACTGGACAACTAGCAACTGACAAAGATGGTAAGTACTCAAAAAAGAGGATAATATTACATCCAATCCCATCACTACCATTAGTCAACACACACTGGACACTATATGCTGCATTCTATGGGGTTTTGTAGGGATTGACTAGCAAGTGTCTTCTGATTGTTACTGGATGAATAAACCCTAATGAAGCAAAGCACTGTCTAACCCACAAAGACTAGGGCACACATCACTCTCAAAGAATGGCTTAACAGCTAAGAAACACTTCTCAAGTGGCCATCAAAATAAAAGGTTGAATTGCTTCAACAGGATATCATCAGGGTTGTGTAGCAGAAAAGATGAGATTCAGTAGCACAGACGCTAAAAACACCCTCACAACAACATGAATTACAATGAACGCTCAAAAGTCCTTCTGCTGACTCAACAAGGACTTGCCTTTTTATACATTCTTGCCAAGCCAGAGAATTTGCATATTAAACATGCTGCCAGCCTCGATCTGACTCACTGATGCATGTGCCTCGTCATTTCAGTGCCGTTGCTCAGAGAGTCTACATTGCTAGCACATATAGGCTATGCTACTCTAGTCGTCTTGGACTTATGAAGGTAATTCTCCATAGGTTGTCTGGTGGGTTTTTTGATCACAACAAATATTCCACATTGAGCTAAGAAATCTCATCTGTTGTAAAATCATTCTCTCTCTCTATTTGAGACATTCACACTTGTTGACCAAAGACTCAGTGTTAAACAAACTAGAGTTAATCCTTCACACTAAAAATAGTTTATGAAATGACACAAACAGCCTGTCCTATCAATTGCTGGCTCATTTAAGTTTTAATAGTGCTGTCTAAGGAAATGGTGCTAATATCCAAGTGGAAAATAGGGCTCTATATAGTGAGAGGGGAATAAAAGTCAGGACCCTCCTTGTAGTAGAATTGTTCTAGATTCTCCACTTTGTCGTTGCCAGCATGAACAAGATGTTGAAAGCATTGTTTGCCAGATTTGGTGGTAGAATTTCAATGGATTTTGAAGAAGTGGTAGACTGCACAAGAGTAGTAGTTGGAGTATTTTACAGGTTTAGGAGTCGTTTTTAGAGGTGGTTGATTTTGAAGGTGTGTTAGTAAGAGATCTAGTCTGTAGTATATGTGTTGAACCGTTTTTGAAAGTAGAGTAAAAGCTGGACTGAGGTAGAGAGTCTAGCCACAATCACTGGTTCAATGCCTCTTTTATTTCAATGCTCCTCAAATGGTTTAATTCTTCAAATTTCTGTTATGTTGATTGTATTTTAATTTTTGTTCTTTCAATTTCATAGCATCAATTGGCATCTCTCTCTCTCTCCACTGTGAATGTTTATGATTGCCTCCTTCCATCTATCTGAACTTACCTCCTGATTCTACCTACAACCATCCACACCATTATCCATTTCCATACTCACACTTGTAATAGGCAAAAGACTCTTAAAAGAGGGTCAAATGAAACCCAACCATGAATTGGCTGGCCTGTTGCAGGTAGAACATCAATTGGGGTCATGGTGGTATTTTGGGATGGAAGTCCAGAGGCTTCTTCTCTGGGTTGAAGATTTGACACATTTCCAGTATGTTGGTTGATTTATGCCTGATCCCTATGACTGGCAGATTTCACCCATCGACATCAAAGTACTTGGGAATTGAAGTAAAGGATTAGTGATTCAATATAATCTTCAACCTGGATTCTTCATATATGTAATCCAAGGAAACACCAAATATAATGACAAATTGCCTCCAAAAGGTAGCTACGAGTATCCCCAGAACTAGCCCCAGGAGTTCATATATGACTACTCTGGACCAGCACTCTCCATGGTATTCATTTCTTATTATATAATCTTTCATTATAAGCTGCTTCTTATATAGGGTTCAGCTCTCTTTGAGTAGCAGTATATCATATATGAACTAGCTGATAGCTTTTACACTCAACTAACACTTAACTTTCAAAGTCATTAGTGATTTGACACTGTAGCTCTCACGGTACAATAAATCTTCTTTTTTTTTTGTTTTCTTATCTACCATGAAGACCAACACAGTGCTTTTCTTAATCTTCTTTAATTCAGGGAGATCAATCAGAAGTCTACCCTTTAGCTATAGTTATGAACTCCATTACACTGATTAAATATTTCACTGCTGACTTTCATGATGAGGAGGGGGGGTCCCCTGGTGACTCTATGGCTTATTTTCTTTTTCTTTTCTTTTTACCCTACTTTTGTTGACTCCTTATCTGGGGAGTTTTTATTGTTTGGGTTCATTTTCAAAAGATTCCATATTGGCCATCTTTTTTATTGGGTGGGTCTGCTTTTACAGCAGACACAAACAGTTCTGTTTTAATAATGGCCTGACTGGAGTCAGCCATTTGCAACTTTTCTTTTAAAAAAAACTCTTATTTTTTTTATTTTTCTTCAAAAAATAACAAGAATAATATAAAAAAAAAATGAAAAAAAGGAAAATCAAGGTATCAACAGAAAATAAAAAATGAATTTAACTTAAAAATTTCAAAAAATAAAACAGGTCTAATGCAAGCATGCTAAAAATTAAGAAAAGATACAAAATCACAAACTAAACCTGCATAACAAGTTACTCTGTAAAAAACAAAGCCAAAAAAATAAAATCAAAAACAGGTTAAAATGTTTTTTACCTTCTTCAAAAATAAAAAACAAAAGAAAAAAAGTAAAAAAACAAAACATGAAAAATAAAAATTAAAATAAAGAAATGCAACGAAGAAAAAGAAAAGAAAAATCACAAACGAGTCGAGCGTAACAAGTTGTTTGGTTGAAAAGAAGGAAAAAAACTGCAAATGGAAAAAGAAAACATAACGCAAACAGCTCAAAAATAAAAACTGCAAAAAAATAAAATAAAACGTTTAACTTTCAAAATGTTCTGAGCAAATTCAGCACCAACAAAATTTCCGTCACAGAGAAAGAAAAGGTCTAACACTGACTTCAGGCTAAAAGGAACTTCCTACATTTACAAAAGAAAGAGAATTTATAATAAGTCCTCTTGTCTATTGTTTGGTTTTCCGTAGCTGTTTTAAATTAGTTTAAACAATTCAAATCCAAGTCAAGAAAAAATTAACTACAACAATATATATATTCTCTGTAAACTATAGGGACTACTGCTGCTACTAATTTCAGTCAGTTGTGTAGATATAAGGATAATGAAACAAATAAAAAACAATAATTGAATCAGTGTATCTATATGTATATATTTTGATGGCTATTCCCATTAATCTGTTTACTTAAATGTCATTGTACAATTGTTTGGTGTACAGTTTTCGAGAGAGGAAAACACATGCATAGACACACAACAGTGTGCAATGTGCACAAGAAATGAATAAGAAAAAAAAACAAGGTGATAGCCAACTTTAGAGTAAAGTATTATGAATAGATGAATAAGAAAGAAAGAGATTTGTTTAGGTTTCAGGAGCTTTATTACATCTTGACAGCAAAATATCTTTAATTCAAATCGGACCCTTGGTGGCACTGAATGTCTCTTGTGAGTCTGTAAATGATAAAAAGTCAAATTGGAACAAAAAGAAAAACCAACAAATACGAGACATTCAGATATAAAATCAAAATTACTGAATTTTATGCCTAATAAATATAAATACATTTTGAAAAAGAGATAAAAGATATTTTCACAGACAATCTGATGGCGTAGATAAATGCTTGCAAAATATTACAGAATTATAAAATGAAAAAGTCAGAGAAAAAAATAATAGTTTCATATAATTTATAGTTATAAGTAATAATATTTCAATCTGTTTAATAGATCTTAATCAACTTAAATTTATATTAAACTAGCAGTAGAGCCCGGCATTGCCCGGGGATGTGACAGTAAGAGATAGATCAAGTATCGACCATCATAAAGACTGAAAAATAAAATTGACAAAGATTATTGTTTAAGGTTGACAGACACGCATGTCTTAATTAGTTTTTTTTTTTTTTACAAATTTAAAACCCAAACTCAAAGAAAACATTGTTTTCAATCGTTATGAATCTACCAATTGAATAGAATTTTATTAAAAAACAATTGTCTTGTAAATGTAATTTTTAAAGCATTCTGAATATAAAAATAAAGAAAAAAGTGTGCAAGACAATAAGAAACGCTACCTGCCAAAAAAGTGAAGATTGTTGAAATCGGTTGAAAAATGTAGGAAATCCGATCCCATATATAAATGAACACACACACACACACACAAACAACCAAGCTGGGTTTTATAATAAGTATAACTCGATATGAGTTGTCCCCCTTTAATTAATGCCTCTTAATCGTGTTTTCAAAATGATTTCGTGCAAAAACAATTGTATTTTTCCAATTTTTGGCACTGTCAGAACCACTGCAAGGTAATTTTACGTAGTCCTGTAAAGTTTTGTTGAAATCGGTTGAAAAATGTAGGAAATCCGATCCAATATATAAACGTACAGACACACACACACAATCTGCGTTTTATAATAAGTAAGATTTTAATAGTGAAATTAAGACCCCTATAGTAATTTTCATAGTGAAATTAAGACCCCTATAGTAAGTCTGATTAAGTCAAATTGGCAGCTAATCTAAAAAAAAAAATAAATGTGGTTAACTGAAGCAAAGAATGCCTTCAAAATGAAACTACTCTCTTTAATCATTTGGGAGAATTATTTTTGCTATCCGTCTGCATGGCTGATGCTAAACTCCAGGAGAGAGACACATTTCCCATTCTTGGGCTAATGTTTTTTACTGGCATGAAGTGAAGAGATTATATTGAATCAATTGCTATGCCTACTGCTAGGAAAGTTGGTTCTTTATTTTATGCCACAGAAGAATCTATCTTACATATTTATTGTAACATTTTATTGTATTTTATATGAATATTTGCTGCTGCATCCGGTTTGGTGGTCCTGCTATATATTTAGAGAGTCTTGATAAAACCCTAACAATAATCTGCAATGTTATTGCTCCTGACCTGGCATCTCGGCTTCAGTCACTTTCCCACTGCCGTAATTTAGCTTCCCTGCGTCTTTTCTATAAATATTGCTAACAGTTTCTTCTATCACACTTCTCGCTTGTAGAACTCTCTTCTGGCTTCTTGCTTTCCAGCCAACTCTGATCTTCAAAAATTTAAATGCAATGTCAATCATTATCTTCTGCCTCCTTAATTCCTATTCTTTTATTACATCTTAGTGGCTTTATTGCTTTACTCAGGTTGAAATGATTAAAAAAAGAAGTTATAGTTTAATAAATTAAATCTTAGCAATAAATTTTATAGAATTTATATTAAAGTAAGATTTTAAAAATTATTTGGAAATATAACTTATTTCATTACTATAAATTAAATATGTATATAAGAAAATTTGTATTAATTTTTTCTGTGTTGTATGACTTTAGGATGTAGGAAATCATGTCTCTCCACAACTTCCTATCCTTTGTAGCTCTAAGCAATCTTTGTCCTTTACTAGTCCTCACAGTCTATTCTGCTATTCATTAGCTAGATTACTTGATGTTTTTTTCTACCCTCCTTGTGAGTGTCAAATTTTTCAAGCCCTCTTTCCTCATTATGTGTCTGTCTTTGATTCTAAGTATAAGTGTCTTTTCTGTTTCTTCATTGCTCAAATGTTCCATGGTATTCTCAACATCCTTCTGTAGAGCAACATCTCTGTTGCCTCAAGTCTCCGAAGATACATAATGACTAATGTATTCATATTTACTAAGCTTATTGTAGTCTGGTTGGTTGAAAGCCAAATAAAAAATTGGGGATAGATAGTTACATGTCGGGAGGGCCTTGCTTACCTTGAAAATCAGCATTCAAGATATTGGTTTTTAACTGGATTTGAACACCACTGTCTTATACTGCAGCTATCTAGCAGAATCTATGGATGATCAATTATACATCGTATAAGATTATAAATATTAAAATCTTATAATTTTTGGTTGATTCATTTTCTATTTTATTTCCATTACATGTTATTTAAAGCCAGAAAATATTTTTAAATTACAAGAACTTTTTTTGATATAATGTTAGCTTTAGTGATACAAGTCTTACTAATTAACCCATAGTTGGGGGAGAAGAGGTGGATTCATACCTTTCCTAAGGGTATTTGTGTTTAAGTGAATATAATGATCCCAACAGGAATTGGAACTCAGCTCTCCAATTAAAAATTCTGAGCCATTATCCATTACACCAACTACACATCCAAGTTTACAGCATCTGGTATTCTCAAGTAGTACTGACCAGGCTTAGCATTGCAGGCTTAGCATCATATTAACTTGATGTGATCATATGCAAACCAGTGTTTCAATGTGATATATATATAATATATATATATATATATATATTCATATATATATATATATATATATATATATATAATATATTATATTATCCCTATAAATATCATCTTGAGTGCATACACCTGTTTGTATAGACATCCATGTCTTTTAAGATATGCAGATGACAATTTTGATGGCAGACACAGAAAAGAAACAAGAAATCCTACAGAAGGCTAAGAAGAAAAGTAAAAAAAAAAAAAAGGACTAAACATCAATCATGAGAAGACAAAATGCATGGTTGTTAGGAAAGGAACAGCCCAACATGCAAATTGGAGATAGCAAAATCAAACATGTACAACAATTTAAATATGTGGGAAGTGTTTTAACAGAGGACACAGTGTGCAACACTGCAATCTGAAAGTGCATTGGGATAGTGAAAGATATCTTCTAAAAGGTAAGCAAAGTATTAAGAAACAGGAAAATTTTGTTAGAAACAAAGAAAAGAGCACTTGATGGTTATGCAATATCAGTCCTCCTATATAGTGTTGAATGATGGACAGTTTCCTCAAGAGACTTAAATCAATAAAAATGTGGTTCTACAGAAAGATGCTGAGAACACCATGGAACAAATATGTGAGCAACAACAGGAACTTTTAGAGAAAATAAAAACAAAAGGACACATGCATAATATAAGCAAGAGATAGTTGAAATTTTTAGGATGCCTAATGAGGAAAGAGGGTTTGAAAAATTTGATACTCACAGGACTGATTAAAAGCAAGAGGGAAAAAGGAAAATAATGCATAACCTACCTAGAGAGTGTGAGTAAATTAATGGCAGAACAGGTCTTAGGAGAGAGAACAAAGAGACAAAATTTATTAAGAACTACAAAGGATAGGAAATTGGGGAGAGCCATGATTGCTAACATCCTGAAGGGACACAGCACATAGAAGAAGAAAATTGATATATGGCTGCATTATGTATTTATTTATATTTTTTATGTTGATCACAACATCTTTTTACTGTCTCCCCTTATGGCAGATTACATATTAATTTGTAGGTCTTTCCAAATTTTATTTGAGTGACTGCATTTATTTTCCACTGGTCATATGTCACACACACCAGTGCAAGGCTACTGGAGTAATGCTCCTGATCAACATTAGTACATCAGCCCAGGGCTACTAATATGTTCTGTTTGGTGAGGATCTGGCACTGTCGCCCACCCCACCTCTCTTGAAAATCTTCTGATTTTGACACCATCATGCTAGTTTCATGATTTCATTTTCTTTTGTTTAAAAAAGAATCTTCTTCTTCCTCATCAAGTGGATTTACCCCCTGCCAAATACCAACCTGGAATTTATACGCATAAAAGATGCTTTAAAATAGTGAAAATATTTTTCCTCTACCCTTTTATGTCATGATAGATCTAATTTAGATAATTTTGATTTGCATAGAGTGTAGATGTAAAATTACCAGCTAGAAGGAATTTCAGTTGGGTTTTTTTTGTTGTTGTTTCATATTCTGAATAAAACATCTGAATATTATTTTCAAATTATAAAACTATAGAAATCCAAAATAAATATCCTACAATTTGTTTGAATGAATCTGAGCATCAATTTTTCATTTGTAAAAGAAAAATATTCATGGATTTTACATGAGTGTACTTCCATAGACCTCTGATCAATTGATAGACAGGCAGGTAGGTATATATAAATATAAATTAGGACCTTGAATAAGTTCTAGCTGTTTTCCAAGAGATGGTGTTCCCAGAACAGCATGCATGAGTTTCAGATGGTAATACATCTATAAGGAAGTACTATACGTAGGCTTGAAACTCAGTGTATGTCATTTCACCAAAGTGTAAACAACTTTGCCTGGCTGAGTAGCACTTTCATTTATATGAAGATGCCAAAAAATGGGTTGACTCGTGGTTAGTCTCAAAAGATATGTTATTTTCTGACATGGAATTCAAGTGCTGCAAGAAAGATGGAAAAAGTAGTGGATCGCAATGGACAATATTTTCAGTTACAATTTTTGTAACTAAAACATTACTTTTCATGAAAAAACAGCAAAAACGTATTCAAGAACTAATATTGTGTATATGTGTGTGTGTGTGTATATATATAAAAAATAATAATATAAATATAAATAGTTATATTCGTCTGGAAAAACCTTAGGTGTTTTGGCTTGTAAATGAACAAACCAATGACCAAAGGAAAATAAAGGATAAAAAAAGAAAGAACTAAGACCATGAAATTGAGGCGAAAACAATCGTCCAGAATCCAAGCTCAGAGTCCAAAGAAAAAAAAAACCTCCCAAACGAGTAAAGCAAAAGTAACTAAGTAAAGTGCTCAATACATTAAGTAGCGCAAATCTATCTATAAACCTAAAGACCAGGTAAACCTACCTAGGTTTCGCCTACGCGGATTGTCAAGGCAAGCTGGCGTAGGTGAAAACCTAGGTGGGTTTACCTGGCTCTTTAGAAATTAGAAATTGCATGGAACTCTGAGTTGTGCTATCATGCATTAGATATTATGTATATTCACTAATATATATATATGTGTGTGTGTGTGTGTGTTGATCAATGAGTCTACAGTTATTAGCGGGAATTTAATCTGAAAATTTCATTATTTACTGTTATTAAATAAAACTTCAAATGTCTTCTTTTCAGATTTGAAGTTTTGCAGAAGTATAATACATACTTATATATATATATATATATATATATATATATATATATATATATATATATATGTGTGTGTGTGTGTGTGTGCATGTATGTGCATAAAAATTCAATTATAATTAAAAAATATATCTGTAAAATGACAATATGAATAAAGACAAAAAGGAAACTTATCTTTTGCTAATGCTTGTGTTTAATGTTCTATATTCTGTACCATTCCTTGGCATTGTTTGCTGCCTGTTTTTCATCACGCTGAGAATTTCATCTGCCATCCACTCTTTTTTACCTTATTTCATTTTCTTTAGGATAAACTCATCTTAATGTGTTCTACTTTGAATTTCCAATCACATTCAATTTCTGTCAGCACATATCTCTTTGCAATTTGAGTTAATTTGGAGTATGACAAAGTGGAAAAAGTTTACTAGTGACGCGTTTCATCTTTCAGGACTTCATCAGACAAATTTGTTATGTTGGTTGTACTACATATGTGCACAACAGAGAGGTGCTGGGAACTTTGGATTTTTTTTTTTTTTTTTGATCAGCAAAATTCATTTTGTTTGAAGTCCTGAAGGATGAAACATATCACTAGTAAACTTTTTCCACTTTGTCATACAATTTCCCCCATGTGTGTGTGTGTGTGTGTATGTATATATATATATATATATAGGCTTATATAAATTGTAGATTTGCAGTCCAAATGCAGGCAGGCACAAAAAGAAATGCCTCAATGAAGTGTGCAAAGAAAGAAAGAATGAGCACCATAGACAAGGCAAGTATGCATAAAAGAATAAAACAAATAAGAGAACAAAAGACATTCTTAAACAAGAACCATTAACTCAAAAAAGTGAACGCTCATTCACAACAAAAAATATGGAAAGACCCAAAATATTAATGGTAATAATAATAATATTAGCCGTTTCCTTCCAAGGAAACATCTGGCATTTATTGACTGAGCAGCCAGTACTGTTGTCAGTTGAAATTTATAAAATCTTTCTCTTTAAACATTTTTTTAAGAAAATAAGTTTTTCAATTCCAATAGCTATTATCACTCTTTCCAGTACTGATGGGAGTTTCCTTCCTAACTTTTTATTTGAAGTAGTGTGGAAGGTCATCATTATGTCATTATTTTCTTTTTGAGTTACATGTGCTATTCATTTTAGTTGTTACTGCTGTTGAAAGTTCTCAAGTGATGTGTGTTTTGTTATTTGCTACAGTCCTTTATGATCCTGTAGCACCTGACCACAAGGTTAAAAGAAGGATATTCTTTGCCAAGATCCACATGCTTCACTCACTCAAAGTCATTTTTAAACATTGATCTTAGAAAGAGGTTGTATACAACTGACAGTTTAAATATTTCTGAACAGGTTCTAAATCCAGATCATTGTTTCTCTTTTGGAAAAGATTAATCTTTTTATTGTATTGGTAGAGAATTTTTGTTCCAGATCGTTCATATTCTAACTTATAAATACCTATGTCATCAACATAGCCCCTCGTCATCATCATCAGTAGATTGGACTTGAGAGGGAAAACAAGATTGCTGTCTTCTATTAGTTGCTTCATTTGGTATGTGGAATGGAATGCTTAAATAATAATTGCCCATCTCTTTACATCTGTGCTTGTAAATGTACAGGATATATTCTAGGCAAAGATTAGACTGAGACTCTCATTTTCTGCTTGGATTCTTGATGAGGTATGAAATGCTTCTGTCATAAGAGTCCACACCAGACAGGCGGTTTTTAATGGATGAGAAGAGGAAGTCTTTATTGATGTGGTCATATGCTGGTCAGATGTCACTGCAGAAGGTGTACAATTTCCTATTAGAGAGATATGCAATTTCTTGGAGTTGTTTGATGATATATATTGCATCCCTTATCAGAACAAAAACTAAGTTGAGAAGAGATAACTTTCATAAAATGATGAGAACCTAGTTAATATTATGTACATTAAGAATGTATTTGTGTAGGTCTTGAGGGATATACATTTCAGTTTTCATAATGCATTAATCTTACTTATTATAAAACCCGGGTTGTGTGTGTGTGTGTGTGTCTGTACGTTTATATATTGGATCGGATTTCCTACATTTTTCAACAAAACTTCACAAGACTACGTAAAATTACTTTGCGGTGGTTCTGACAGCGCCAAAAATTGGAAAAACAATTGTTTTTGTATGAAATCAATTTGAAAACACGATTAAGAGGCATTAATGAAAGGAGGACAACTCATATCGAGTTATACTTATTAATATCGACTTATACTTATTATAAAACTCAGGTTGGTTGTTTGTGTGTGTGTTTGTTTATATATGGGATCAAATTTCCTACATTTTTCAACCGATTTCAACAAAATTTCACTTTTTTTTGGCAGGTAGTGTTTCTTATTGTCTTGCACACTTTTTCCTTTATTTTTGCATTCAGAATGCTTTAAAAATTCCATTTACAAGACAATTGTTATAATAAAATTCTATTCAATTGGTAGACTCATAACGATTGAAAAGAATGTTTTTGTTTGAGTTTGACCAATTCGTAAAAAAAAACAAAACAAAACTAATTAAGACATGCGTGTCTGTCAACCTTAAACAATAATCTTTGTCAATTTTATTTTTCAGTCTTTATGATGGTCGATACTTGATCTATCTCTTACTGTTACATCCCCGGGCAACGCTGGGCTCTACTGCTAGTACATGATGAAACTCACTTTTTGGAATTGCATTTATGATTCCAGACTTCTTTTATAAAATAGAGAAATTTCTTATTGAGTTTGAGAAGAAAGTAAACTATTTTCAAAAGTTCAGTGATTTCTTAGTTTTTTAATAGCTTTCTTAACTTCTTCATCATTAGGTTCATTATTGTTTATGTTTGGAGACAGACTTTGTAATGATTGGATGTATATTGTTATCTGCTCTAATTCTACAGTCATCTTTAGTGTAGTCAGGGTTGAAATGTGATTTAAAGTGTTTTTTGAGACCAGGACATTTCTATTGTGGTGGTTTTGATTGTATGATTATATTGAGATATTTTACTTTTCTCCACATTCTAACACATTGTTTATGTTGCTTGACTTCAGTAATTTAATATCCAATATTTTACTAACTTTCTTAATTTCCTCATCATTAGGTTCATTATTGTTTATGTTTGGAGACAGACTTTGTAATGATTGCATGTATATTGCTCTGTGTTCTATTTCTGCAGGCATCTATTTTTGAGACCAGGACATTTCTCCTGTGGTGTTTATTTTTTTGCATTTCTCCCTATTTTAACATATTGTCTATGGTGCCTGGCTTCATTAATGTCATTTCTAATTTCTCAAAGATATTGGTTTCTCAGCATGTTAACTAGTTCTTTTGAATTTCCTTTAATTGCTTAGTATTTTCCCTTCCATTCTTCTGATGCTTCTGATACAAGAAAGAAACTTTCTTGTATCAGTTTTTTTAACTCAGGATTATCATCCCGTGGGAGTCTTTCCTTCTAGGTATTCTTGCAATGGTCTCATGCACTTTGGTTAATAAAGATATGATAACATTATATGATTCTTGTATATTGTTTTGATTAAGATTTAGGGACATCAATTGGGATTCTAGTTTATATATAATATGATGAAATTAATTGGTAATCCACATGGATAACTTCAGGGAGGATATAAATCCTGAGAGCTCAATGTAGTAAACAGAACAAGTAATAATTAAAAAATCAGAGACTTCAAAAAGCCATGGTAATATTTTATGTTTGACAAGATCGATAAAATTTGGTTTCACTTCATCAGACCTTGCGGTTTCAAAACAATGCCTATATATATATATATATATATATAATAATATATATAAAAATATATATATATATATATATATATATATATATATATAAAAAAAAAAAATGCAATATATATATATATATATATATATAAACAAAACAATGCAATATATATACACACAGTTACTTGTATAAACTTTGTGGGGATGTTGCTTCACACCAAAACAAGGTAATATGCCCATATATACATATGTCCAAGAAGGCCATCGTTATACCCTGACATCTCATAACAAATGTTTAAAATGTCCTCCACTTGCTTTTACATACACATACACCCATCAGATCATTGACTGGCAGACCCTTTCAAATTCTCCCACATGGTGTTGAATGGTTTTGCCCTCACATGATGATACTTTTGAAATGGTTTTGCAGGCACTCAGGGCACATTGATGAAGAATTAATGCCTGCTGCATTAACCAAATGTTTTTGTTGGCTCTGCAGCTAAAAATCCAAAGTATTGATGTTGAGGAAAAGCGCAGACCCTGGAACCAGTCCTCCCCTACCTATCCATCATTCATGGGATATATCAGCCACTACATCATGAACAATGTGACTAAAATGTGCTGGAGCCCCATCATGCATGAACCACATGCATCTTTGTATTAGCAGGGGTGCATCCTCTAGCGGATCTAGAAGTGTGTTTGAGGTAAAGTCCATGTAAACTGTTCTTGTAAGACATGCTTAGAGGACATATGGCATCTACAATTCCAGCCCACACACATTAATCGTAAACTGATGCTGGTGTCTAGCCTGTATTGTACCATGGGTATTCTGATCTGCCCCACAAATGTTGGTTGTGTAAATTTGTTATTTCATCTCATCCAAATGTTGCTTGATCCGTAAACAAGACTGAAGAGACAAAAAATAGATCACCAGTTTGTGCAATAAACCATCGGCAAAAGTTCTCTCATGGTGAGTCATCATTGCAAATCATACGGATATAGGAGCTGCACTTGAAGTATCCTCCATGTGCTACTATGAGATGTATGACATGCTAGGACCAATTGATGTGGGCTGATACTTGGATCATCTCCAACAACCTCTAGAACATGTTCTTTGTGGTCAGACGTATGAGTAGATCTCGAGTTTTCCTCAATTTATAGTTTGGGCTGCCATATATCCTGTCTCAGAAATGCAATGATAAACAGCAGCAAAGTTTGGATGGCTCAGCTGCCTTCAGTCTGGAAATGCAATCTGATACAGCCATGCAGCCTCACGTCCATTACCATTCATGCAGCTGTATGTAAAAATCATATCTGCCTACTTGCAATATGAATATCCTCCCATTGTTAAATGGAACACTTCTCACTAATACACATGTTAAATGTTGAAGACAGACTAGCCACAAATGTACACAAATGACAAATGTAACCTAGTCTACATGGCAACAAAGCACCATCTACCATAAACTTAATAACTCAAAAATGAAGGATTTGCAGACATATATTTATATGGACTTTTGTCCTTGTTTTCGTGTGAGGAACCTACCCCCAAAGTTTGTAAATATTTTTGATACACCCTGTGTGTGTGTGTGTGTGTGTGTGTGTGTGTGTGTGTATATATATATATATATATATATATATATATATATATATATATATATATATATAATACTGGGAAATATAGTTTATACATTTTTCACTCAAATGGCTACATATTTCATTTGATAATGGTTACGATCTCTCGTATTTACATTTAATGTTGCATTATTTTATAGACTTGAGAATGGTAAAAGTAGTGGAAGTTTACAATGTCTGGATAAATAATAGCCTATCAGATAACTCAAGTTTGCATTATAAAACGCAAGCGATATCTGAGCTACTTTATGGATAAAAACAGTTAATGGTTTATCAATGTTTATCAATGTTTTCATCGTCTCTGTTATAGAGATTAAAAGAAAGATAAAAAGAGCAATTAAATGTCATTTAAAGTCACCAATCACAACATATACAGGAGAAAATATGTTAAAATATGAAAATGATGAGAACCGCTAAAATGATTTCTTGTCTAATTAAATTATTTCTTATCTGAATTTCATTAAACTTCCCAATTGACTAATTTCTGACCAAATAAAGAATAAAGATGACTTCTTATTTTCTGTAGTTTTTTTGGAAAGTTGTAAAATACATAATGTACTGTGACTTCATGACTTGCTAATTATTGATAAGTTGTTAAGAACAATGGCACGTTGGGAATTAGAATAGTCACCAGTTTTTGTCTTCACCAAGATACAATATTCATCTAAGGAAGGCCAAAGATTATATCAACCAATACGTGGTACTAAAATCGACAAAGATGAAATCAGTCATCAAAAATGACATGAATAATGAAAACACTTTATCTTAGAAACTTTGAAAACATTAGTTTTTACTTTGTTGAGAATGACAAATGCTGATAAGAGTTAAGAATAATCCATCAGAAAATGGCGAGAAATTATTTTCAACAATATTTCTTTGTTGTTCCTGATTTCATCAATAAATATCATTCTCTAATATGATTATCTCATTTGACTCCAACTTGTCTGAGGTGCAATAACACAACGGATGGTAAATGAAGATTTGCAAAGACAACAAAATAAGGAAAAAGTTTTTCATTTTTTATCAGAGGATGCAACGGAAAGAATGGTAACAAGAAGATTATTTCATCAGAGATTCACAGATTCTGATGAGGTAAAACTAAACAGCAAGAATGACAGCTACTGTCTCATAACAACTTAGGGTCAGAGGCATGAAAAAGGTAAGCAGGCCTCAAGTGCTTTATATTGTATTCAATGGTGTAGTTTTGTGCAAAATAAAATTTTTGAAATTTTTTATAAGTGCCAAATTGTTATGCTGAGTAGATTAGGTCAAATCATTTCTAAAACAGCACAACTTGAGGACTGATTATATTAACTTCTGGTAAATACCTATCAGCAGTGGTTCAAACAAGAGAAATTACTAACTGGTAAAGAGTCATTGGTTTATCAAGATTTATTGATGTAAGAAATAAATGGAGGCTTTCTCAATAAGTACAAGCCAACAAATTGGTTACTGTGGTACAACTTGTAGATAACTTTAATTAAGTTGATAGAAGAAATACATAGAGTATATAAATGCTTTTTATGTATAGTGTTATATAGTTACAGACCAGTTAGCATCTCCATGCAAATGAATGTCAATTGGCAAAAGTGTCTTCTACAGACACATGGAATTAGACTTCATATCAATGGGTGAAAATTTTCTAGTTTGATGAATCTCACTTCCTCCTGAATAAGGTGGATGGTAGGGTATGTGTGTATAGTTAACCTGAATAAATTATGGCACCAGGTTCATGGGTGGGGGAGTGTGATGGTTTTGGCATTGATCTGCTGAAAAATAATGGGTCCTTATTTTTGTGAAAGATACTTATATTACATATCAACTTAACATCACTGAAGACCATGAAGAAGATTTCATTGTATTGCCCAGATTTCCCAGATTCCAATCTCATTGAGCACATATAGTATGTGTTGAACCAAAATTTTGCTATGCAGAATCTCTATGACATAGTTTGAGACTCTTAAAGGATTTATTGTTAACAGTCTTGCACCAGATACCAAAGGAAACCTTTAGAGGTTTTGTAGAGTTCATGCCTGACCACTAAGAGCTGTTGAAGCACATTAAGCAAGGGCTCTTAATGTTTTTGCTAATCATCACATATGAAAGGTACTGAAAACTTCTCAGCCTAACTAAAAGCCATTCTAAACACAAAAAATATTTATGGTCATTTGTGCAGATTTGGGTTCTGGATTTTTAGTATTGAAGACTTTTGGTTAGATACTTTTGCATCACATAATAGAAGTGTTACAATATTTTTCAAATACCATTGATAAAAATTCTGGCTGAAACTAATTTGGCTTCTGATTATTGCTGCATTATTATCCAGAAGAAGTGATAGCACCAGGATGAATTTTGGGAGAACAAGTCAGTGGAGTCCATGTGATGGTTTAGGAATGTTCTTAAGAACCTGAAAAAGATTTCTTTGTGTTGCCCCAGTCATCAATTTAATTGAACTAATGTTTTTATCTTGATTGTTACCAATGCTATTAACGTTTCAGATGAGTACCCTCTGACCATCTTCAGGTGTCCATTATTTTACCTGATACGAGATATCTTGTATATGTTGATTATTGTGTTACATTTGTCCCTGTAAAGTTGTTTCTTTTTCATTTTCATGCTGAACCAAATGAAAAGAATTTTACTACCTGAACTTATTGAAAGATGACAGCAATACTCGATTAACCAGTCTATATTGACTATGCCGCCATCCTGAACAATACTAGTTGTATATTCACATCAGAGTCTGCTGGTTTAGACATTTGATTATCATGGTGGATCTTTACTGCTTTTTGAAAAATTTTTGTTTGATTTTATGAGATGAAGAATTTTCTATATATTACTCTCCTCTTGTAGATAGCCAGAGGGTAGTTGACCCAAATGTTGTACCTATAAGGACATCTTTTGGAGAAAAGGAAATTAAACATAGAATAGGCTGCCTCAGAAGTAGTTTTGCCCTACACTTCAAATTGCAACAAAAACATTAACCTCAAAACTTGAGCGATGTTCTTAAATAATCTCATCAGTTTGAGACTTACAAATGAATGTCATGCATGGCGCCAAACCTATTCAGAAATATCTAAACTTTTATACAACCACTTCCTAAAATCAATGGTGAAAGAAGGCTTTAAGCAAATGAAATCTAAGGGCCTTAGCAAAGATCATCCTTCTTTGAATATTGTGAACTGGAACTACAGATTCACAAAGAAATAACCATACCAAATGATAGAAACAATTGGTTGTATGGTCAATGAATGCCAAATATTTCCTTGTAGGAAAATGGCTAATATTACTATTACCATATCAATAGATGAGAGCAACTGTGACAATTCCTCATATCCTAAAAGTCAAAGAAAACTTTTTCAAACTCTTAACATTTTGTTCCACCCAAAACCACATCACCTAAAGAGGGGAAACTTTAACCATTTCTCTTTAAATTCTTTTATTGAATCTCATTTCTTATATTTAAAGAGTTTCTAATTTCCTCATTATGCACATTTCTCTTTTCAACATTCTCTACTCTTGAACGCATCCAAAAATAGTAAATGGTAAAAACATTAAAAGCAGTAATGAAAAACTGAAGAAGATTAGAGAAGTAGTAAATCCTCAAGAAATATTGCAATTGTTGGACCAAATGAAAATCATGTCAGTGGCTTAAAAATGAGTCTAGTATCTATGCAATAAAATAAAGAAAAATTGTAAAAGTGTTAGGATTACAACGATGATAATGATGGTATCTCAGGTTTGTGATAAAAATGATTGTTGAAGCAGGTTGCTGTTGATGGAAAATTTGACAAGAAAAGAAACTTAGCCTTTATGAACATTACAGTGAGTGAATGTTGAACAGAGTGAAAAGAATGAAGCTTTACTGCATCTTTATAAGGCATTAGAAAATCAAGAACATGTGAGATTAGGGATCATCTAATATGGAAGCAGCAATGGAGTTCAAAGAAAAAATAATCCAAATAAAAAACGGCTATCATCAAGAGCAAACATTCAAATGTTATAAAACAAGCTTTTCAGCATGAATATACTGAATTATATCCCCACCTCTTACAGGAATAAAAGTATGAAGCAGCTTCCGAGGAATTAAGGCTCAGAAAAATCATCTTTACTGGAGAATAGTATGACTATTCTGGTCAAAATAATAAAGTAATTAAGAACAAAAACCAAAAAATCTACAGCAGAATAAAACAAAGAGATGGATTCATTTTTATTCCTTGACTTTTGTCCACTTTTGTACCTGAAATGAAAAAATAACTTAAGAAGAGGCTGTCATTTAAGTAGCTTCTTTTCAGTATTGATTCTGGTCATCCTGAATCCTTGATGTATGAAGATGGATATACTTTTTCTACCTCTAAATACAACATCACTTCTGCCGCTTGATGAAGGCATCATGAAGTGTGTGTAGGGGACATATACTCACCTTACATTACAAGGATTATTAATAAACAAAGAAAGAGAAACAATGATGGAGAGAGAGAAGCTTGACAGAAAAGGTTTCAACAGTAGCAGTGTTATAAAATAAAATAACACATATCTCAGCTGATTTACAGGCTAATAAACTAACATACTCAAGAGTGAGAGCCAGATGTGAACGGGACAAGGCCCCGTCATAAAATGACTTCATTTACGCATGTTCCTGACGCATAAGTTCTGGTCGAAAAATAAAATAATATTTTAAAGTGTTTCTATTTTTCGACCAATAAAAATGCTTCCCTCCTAATTATACTTGCGTCGTTTTTCAAGTATGTTAAGCCATAAAAAAACGCTATAAGTACAACGGGGTCAACAGGAGGCCAGGGAAGAGACCTGTCATGGTCAAGCTGAACGGTCAGCAGCAGTAGTTCCATGCCAACCTGTGAGAACTACTATGAGAGATCAACCCAGATCTTCAGCCGGCCTATGAACTATACCACAAGGTAGCTGTCACAAAACCACATGTTCCTATTGAAATAAATCACGTAAATCTATTTCTACTGTTGTCATATTTCCTTCTTGCAACCATACGCTTGTCTATAACAGCAGCAAGTAAGAAAATCAGCAGACAGCAGAGGTTTCAGCAGCAGGCAGGCAATTAGAACATTAGCTTTAAGGTTCCCAATTCTAGATTCAGTATTGTTCTATGTGACAACAGCCTAGAGCATAATAACATTAGTTCATTTATTTAATAAATCAGTTTACAAGAATTTTTCAATAACACATTAGGCTGATATGTAGTTATTAACTAAATTTTGATCTGAAAATGTCACTGTAAAAGGTGTGATTAATATAAAAAATGAATTAAGTGCATTGACAAAGAAAGAGATTCTGGTGAAAAATAAAATTTTATAAGATTCTGTTGTTGAAAATTAAGTTTTTTTTTTTTTATTCATCATTAAACGGGACTTATTGATGCATCTTGATCTTTCATAAATATTTTGTTTGGAAAGTGACTCTTTTGCATTTTGATCAGAAAAAATATCACTGAAAAATCTCTCCCCAGTGAGACATGAAGTAAAATGTATATTTCTGTCTAATTGACCAATGAGAATCACTTCCTGCTTGATGGTTGTAAAATTATTCATATATCCATCTTGCATTTACTATATAACTATATATGCATATATATAAGATCAAAGTAAAATGAATAAATATTGAAAGTCATCTGAGAATTGACTTTTGCGGCCTTTTGGCTGAAATGGTGTTCAGAGGAGTTTCAAATAAAATAACAACTGAACCTAGGTCATAAATAAATGTTTTCTCTCTCTCTCTCTCTATATATATATATATATATATATATATATATATATATATATATATATATATATATATATATACACACATGAAAATATACAAACATATATACAGTTTTTACCCAGTATATTTATATATATGTGTATATGTGTGTATATGCGTATATATGAAAGCAACTCCTCCACAAATTTACTTTTGCATTTTGGCTCATTAGGCTGTGAGTGCCAGGCTTTATTAAGGTGATGTATGTTTCAAGCCAGGATTGTATATACAGAGTACGATGGGTAAATTGTCGCCATTTTATGTTTTTAATTTTGTGCATGCGCATTTGTTTGTTTTTGATTTTGTCAACTGCACAGTATAGTAGGGTCAGTTGGGCTATCTGTGAGAAAAAGAACACCATAATGCAATTCACTCCACCAGAAATTTGGAAACAGCATGCTGTACTGCTTGGCATATGCACCAGAAGCTCCAATACAAACATTTCAGAATATATGGGTGTCAATCTGAGGACAGTGCAGAGGATTCCAAAAGAGTTGGATGAGTCTAATGGTGATTACAAAGGTATTTGGAGTGATCACTAGTGATGGCAACATTATACCCTCCATTCATCTTCCCACAGTGTCTCAGACTCAACATGGTGGCCTACACCATGTGCTTTGAGGTGACAGTGCTGCTCTGTGTCAAGAGGGTGGCTGCTGAAAGACTGTATTCTGGCAACATGACACACAAGCAGGAGAACCCAGTCATGACTGTCAGACAATTTCTGTGACCACATATCTGGCCACCTAACTCCCTAGGCTGCAACCCCCTTGATTATTATGTGTAGGGCAGAGTTGAGCAAGAGACCAACAAAAATTTTTGTAACACCAAAGATGAAATGAAGGCAAATATTATGGCAGTATTCACCACCTTAAACAAGGATATGGTCCAGAAGAGTTGCAGGAGATTCCAAAATCACCTGGAGGCCATGGTTGAAGCCAATGGTGATTTTATTTCATAAATTTACTCTTTAATATTTCAAGATATTTTTGTGTAATTTTGGTAAATACAGTAATACCTTGAGATATGAGCATACCAACATCTGAGTTTTTTCAGATACAAGCTGAAATTTGTCTAATTTTCTTGTCTTGAGATATGATCTGAAATTTTGAGATATGAGTGAGTTTCAGTTAAGCATTCACAATAAATGTGTTCTACTCTGCTGTGGAAAGATATCTGTAGTGTTTTATTGTGATTATTTTTTTATTTTTTTTTGTCGTTATTTTGCAAAATTCCTTTAGTGACACCATGGGTCTGAAGAAAGTAAGTGTAAAGAGCAATGGTGAATTTTTAGGGGCCTGGAATGGGTTGGAAATAGTACCATTAAATTCAACGAGGAAAATTTATTTGAGATACAAGTGTTTTGATTTACAAGCTCAGTCTTGGAACAAATTAAACTCATATCTTAAGGCATTACTGTATATCTGTTAAAATGAGGTGTCAGTGTTATTTTCATTTTTGCATAATTTAGATGGCAATTTATCTATCACACTCTCTCTATATATATATTGCACATAGGATGTTCATATCTATATGTATGGCTTTATAAGTGTCTTAAGTGTGTATATAAGTATATATATATATATATATATGATGTTATATTTTTGGGGTGTACCTGCAGTTTATATATACTCTTTAGATAGATGTGAGGCCATATAATCACAGGCATATTTATGTATATATTTATATGTATATTTTTATATTTTTATGTGTGTGTATAGATGCGTTTATTTATATATATATAAATATATGTATATACACACACACACCCAGAGGTGACAGGCTGTTTCATGCAATTGTCAGGCCATATATATTTATATTTTCATATGCTCTATTCCTGAAACTTATTCCATAAATATGGCATTCCTTAAAACTATATTTTTATTATATATATATAAGAATATTGTATTGAGCATGGTGATATGTAGATAAATACAATTTTACTTTTATATTTTTGTTAAATGTGGTAATATTCATATATATCCATCTAATTGCAAATGTCTATATTTTATGATATTTGTATTATTTTTTTTTGTTGATGTTGTTATAATAAGCATTTGAGGAAAGAAATAACAAGGATTAGGTTTTTGAACAATGTGGATTTGTTTAATATCTAGGGTGTCATACAGAGTTGGCAGAAAATTGGTGAAATGTCAATTTCTGTTGCCAATCATCAGAATGGAGATCAAGTGTAAGTGTAGCACTGGGAGTTGACCTATTTCTTGTGTTGGTTTGACCAAGGTCACAGAATATGGTCACTGACATGTGTAGGTCAATCAAGGTCACAAAGCTGGGCGGGGGTTGATTCATTGGTTTTCAAGGTAATGTTGGATTGTTGTAACTAGTAGACCTCTTCTATAAAACAGTGCTATGGGATGACTGCAAAGGGGATGCCTATAGTGAGTTGGGTAAGTGACAGCAGTGGGTTGGCCAGCATTCTATGCGTGGGTTGCAGTCCTTGCAGAGTTGCTTGGTTGCTGAGTCACTGTATTGAGTTGGGTTTGCAGAGATGATGGCATTGACAATGAGGAAGACTTATAACTGGGTGATGTCAACATTGAGATATTATCAATCACAGTGGTTGGCATCTTGGGTCTGGCAGTATCAAGGCTGGATAGTTAGCCACTGCAGTGAGTTGGGTTTGCTGATGTGATAGCATCAATAAAGGCTTATAGCTTGGTGGTAACAATGTAAAGATGATATTCTGGATTCTGTGTGTAGAGAGTCAGGTGATTTGTCAAGCCCAGAAATGGTAATGGTTGTTGTGAGAAGCAGTAATGTCTGGCAGTCCAGCACCCTATGTGTCAGTAGGTGGCGCGCAACTAATCATGGTCATTATGGGAGATTGACTTTTAAGCAGTCCCAGGGACATTTCTTTTTCAGCGAGAATGTTCGCGATTGCCCACTGTCACTTTCATTGCATGGGCTTGCTTCATAGATTGGATGTGATGCTTGGAGCCTATGTGCAGAAAATGACTTTTTTTATTTTGTACTTTGCTTTCATGGTGTTCACATCCTGCTGGCATGAAAAATGAATCAGAAAGAGATCTAATTGCAACAGAGTATATCGATGTGCATATTTGTATTTGAATTATAATTCTGTTTTTATAGTTGGGGTATGTAAATTGTGTGGATGTGTATTTTTGTACATATTTTACATTTATTTACAGTTATTTTAAATTTTTTCTTTATAAAACCTTGTAAATAAGATGGACTGTGTCACTATTATTATAGTCCAGTATATGTGTCAAAATTGAAATTATGTAACAGTCAGTTATTGATCAACACCTGAAGATTGTATTGTGCATGATACTCAGAGTTAGGCTACCAGTGATTAAAAAATGCATATTTATTATATATATATATATATATATATATATATATATTATATGTATGAGTGAACATTTAACTCAACAATCAGAGGCAACAGACTGTTTTCTGAGTGTTGACTTCAATGTTCACTTTTATATTTATATATGCTGTATGTCTGATATTGAGCATTTTATCACATAAATATAGCATACCTTAAAAATATATTTCTTTATATATATATATATATATATATATATATATATATATATATATATGGGAAAATGTATGACAAAGTGTAAAAAGATTTGGGCTTTGTCCTTTAAGACTTCATTGGACTAAATTTATTATATTTGTGCAACTACATATGCACACAAATGAGGGATGCTGGGAATTTTAAATATTTTATATTTATTTTTTTAATCTAGCAAATTTTGTTTACATTCTTTTTTCTTTTTTAGATTAAACAGAAAAAAATTAAAATTCCCAGCATCCCTCATTCATGCTTATGCGTAGTCAGACTAACATAACAAATTTAGTCCAATAAAGTCCTAAAGGACAAATCATGTCACAAGAAAATCTTTTCAACTTTGTCATATATCTTTCTAGAATATTGTTCTTGATATGTAAAAATATATATCATTATCTCATGTTTATATAGATATATATAAACTATATGTTATTGCATGTGTAATGTTTTTTCCAAAGTATACTGATATAAATTTATGATTTGCAGATGAAGGCTGGGGAATGAGAGGTTCATTCATCACACTGAACCTAATTAATCTGATTATGAACTTATCGATATGTAAATTATTTTTGGTGTTTTACATAATTTCTGGTGTTATTTCTTTATGAATAAGAAAGAAAAGTTTCCTGTGAAGACCTTTACAGAATGACGCTATCATCGTACTCTGCCAAAAGATACGATGATGATGATAGACAAGATGGAATATTCTCAGAAATTGCCAATCCTTGCTGAGGAAGTAGGCTATAACAAGATGAAAAAGGATTCATCCCTGAATAGTTAGAAGAAGCTGTGAGAGATGTTAAATAAGAAAAAGGACTAATCGATACTTAATAAGTATAGACAGCTGACTCAATATTCCACCAAGTTGACACGCATTACGTGATCTTCCCAAGAGTCACAAAGATTGCAAATGCTGTGATCAGCTGCAGGGGTTTGGCATTTCTTTTATGTGTCATATCCCTTCATGACATAGGCGATCATGGCTCTCCACTACTTCCTATCATATTTGGCTATTAGGCATTTTTCTACCTTTACTAAGGCTCCTGTCTCCCCACTATTCCACCATCCATTGTCAGATAAGTAGCTTGTGCCTTCCTCTATTTCTCTTGCCCTGAATACACGCCCTGTGGAAGTTAAGTTTTCTAAGCCTTCCTTTCTCATTATGTCTTCAAGGAATTTCAGCTGCCTTTTCCTGATTCTTCTGGTGGATGTAATCAACCCATCAGCATAAACATTTTCATCATATGTTAAGAAATTAGAACACTTCATTGAATCAATCTGAGGATTTCCCATCCATAACAATAAGGTAATAAGCATGTACGTGGTGAGCCTGTTCATTAGGTTTCCTATAGATGAGGCACTATTGCTGGTTCAAAAACGATTGGAATTGGATCCCTCCCTTGGAGAATGTACAAACATCCTGATAGATAACCTGATGGAAATGTTGATATTCTATGTATAGACAACATTCTTCCAAATAGGGTCTGACATATACGAACAGGAGGAAGGCTTGGCTATTGGTTCTCTATTACCATCAGTTATGGAATACTTTAAGGAAATTACTTTAGAAACAGCACCACTAAAGTCAAAAGTATAGCTGAGACATACAGATGACCCCTTCATACACTGGCCTCACCAGGAAGTTGTACAATTTCTATTGGGCCATGTCAACTCAGTAAGATCTTTGATCCAGTTCACAATGGAAGAAAAAACAATAATCAGCTGACCTTCCCGAATGTACAAATAATTTATTCAGAGGAATGAAAGTTGTCTTGAATGGCCACTCTTCCAGATCATTTTGCATTAATGCAGGTGTTCACCAGGGCTCTATCTTTGGACCTAGATTATTCTTAATTTTCATAAATGACCTTCCTGATGTCATCAGTTCTCAACTCAGTATCTATGCTGATGAGACAACTATTTAATCCTGTCTTAAGTCTGATCAATTCAATGATATTAAGTTGTCAGCTGATCTCAAAAATGACGTCAAATCTGCCATTAACTGGGGCAAGGAATGACTTCTTAATTTTAATGCTTTCAAAAGGAAACTGCTCTCTTTTAATGACCTGGGAGAATACTTTTGCTTTCCACCAGCATGGCTAATGCTAACCTCCAGGAGAGTGAATCATTTCACCTTCTTGGGCTAATGTTTCCACTGACATCAAGATTATATTGAATCAATTTCTAGGTCTACTGCTAAGAAAGTTGGTTCACTGTGTTGTACTAGCCATTTTTTCTCACCAAAATCGATCTTACATATTTATAAGTTTACCATTCATCTTTGCTTTGAATATTGCTGCCACTTCTAGTCTGGTGGTCCTGCAATCTACTTAGAGATTCTTGATAAAATCCAAAGAAGAATCTGCAATATTATTGGTCTTGACCTGGCATCTCAGCTTAAGTTACTTTCCCACTACCTTCTTAACGTTGCTTCCCTGTGCCTTTTCTATCAGTACTTTCATAGTAATTGTTGTGATGAACTTTTCTCTATGGTACCTAGACTCAATGAATTTAAGAACAATATTAGATTGGTGGCAATGTCTCATTTTTACAATTGAAATGTCTGTATATGTTCTATGTTAAGTTTCTTCTATCACACTTCTTCCCTGTGAACCTCTCTTCCAGCGTCTTGCTTTCCAGTCAACTTTGATCTTCAAAATTTGAATGAAATGTCAGTCGTTATCTTTCTGTCTTTTTTAATTTTTGTTCTTTTTTTTTTTTCACTCTTCTTACTGATTTTTCTTATATTCTGTTACACTCAGTAACCCCCTTGCATCTTAGTGGCTTTATTGCCTTGATTAAGGTGAAATGATTAAAAAGAAATTGGTTCAAGACATCCATGTATATGAAACCAACCTTCACCAAACAATACCTTCAATTTACACTATCTGTACAAGGTAAAAATTGATTGTCTGATGCCTAAAACACTGTCCAAAAATTATAAGTAGCAGCCAAACACATAGCAACAGGAGATGATCAGCATCAAATGTACCCTTCACATCTTCACAATAGCAACTACTTTGCAAACATAAAATGATTTCTGCAGGCATAAACCGAAGAGGCAAAGGAAAAGGACTGGAAAACTGCCACAGCCTATCTGCCGAAATGTCAAAGGCTTATTGGGAAATATTCAGAAGATCTTTGGTCTATACATCAAAACATTATTCAGGAGCAGTTCAACCCCAATAAAGTCATTTGAAAGAATCAGTGCATATGCTAGGCCAAGGGCCTACTCACTCAGCCTAAAGTAGAAATAAATATGGTATGGGATTCATTAAGAAATAAATAAATAGAAATGTCTGCAAATCTTCAACAGCAGTAAGAAAAGAGAAATCACAGTGAATGCCGTAAAGAGAGACAAACAGTAACAATATTATCAGCAACAGGCAAAGTAGGTTGAAGGCCTTTAGTTCTAGATTCAAGATTGTCCCATGGGACAATAGTCAAGTGATTTAAAGTGTTGCTTTGTGAACTTGGTGAGATAGTCTTTGGGAGTTCAATTCCTGGGTCACTTTGTATAGACTCAGTGGAAACCAAGAAGCCAATAACTGGATACTTAAAAAGAACAAGACAGGGCAAAAATAAATATATTCCCATAGACTGAAGGAAGTGTTTAGTTCAAAATTCCATGAAGGTTATCCAGATCAACAAGTACCTGATGAAGACTGGATAGAACAACTGACAAAACAGTGATAGTAAACAACAAAAACTGAGATAATAGTGTGAGTGTAAATGCTGTTAATCTTTAGTGATTTCCTGAAGCTTACACTTGTCTTTAATGAATTTGAACGATTTCTACTTGACTGCCTTTATTTTATAAATGAATCTGTTAGGAAGCTTGCTTCCAATCTATTTCTTTATAACACACTATCTTCATTGCAATGTAAAAACCACTATAGATGGAATAGTGTTAAACAAAATATAACAGTGTCTCTGATTGGTCTTTGTAACTTGTTTTTATGACAAGATCAGTCCCTGTGATTGGTTGATAGTCAAAGAGAATTATTTTCTATTGATAACTACTTCCTTCTGACTTGTAAAAATTGATTTGCATCTAAGAGATTCAGATATGATTCAAAGAACAAACACTTAATTTCCTCGGCATCAACTTCTTCTAATTTCATTTCCTTCTCTTAAAGGGTTCACGTTTGATTCTTTGATTCCATAGCAACATCATAATTGCTTTTTTCTTTGATTGTGTCAAGCTAAAGTTTGGCCAGACATACATTGGTTAGAAATGGGGTTACTGCATCACATTATCTCCACTCTCCCCTGAGCAACACCAATCTCACAAAACCGAGCAACTCGACATATTTTTGGCTTTCATTCTAAATATTGTAAGTCCATAGTAATGAAAAGTAAATGTTTCGGTAAAGGATTATTCTATAGAAAACTAGAAAGTTGAAAATGTCACCCAAAGTTACAAAAATTCTCTTTCAAATGTTCAAGTTCGGATGTTAACATCTTGACCTGGCAAATTGTAACCTCTAAGAAAATTTCAATATCTATCATGTCAAAAGCCAAAAGCACTTGTTATGGGTCATTTAATGTTACTTTAAGCTGCTGTCAAATAAAACTGTTGAAATCAATTGATTTATCCTCCCTATGTGCATAATCTCCTTGGCTGTAAGTTGTATCCGTTGAAGTTGTTGTTCCTGCACAGAAAAGATAAGAATCAGTTTTTCTAGCAATAAAGGTCAAAGGTGAATGAAAAATAAAGATAGTAACTGTAGAAAGTTGTCTAACAAGGGTATCATTAACTTTAAGTAGCCTAACAAGTTTATCTAAGTCTGGCACAAGGCTACTATGAAAGGACATCCAGTGAGATTCAAACATACTAGATAAGCTTCATTCAACAGTTAAGTTCAAATCTCAATGTATGCTCCTCAAATGCAGCCTTGTACCAGAGTTAATTGTAGTCAGAAGATATCAGAGGAGGCACTGTAGCATAGTCATGAGTAACTTTACTGATAAATTCACTGTGGTCATTAGTTTCATCTTTAAGTGCTCCTTTACAGTGGCCTTGTGCCCAACTAAAGACATCTCTCTGTATATGTCATGTCCTTCTAGATATAGGCAATTGTGGTTCTCCATAGCTTCCTGTCTTTTCTTGAGAAAATAAACATATTTTCCTAATTTTCATTCTGTTGGGTATTGGTTAAGGATGATCTTTATCCTTACATCTGATGCATCAGGGAGTGAGCAAAAATCGGAACTGGTGGTAGCACAAACAGGAAATGGCCAAAATAAACAGTGCACAAAGGTGTCCTGACTGGAATAGAAATGCATATACCGGAAGAGACGTAGCTATATGAAGTTACATGGGCACATGGCCGGAAGAAGTTGCATAGACGACATATCAGAAAAAGGCCTCACCATGTGAAGTTATGTGGATGTCCAAATGTTATAAAAATGGTCCAACACTTGGCTCGAGAGAGAGAAAGGGTGGTTAGAGTTTCATTGAAGATTTTGTCTCCGTCAATTCCTGTGTACATAATCCTAATCTCTGTGATTCTTCCTTACTCTACCCAATTGTCGTAACTCAAAAAATAAAGCTATTTATATATTTTGATATATAAATGTTCGTCACCTTATCGGAGTCCATCAGCAATATACAACAATTCCTTAATTCATTAGATGCCGTTTTTTAAGTTGTTTGAGAAAAACAATTTTTTCACAAGGCCATATTTATAGAGCATCGAGTAAAAAGCGACAGACTTTTGAAATAAGCATTATTTGTGATGTACTTTGATGTTGTCTTTTAAAGCAAGTTGTTTCTATTTTTGCATGAAGAATTCAAAGAAAATTCCTTATCAATTTTTTCTAAAAGTAGAATTCTATTCCCCATTGGTTTGTTTCTCTTATTGGTTCCAAGACAGAAACATGAGGTGACAAGACAGCACATCTCAAAGGATAATTTTTTTAAGCAGGTACATTTTTAAAACTTTATTTTTGAAATATGCGATTTTAATTTTTATAAATGAGAAGGAAAATGTCTAAGAGTCAAAAATTCAAAGACAACTTTCTCCGCAGAGTAAAACACATGCAGTTTTGTCTGATGAGAATTTGTTTTTTAGTTTTGGAAATAAATCTAAACATAAAAAGAGAAAAAAAAAAAATGAAGGCCACAACAACTTTATTGGAAAAAGTAAAACTGAAGACAAAATGAATAAAAATTTATTTTCTATTTCACAGATGATTTGGTCACTTTTCAGGAATTTTTTAATAGCTGCCTAAATGTTGCTAATGGCTTCATTTTTTTTTCTTCGACCAGAAACATCTGTGAAATATGAAATCATTTTTACACTTTTTGTTTTGTTACCTGCCAGCACTGATATTGCAAGAATATTTTAACTAAATATGAATCCTAATAGAAAATATTTAAATATTTCAATAGAAAATCTGAACCAAATTGAAAAGAAAGCCAATTAGTTTCTTTCTATGATTAACTTGTGACTGGTGAAGATGATTTTGATTTGATTGAGAAAAACGGCAAGATAATAAAATCGCTTTCAGCTGTGATTATGTGATTTTAAAAATGAAAAATAGGCACATCTGAAACTCAGACAAAAAGGCTGGCTTATGGGATTCAAGCGGGTCTCCTCTTAATTGAGTCAAATGAGGGAGATTTTGCTTTCTTCATAATTCAATACTCAATTCTCTTCTTTGTTCAAATGAATTTAAATGCATGAAAACGATCACACACTTTAGTCAATTTATTAAATTAAAATACTTGAAATACACACATGCATGCACAAGTGGTGTTGGAAAATGTTTTACTCAAATCTATTTACACAAACCAAAAAGTTAACCAAAGAATTCCTGGTGCATATATATATATATTTATATATATATATATATATATAGAGAGAGAGAGAGAGAGAGAAACATTTTTTATGTTTATACGTTCTTTTTATAGGTACAAATATTTAAGTAAATGCTCTGATTATAATAAACAGTATCAATGACATTTACCGGCCTGAATGTCCAAGAAATTTTCATAGAAAATATGCGTCCTCCAACAGGAATCAAAGATGTATCCTATACAGAACCGTCATATAGCTTGACCTGCTTTTACCAATTGAGCCACAGAGGAGGGTTTCAGTTGGAAAGGTTGATTTTACTGTTTTTAAACTACAATTCTCCATGAATTTCTCTCATACATTCATATCTGCTTGATGCATATCCAAATGTAAACAAATGATATCGCACATTATGAAATGGACAATGTCTGACAATTATTTTAAGACCTTTTTTTATGTTTATACATTCTTTTTATAGATACAAATATTTAAGTAAATGCTCCTCTGTGGCTCAATTGGTAGAAGCATGTCAGGCTATATGACAGTTTCATATAGGATACAGGTTTGATTCCTGTCGGAGGACACATATCTTCACTGAAACTGCAAATTTGGCATGTGAGCTCTTTAAGTTAGTACCTTGTGGCACCTACTTTTACAATGATTACATCAACCAAGCATCTTCTGTGACCAATGACCTGTCTCTTGCATCTGCTGTTGGGGATTTTTCCCACATTTCTTTGCAAAACTCATCCAATGTTTAGGGTCAGTGTCTTGTTGAAGAACCAATTTTCAGCCAACTGTCAACTCCTTGACTGATGGCAAGAGATTTTGATCCAGAATTTGTTGACAGAATTGAGAATTCGAACTTCCTTGTATAGGTTCAAAGTCAGAAAAGCAATCCAGATCTTAACATTTCCACCAACATGCTTCACTGTTGGAATGAGGTTCTTGCTAGGCTGTTGGCTTTTCTCTATACATGGTAGTTTTGATTATGACCAAACAATTCTACCTTTGACACATCTTTCCAGAGAATAGACTTCCAGAAAGCATCTGGTTTGTCCAAGTATTCTCTGGCAAAATTTAAATGGGTAGTTTTTTTTTTCTTCTAGCAATGCTCCAATAAATGTCTACTCAATTTTTATCTGATTTTAGACACGTACATTTACTCCAGATACTACCAGAGAGATCTGTAACTCTCTCAATATGTGGGTTGGCCTTTCCGTGATGTATTAGTTTTTCTCATTTTTATTGGTGGTACTTTTGGTGGGCATTCACTTCTAGGCAGAGTTGAAGTCATGTTAAATGTCTTCCATTTTAAATTATTTGTATCTTTATGGATTGAGTTGCAATATTTTCATATTGTCTTATATCTTTCTCAAGACTGGTTAAAAAGTTGTATCTTCTTCCTAATGTCCTCAAATATCTCCATTCCTCTCACAATTATTGATGTTAGGCTCAATAATATTGGCATTACAGTAGCTTAGCTAGTTTCCCCTCCCTTTTAATCTGTGTTGCTGAACCAATTTACCTAAGGATGTCTCATTTAACTGGTCAGCTTGAATTGAATAATTAAGAGCTGAAAGATGTTTTTGTTGAATTTCTTACCTACTACACCAATATTGGTCACATATTTTTGCATAAGTTAAATTTATCCATTTTGGAGAAATAAATCACATTTTGGGGATAAATAATTATAATAGCATATTTTTTTTTATTTGTGTTCATTATTTTGAAAATCTGCTTTACAAATTGCTCAATAATTTCGCAATAACAATGACTATTTCTGGGAGAGGTCACAAACTTTCAATTGAGTCTGTGTGTGTGTAAATAAAAATATATATATATATATATATGCGTGTGATAGAAATTAGGAGGATTTGAGATAATTATAATTAAGTAATTCATTGAGTCTAGAAGAAACCTCAACAGAATGCAGAAAGCACTGGACGGCCGTTTCGTTCTATATTTGGGACTCATCAGCAGTGCGCATTCCACTACCAAGAATTGAAACCAAGACAGTTACGTTATCAAGCAAATGTCATACCAACTGTTCCAACAGGCCTCGGCGATGAAGAGGTAGCGAAGCAGATTCAATATAGCACCATTCGATCACATATTCTGTGGTGGAACTCATCTAAGTTTCTCTTTTAACCATAGGACTGTGCCCCCGACGAGCCAAGACTACTATCCCCAAGCCATTCAGTCCAGAATATTAGAAGCCAGTTCAAGCAAGATGTACAAGTGATAGAAATTATTAGGAGGATTTGAGATAATTATAATTAAGTAATTCATCAAGTCTAGAAGAATCCTCAACAGTAATGCAGAAAGCACTGGACGGCTGTTTCATCCTATATTTGGGACTCATCAGCAGTGCACCTCCACTACATATATATATATATATATATATATATATATATATATATATGAATGTTTGATTGAAAACCAACAAAAGTTTCTTGTTGATTTTTTTTATTCACTTTTGCAACTTTTTTAATAATTTTTCATGTACAATTGTTGAAGGCCTTGAGCATAAAAAACAAACAACCAACGATCAACAAAATTACATCAAACTTTGGATCCAACATGCTAAATATATTTCATGAAAAAAGAGAAAACCTGCACTGTCACATAAATATGTGAAATACAGTAAGAGACAACACAAGAAACACAATATTTTTCTCAAAGATATAATTGATGACATAACAAACAAAACAATTAAATGGCTAGTCTTAGTGGAAAGTGTTTAGAAATAAGAAAAAATATTTACAAATGCGAACTGGAAATCAGAAAAATTATCAGAAACTAAATAAAGAATAATCAATGAAGAACTTTCCTTGTTTTAATCAAACTGCATAAATGAAAAATTGCAGCTTATATATACCATATATATATATATATATATATATATATATGAATAAATAAATCATATCTGTCTATATTTAGCTAAGATGGAGGGTGAGACAGACTTTGGAGAAAGCTGAGCTGCCCAAGTCAAACATCATGAAACTGGAGATTCTGGTGATTGGATCCCTACAGAGGAATGAAAACATCATCATACTACTGGCTGACAAAGGCAATGCAACTGTAGTGATGGACAAATCAGATTATACAAGAAAGCTGGAAGACCTCATTAGAAATCTTAGCTACAGCAAAGTAAAAAAGGATCCTACAATGAAAACGGAACGCAAACTGTTACAGATACTAATCAAGAACAAGGATCACTTCGCACCTAAGATGTATAGGCAGTTATGGTAGTGTTACACCAAGCTACCTCACATATATGGTCTCCCTAAGATTCACAAAGATGGTATTCCACTTAGGCCAATTGTCAGTTGCCAAGGCTCTGTAAGCCACCCTCTGAGTCACTTCCTTGTAGATATAATTGACCCATTGATCAGAAAACTACCTACATATGTTCGAAACTCTGCCCACTTTGTGGAAATAATCAAAGATGCCCCCATCTTATCCAACCAGATGCTGAGCTTGGACATGGTGAGTTTATTCACCAAGATGGAGGAGGCACTCTCAGTAGTCAAAGACAGATTGGCCTCTGACTCATCCTTAGGAGAACGGAGCAGTATTCCAATAGATAATCTGATGGAGATGTTGACTTTCTGTACACAAACAACACACTTTGAAATGGGATTATGCATATATCAACAGGATGAGGGCTTAGCAATGGGCTCGCAATTATCACCAGCAATGGCGAATATATACATGGAATACTTTGAGAAAATGGCATTAGAATCTATATCTCTAAAGCCAACTCTATAGTTAAGATACGTAGATGACACCTTCATACTCTGGCCACACCAGGAATATGTTTAGGTTCTACTGGACTATGTGAACTCAATAAAACCTTTGATACAGTTCACAATAGAGAAAGAGAGTAACAGCACACTCCCATTCCTGGATGTTCTAATATCTCGAACAGAGCATGGGTTCAAGACATCCATATACTGCAAACCAAGTCACCCTCTAATAAATATTCTTAACTTATATTACTTTTAATTCAATCAGCACAAACTCTGCATATATATATATATATATATATATATATATATCCAGAAGAACAATTTCCTTGATCTTTTGGACATTATTGCTATAACAATTTTGGGTTTAAATCTTCAAACTGTCTCTATTGATACCTCTCTGTCATTCGCCATATTTGATGCCCTTTTCTTGTTGAGTGCCGTATCCCTTGATATAAATCCCAGAAATGGATGAATATCAGTTGTCAATCATGATGTTTTTAAAATGCAATACCCAGGAGAACTTTCAGAAGAACTCCGATCATTTAAAGATGTCAAGAGAGTATTAAATAAGCTTCAAAAACATACAAGAATTCTCAAGAGATTGAGATTTTTTTCTTAAAGCTACATTTCGACATCACTGTTTGTGTTTGTGTGAGTATCCAGTTCACACATGCATAGACTTTTGTCACAGGAGAAATTTGTGCAAGGACACATGGCACAGTGGATAAAGGCATTGGTTTGATCCAGTGACAGGACCCAAAGAGTGTGAAAGGTTGAGACAGTGGAGAACTTGGAGAGGGGAATTAACAGGAGATAATTGACAACTGGCATCCATTAAAAATGGCACCTGGAACTACAACAGCCTACCCCAGTGAGTGAAATAATGGGTTCAGTTTGACATTCCAACCACCTGAAGAAGGCCGGAGCATACAACAGCCGAAACGTTGTAATAAATATGGCGACAAAGATGAGGACAATAGTACAAATAATGTAAATAGCATATACTAATTCCTAAAACTTACAGGGAAGAGCTTTTTAAAACTATCATATATATATAACAAGGATCATAACATCATTGAGTGGTTCGTAGGTTAATGCAACTTTAAAATTTTGGTTTGCGAAGAGATTTCGACATTTTATATCATTAACTTTACTAATCTACTTTTTGTATGAATGATTCATTGTAATATAAATTGAACTGCACCACATATTTGATTTAAAAGAACTGATCTGATGTGCAAATTTTCGGGATAACAGCTGAGACATTACTCTATTTATTGAACAATTTAGTTCATCCCACATTGACTGATAAACTCCTACAACAAAAAAAATTCTCAACTTACCATATTAGTAAAAAACACACTCTCTTAAATTTTCAAAAAAATTCAACCCTAGCATTGCGACTGCACGCTTCAAAAGTTTTTATCCGTTAATAATAACACATTTCTAAAAAAAACATATTTCGATTCACGTTTAATCTTTTGTCTCTGATGCTACCTGGATTTACTAAAAACAAAATAATTTCCATGACTGTACAGTTAAAAGTACAAGCAGATTAAAAAAAGACCTTATACAGCTTGTAGTTATTAAAAACAAGGATCATAACATTCATCGAGTGGTTCGTAGGTTAATGTAACTTTAAAATTTTGTTTGCGAAGAGATTTTGCCATTTGATATCATTAACTTTACTAATCTACTTCTTGTATGAATGATTCATTGTATATATATATATATATATATATATATATATATATATATATATATATATAGGGATGTTTCAGATGTTAGTGAGAAAAAAAAATCCCTAATTAAATAATAAATTATTGATTAACTTCAACTTTGATAATTTCCCTGCCACTGTAAGTTTACCTTCCTGTGTCTTTTGTATAAATACCTTTATGGTAATTAATTGGATGAGGTCTTCACTATAGTATGTAGATTTTTTTTCATTTAAGCACAATACTAGATTGGTGTTGATATGTCATCAACTTACTTTTGAGCTGGCAAGATGTTATTGTAACTTCTATGCTGACAGTTTCTTTTCTTGCACTTCTTGTTTGTGGAACTCCCTTCCAACTCCATGCTTACCAGCCAACTTTAATCTGGAAAAATTTAAATTCAATGTCAATCGCTATCTGTGGTCCTCCTGATTACTCTTTTCTCTTTCTGACCATTAATGTTTCTGTTCCTAATTTTTCCACACTCAGTAACCCCTTTATGTCTTAGTGGCTTACTCCCTTGCATGAGGTGAAACGGAGTTTAAAAAAATATAATTTAATCCCATATATTTCTAAATGATACCAAAACAGTCAGTCAAAATTCTTGATGGAAATATAATTCTTAAATGTGTTTCCTAATGAAATGGACAAAGTCCGACAATTATGTTAAGACATTTTTATGTTTATACGTTCTTTTTATAGATAAATAAAATAAATAAATAAATGTCAGACTTTGTCCATTTCATAATGTGTGATGTCATTTGTTTACATTTGGATACGCATCGAGCAGATATGAATGTATGAGAGAAAATCATGGTGAATTGTAGTTTAAAAGCAGTAAAATTGACCTTTCCAACTGAAATACTCCTCTGTGGATCAATCAGTAAAAGCACGTCAGGCTATATGACAGTTCCGTATAGGATAGAGGTTCGATTCCTGTCGGAGGACGCATATTTTCTATGAAAATTTCTCGGATATTCAGGCCGGTAAATGTCGTTAGTACTGTTTATTATAAACAAAACATTTACTTAAATATTTGTATCTATAAAAAGAACTTATAAACGTAAAAAATGTCTTAAAATAATTGTCGAACTTGATCCATTTCATAATATATATATATATATATATATATATATATATAAAACAAGACATAATAATTATAGTTGGTAAACTCTAACTATGATAAAGAAGGCAATTAAAATTGCTTAATTCAAGGCAGAGCCTATAAACCATAAGATAAATATTTTTTTTTCATATGACACTCACATGTGGGCTCCAAAAATGAGTTCTCTATATTTAATGTGTAAAATGGGAAATGCTATCCAATAAATATAGAACCTGGCCTAAAGATCCCTCATTGTAAGTGTGAAATTTTAGTTACCTCAATTTTATTCTACATTTTATCTTACATATATACATGTGTGTGTGTGTGTGTGCACACATACACATTAGATGTTACTAAACTCTTCCCAGGTGTGAACTATAAAATATAAAACAACATTATTCCACTAAATACCCTATTTAATATATTGCTTGAGTTTGACAATGATCTCCATTGAAATAATCCCTCAGGAACTTAGACATTGACTCCATCTTTTGATCAAGAGAATGCATACTAAGATTTTCCATGGAGATCAACTGACAAAAACTAATGGTAATGTGAGAGATTTGAGGGATTCTTTGGTGATGGTGCTGCTCATTTAAACAGCATAAATTACATTATGCAACTAATGTGTTGATTTCTGAGTTACGATCTCTCTCTCTCATATATATATATATATATATTCAAAAATATACATAATACCTTACATTGATTGCACAACTCTGAGTTTCAGGACTATTTTCAAGTGCTGATATTTTTTTATTTTGGGTTAATAGAAGTTTTATAATATTTCTGGTTATTGCAAGATATTTTATTGTTGGAGTGGATTATTATTGTTGTTAAATTATTTAAATTAATTATGGTTTAATTTTGGATTTGAATTTAGTCCTAGATTAACATTTAACATAAAAATAAAGTTGAAAATAAGAATTATAAATTCTAATTTAAAAAGACTGTTGTTATCAACAGGAACAAACAAGACAAAAAATATTTGGAAATCAAGGTGGGTAACTCCATTTTCATGAAAATCAATAAAGTAAGTTATAATATTAATATTAACAAACTAAATAAAAGTAGTGACGTCAATAATAATAAAATATGTCCTGATAAATAATTAAAGTACAAATAAAAATAATACATATCAATGAAAATAAGATAAAATAAAATAGAAGCCATATAAGTAGTAACATACAAATGAGTAGAGAAAATAAATAAAAAAAGAATAAATGAAAATAAATAAGTAAATAAATAAACATGTTTCTAATAGTAAGAAAATGGTTAATGAAAAAGAAAAAGATAAAATAATAATAATGGTGATATATTAAACATAAGATAATCGAAATAATAGATTAGCAAGAATGTTAAATGCATTACAGTCTAATATTAACAATAGTTGTATAGTAAAGGTAGCAAAACTACTAAAAGTATTAATAAAAATAAATAATATCAATACTAGAATATATTAAATAGCTCTGTTATTTAACATTGAGCACTGTTTTTTTTTCTTGCACTATATATATATATATATATATATATAGGTAATTATATTCGTCTCGAAAAACCTTTGAATTTTTGATTTGCCAATAATCAAATCAATCTCGAAGGAAAAAAAGGGTTTTTAAAAAAGAAAGAGCCAGGAACATGAAAGTCTGTCAAAAAAATCGCACAGATATAGGTTCAAAGCCCAAAGAAAAAACCCCAACACGAGTAAACAACTAACTAAAAAGAGCTCAATACAACTGTAGAGCAGACCTAGTCAAACCTAGTGAGCCAGAAAAACTTACCCAGGTTTCACCTAAGCGGATCGTTAGGGAAACCTTCCCTGACGATCCATTTAGGTGAAACCTCACTAGGATTTGTTATATATATATATATATATATATATATATATATATATATATGTATTTTGTATACAAATGCTCATTTGTATATTTACCCATATTTATGCATTTGATTATATGTGTGTGTGCATGTGTGTGTTGTTCCTTGATTCTTATTAGATTTGTTGTTTTTGACAGAATGACAATCATTCTCTAACAATTGTTGGGCAACTATATCTCTGATAATTGGTTACTTTCAACTTTGCTCAAAACAATAATCACTAACCTCTGCAGGGGACAAAGAGCCTTTCATACTGAATATCACATAATTAAAACTAAGAATGATAACAGAAGGATGTGTTTTCTCACTGGATTTATTTAACCTATACTTTGAAACAATACAAAGAGTATATGATGATCTACAAAGATTTATTATCAGCACACAACATAAGATATGCAGATAACACTGATTACATGGTGTTGATAGCAGACCTGGCAAGGAAAATGAACGAACCCTTAGACCTGTTAGGAATGGAAAACAAGAAGAAAGGACTGTTTACTTTAAGAAAACATTGCACAAGTGTCAGCAAAAGAGGTAGCCTAAGGTGTGATCTACATATTGGGCATGTCAAATCAAACAGCTATAGAAATGTAATGATCTGGACAGTGGAGTAACAATGAAATAATGTGACACAGAAAACTGAAGATGCATGCATACAATGAATGACATCTTCCAAAAACTAAGCAAAGTATAAAGACCTTAGGAAAATCTTGTTAAAAACAAAAAAAGGTGAGTACTGAACTGCTATTACGTTGTCACATATGAAATGACACAATTTATAGGAAATGAATAAAACGCTTCTGAAATGTTAAATAACAAATTTATTTACTTGAAATAGGCACCATGTTGATGAATGACTGTTCTCCAATGTACCTCTAAATTCTTGATCCCATCTTTAAAAAAAAGTCTCTTCCTTTGATGTGACAAATAGTTCAAATGATTTGTTTACCATTTCCTTATTGGAGAATGTTTTGTTGCGTATAAAAATCTCAAAATGCTTAAATCAATGATAATCAGTAGGAGAGATATCAAGTGAATGTGGAGGGTGAGAGAAAAAAATTCATAATTCAGGTTCTGCAGCTTTTCGACAGTTTGGTCGTGAATTGTCCGGCAACAAAATTGGGACATCTTTATTCACAAGTCTCAGATGTTTCTTTTCCAATTTTTCGGGCAGAGACTCAATTTCTCCAAAATATGAAGTTGCTGTTATTGTTTTCCCTTGAGGCAATAAGAAATGACCCGTTTGAAAGACCAACATACAGTAATTATTTATTTTTTAGGGTGCTGTGGAGGTTTTGGGTATTGTTTTTGGTGATTCACTTACATCTAACTACTGGCTTATTCTCTTACTGTTGTCAAATAGTACCCATTTCTCATCGCATGTAATGATTCGATGCAAAAATCGTTCTTTTCCCCAGTTTGTACTCATACAGTAAGATTACTTGACATTGTTTCATTGTAACTATTTTCATTGGGCTTATAAATAACAATAGATTGAAAGAAAAAGAGTCAAGAATAAGTTAAGATTTTTATATACTAAGGCAGTTACTTAGTTAGACAACCAGATCAAGAAACAACCAAAAAATGCATCATGTCATGTGTGACGACCTAATAATATCTAATCTATATGGCAGTGAATGCTGGACAACCTCCTTATGCTTTTCACAAACTAAACAAAGAATTAAGAGATGAAAATGTTATTAGAATCAAAGAGGTGTACTGAACTGCTATGTAATATTTAATCTCCTATATGGCAATGAATGCTGGACAACCTTCTCACAGATGATGAAGAGACTTGAAATGACAAATGTGGTTGTATTGACAAATGCTAAAAATAGCATAGAAAGAACATGTAGGCAAAGAAGAAATCTTAAGGAAAATAGGAACATGACAATTACTATCAGAATTAGACTGTTAAAATTTCTAAGACACAATGAGGAAAGAGGCCTAGAGAATTTATACTCACAGTGCAAATGGATGGCAGAACAGAGTCAAAAATGTATGCTAAAAGGCCATAAGTTAGAGAAAAAAAAGTCAGACTGGGCACATAAAAGAGGAGATTCAGCTTTGGGTGACTGTGGGATTGCCAACATAATTAAGACCCCAACTGCAGCTTCAAAACAACAATGTTGTTTATTTTTTGGGCAGAAATCTACAAGTTTGAGGCATCCCATGAGAAGGATGGAACCCAGTACTCAGCATTAATGGTCAGCTAGACTAGCTTGCTAATCATTACCCCATATAGTAGCATGAATCTACCTTGTGCTGTATATTACTCTATCTATGCAATTTTAATGCAGGTATTTTACGTTTATTTATATATACACACAAGAGCATGTTGGTAATTGAATGACAAAATAAAAAAAAAAGTCTTATGTGACATTTCTATACATGTAGTGGGGAAGAAAGAAAGGAATGTCGGTTATAATTAAACATTGACAAAAACACTTTAAATACAGATAGGCTTAACTTTAAATTTTAATTTCTGGTATCCAGTGTGTCTAATTGCTTTTTCCATTTCGTTATTCAGTTAACCTCCATTAGTCTTATATATGGACCACCTCAAACAATTTGCAGTCAAAGCTTTCATGCTCAAAGACTTTTCTTTTTCTAACATTTAAAGAACTGATTTGAGAAGATCAGCCCAGGCAAAAACAACATCCTTTGAAAACACCAGAAACCAAATAAAAGAAACGAAAGAGAGCCCAAAGAAAAAGCAAAGCTCTCCATCCCATGACTCCTCCTGCCCTACTGTCTGGTGGCTGCGGACATCTCTTCAGATCCAACATTTCACACAAAAGGAAATATCAATGAGCACCCCCAATACTCTGCAATGAGTTCTGCTAACAATGACAATATCATATTTTCTCATTACGATATATATATATATATATATATATATATATATATATATATAGTGTGTGTGTGTGTGTGTGAGAGTCTAACTTAGAACCATTTATGCTAGAGGAAAGAAATATCTTTGATTTCATTTGATTTAGTTTCTCTGATATCTTATAATTGTTCTTTTCATTTTGGAAAAGAAACTAAAATTTAGACATGAAACCATCTCCCTGTAAAATTTATTATCTGAGACAATTTGGAGTTAGCAAATGTCTCAACCAATACAGATAAAAACACTTAAAATTTTTCCAAGAATATAAAAGATATATATATATATATGTGTGTGTGTGTGTGTGTGTTGTTGTTGTTGTTGTTCATGTTGCATGTGTGGAAATACATGTATGCCAAAAATTATGTATTTATTTACTTTTATACTATGTCATATTTTATTTTCACAATAAAATTGGTTTGACAATCTAATGTTGCTGAAATTTCCATGATATTCAAATATTTATATGATCAAATGTTTCATGCAAGTCAGATCTCGTAATATCTATCATTAGAAAAAATATTAATAATAAATTGTTTTTGGATGTCAGGATTTATTACATAAAGAATATACAACAAAAGTTTATGAATTCCTAAAGATTCTCATATATATCACAAGTTTTGTGTTGTACAGATAATCTGGTGAAGGGGGAAGCCATTTTGTTAATTTAGTGTCATTGAAGATGCTTTTGTGGACAATGGTCATCTTTGTAGAATATGAAGGAGCATTTTCTTTCATGAATATAGATTTTAGCTTATAGTTTTTTCTTTTTCTAACGTGACCTGTATTATTTATGAATTCTGAACGGACTTATAATTTTACTGTCTAAAATTCTAGCCCAAAATACACCTCTCACCATTGTTGTTTTCTAAGTTGTGTTGAGTGTTTCGATGAAAAAACCAAACTCTTGTCCTACCATCAGGTCAATCCAATGTAACTCTACATTCATCAGTAAAAATTATTATTGAGAAATCAGTTTTCATTTACTTCTTTACCTACCTTACACATTTCTATTTATGATTTTGAATTGGATTCACCAGTGTTCTTACTATTTTGAATCTTTGAGTTTATATTTGCAAAAGAAAAGCTTCTTTAAATATTTTCTTGTTGGTCAGTTTATTTGTCTTATTTAATTTTCCACTTTCTGTCACAGCTTTAAAGACAGTTTCTTTCTTGTCATTGTAATATTTACATTATTTGGACTGTTATCCTCATCTTCATTGCTATATTCACAGTGTTTTGGCCATTGTAAAATGAGGATAATAGCTCATCTCAGAGAAATAGACAGAGTTTCTTTCTTGTCATTGTAATGTTTGCAATTTCTTTTATTTAATTTCTTCTTTAATCACAGTTCAACTTTTTCAAAATTGACAACATTACATTCTCATCAGTTAATCATTTCTCAGAATCTGGTTTCTTTTTTTGATGTTTATAGATTACCTATGACCCATGGCAATTTTTATTTACCTGAAATTAAAGAATAAATATTAGTAACTATACTATTATACACACTCACCAGCCACTTAATGAAGTCCACATGAACAAATGCTCTTGTATATATATTTCTAATCAGCCAGGAATTTAATCGATACATGCATTTATACATAGTGATGGTAACCTACTGAATTTCATTTCATGGATTAGTATGGGAAAGAAAGGTGATTTATGTGACTTTGAATATGGCATGGTCACTGCTGCCACATGTGGTGGGTTTAAGTATTTAAAAAATTACTGATATACTAGGATTTTTTGCATACAGCCATCTCAGGTCTTTGCAGAGAATGATCAGAAAAAGAAAAAAATTCCATTGATCAGCAATTCTGTGGGTGGCAATTCCTTTTTGACAAATAATGTCAGAGGTCAATGGCCAGACTAGTTAAATTGATTGTAACTCAAATAACCACTCTTTACAATTGAGAGACAGAGAAGTAAAGCTTTAAACACACAAGTTGAACTTTGAAGCAGATGGGCTCCAGCAGCAGAAAACCACACCAGGAATTGGATGGAGGGCCAAAATTGGGTGAAGGGTCAGAATTAGATGACGGGCCAGAATTGGGTGAAGGGTCAGAATTAGATGACGAGCCAGAATTGGGTGATGGGTCGGAATTAGATGACGGGCCAGAATTGGGTGAAGGGTCAGAATTAGATGACGGGCCAGAATTGGGTGAAGAGTCAGAATTAGATGACGAGCCAGAATTGGGTGAAGGGTCAGAATTAGATGACGGGCCAGAATTGGGTGAAGGGACAGAATTAGATGACGGCCAGAATTGGGTGAAGGGTCAGAATTAGATGACGGGCCAGAATTGGGTGAAGGGTCAAATTAGATGACGGGCCAGAATTGGGTGAAGGGTCAGAATTGGGTGAAGGGTCAGAATTAGATGACGGGCCAGAATTGGGTGAAGAGTCAGAATTAGATGACGAGCCAGAATTGGGTGAAGGGTCAGAATTAGATGACGGGCCAGAATTGGGTGAAGGGACAGAATTAGATGACGGGCCAGAATTGGGTGAAGGGTCAGAATTAGATGACGGGCCAGAATTGGGTGAAGGGTCAGAATTAGATGACGAGCCAGAATTGGGTGAAGGGTCAGAATTAGATGACGAGCCAGAATTGGGTGAAGGGTCAGAATTAGATGACCCAGAATTGGGTGAAGGGACAGAATTAGATGAAGAATTGGGTGAAGGGTCAGAATTAGATGACGGGCCAGAATTGGGTGAAGGGTCAGAATTAGATGACGGGCCAGAATTGGGTGAAGGGTCAGAATTAGATGACGAGCCAGAATTGGGTGAAGGGTCAGAATTAGATGACGGGCCAGAATTGGGTGAAGGGACAGAATTAGATGACGGGCCAGAATTGGGTGAAGGGTCAGAATTAGATGACGGGCCAGAATTGGGTGAAGGGTCAGAATTAGATGACGGGGTGAAGGGTCAGAATTAGATGACGGGCCAGAATTAGGGTGAAGGGACAGAATTAGATGACGGGCCAGAATTGGGTGAAGGGTCAGAATTAGATGACGGGCCAGAATTGGGTGAAGGGTCAGAATTAGATGACGGGCGAGAATTGGGTGAAGGGTCAGAATTAGATGACGGGCGAGAATTGGGTGAAGGGTCAGAATTAGATGACGGGCCAGAATTGGGTGAAGAGTCAGAATTAGATGACGGGCGGGGTGAAGGCTCAGAATTAGATGAAGAGTCAGAATTAGATGACGGGCCAGAATTGGGTGAAGGGTCAGAATTAGATGACGGGCCAGAATTGGGTGATGGGTCTGAATTAGATGACGGGCCAGAATTGGGTGATGGGTCGGAATTAGATGACGGGCCAGAATTGGGTGAAGGGTCAGAATTAGATGACGGGCCAGAATTGGGTGAAGGGTCAGAATTAGATGACGGGCCAGAATTGGGTGAAGGGACAGAATTAGATGACGGGCCAGAATTGGGTGAAGGGTCAGAATTAGATGACGGGCCAGAATTGGGTGAAGGGTCAGAATTGGGTGAAGGGTCAGAATTAGATGACGAGCCAGAATTGGGTGATGGGTCGGAATTAGATGACGAGCCAGAATTAGGTGATGGGTCGGAATTAGATGATTGGCCAGAATTGAGTGATGGGTCGGAATTAGATGACGGGCCAGAATTGGGTGAACAGTCAGAATTGTGTGGAGAACTAAAATTAGGTGAAGGGTTGGAATTGGGTGGAGGCCAGAATTAGGTTTAAACAACATGAAAGTATGAATCTATCCTCCCTTGTGCCAATGGTTCAGGCTAGTGCTGGTGGTATAATGCTATTAAAAATGTCTTCTTCGCATACATTGGCATTCTTGTCACCAATAAAAGTTCTGGTGGCTGCTTTCAACAGGACAATGCTCCATGTTACAAATCAAAAATAATGGTAAATTTGTTCATTGAGCACAGCAATGAGTTTCCTGTGTTAAAGTGGTTTCCAGAGTCACTAGATTTCAATTAGAGCACTTCTGGGTTTTTTTTTAATCATTTCACTCCAAGCAGGGAGATGATGCCACTAGGATGCAGGTGGTTACAGTTGTAACACCATGTGACATTGGTAAATGAAAAAAAGGGTTAAGTTAAAATATAACTTGGAACAAGACAAAATGGTTTAAAGAATTGTTTTAATGAGAGATAAACTGAGAAAAATAAGCAAAATTGTTTTTAATTTTGAAAATTTATTTTTTAAGCAGTGACAGCTTGAAAAAAAATGACTTTGTTGTTTTGGGGAAAGATATTACCACAGAGGCCATCTGGAAAAAGCTGAGCTGATGATTGATAGCACTGTCTTAAAGTGGAAGTTACAATAACATCTCTTAGGGACCAACAAGAAAAGAAGAAACTGATTTATTCCAACTATCTAAAAGTGGAAATTGTAAGCAAATCAAAAAATAGAATGTCTTTCTGTAAAAACCTAGCCCAGAGTTTATAAGTGCAATTGAGCTGGCAAGATATGGAGATAGCTCCTGCAGGAAACAGCTAAATTTCTGATTGTATGAACATGACCAGGCCCTGTTTCAGACTTAGCTAAATAGAGCAAAGTGTCACAAGAGAATCCAAAGTGGGAAAGGTTAATATTTCTGTACAAAGAACAATATAAACCACATAGAAAATAGACCCTGAAGAAATTACTGTCTTTTCTTTATTTCATCTGCAAAGAATACTTTTTAATTTTTCCTTTGTGACATAACTTCACTGTGATTCAAACCAACACGACAGTTGCTGATAACAACTCAGTCTTTCACAACTCCATAATCAGAAAGCACAACATGTAGTGGAGCAGGGTGTAGATTAGAATGGCCAACTTCAATGACCTGTGGCAGTATTGACCAGTGTAGGAATTGAGTGAGTGAAAGTGAATGCAAAGACTTTAATGAGACCTTAGTGAGAGGAAGTGAGGAAAATGGCAATACAAGAACAGGATTCAGAAAGAGGAAGGCAGTTGGCATTGTATTTAACTTTTTGAAGATTGAATTTGGCAGAGAAGCAAGATATTGAAAGGGAGTTCCACAGGTGAGAAATACAAGAAGCTATTAGAATAGAACAGCCAGTTGAATCTAACTAGTTCAACAGTAAAATAGTGAGACCTAATTGCCAATTTAGTAGCATGTTTAAATTCATGCAGTCTAGTCACTAAGAAAAAAGTTAATCAGAAATAGAAAAGATAGAGGAAAGCTAAGTCTTGTCAGTTGGAGAGTGACTGAAGTTGAGATGCCAGGTCAGGATTAGTTATATTACAGATTTTTCTTTGAATGTTTGTCAAGATTCCCGAGATATATAGTAGGAGCACCAAACTGTATATGGCAGCAATATTCAGTACATGGACAAATACTAGATTTATAAATGTGCAAGATGGATTCTGACAAGAAAAATTCTCTAGTATGACACCGTGAACCAACTTTCCTAACAGTAGACCTAGCAATTGATTCAATATAATCATCCCATTTCATGTCAGTGGAGCTTTCCTAGCAGTAGATGTAGCAATTAATTCAATACTCCACTTCATGACAGTGGAAAATGTGAGCCCAAAGAAGGCACAAAGTGTTGCTGTCATGGAGTTTAGCATCAGTCATGCTGATTACAGACAGAAAAGATTCTGTGATGATTAAATGAAAGCAATTTTGTTTTAGAGGTTTTAAGATTTACAAGCCATTCGCTGTCCCAGTAAACCACTAATTGGAGATGGTAGAAAGTGAGATTTGAATCCTGGATGTAGAGTCAAACCAATGAACAAAGAATTGCAGGATGTCACATTGGGAGATGGATGCAAATTCCAGAACATTGTCAAATCCAAGCCAAGAAGAATTTCGTTCTGAAGATAAAAAGGAAGATCA
>CAHIKZ030004974.1:795000-840000 GCA_903632075.3 Acanthosepion pharaonis | reverse complement strand
TATATCATCATCATCATCATCAGTTGAGAATTTTTCTCAGTCTTTCCTGACTTGTTCCCTCCAACTGTCTATGTTAGACATCGCTGTCGGCAGGTCCTCCAGATGGCATCTACAAGTTAGTCAATGTAGGTGTGATGAGGTCTTCCAACCAATCTTTTGCTGAAAGATTCAAATGACAAGTTTTATAACAGCTATCAGGATGTTCACTATTTTTTAACTAAGAAAAGAAATTTTTGTTTGTGGGTTTTTTTATACACTAAAGTAGTAAAATTTGTGAGTTTAGCTGATGACTAAAACACAGAGGAAAGCTTATTCTATTATTAATGTTAATTTTGTAAATAAAGTTTTCCTTGAAGGTTTCTTTAAGGTTATTTTAATTTATTTATCAATGTTTTGGGATAAAATTCATACAGGATATAAAAAATTCTATGGAATTGTTGGTTTGTTTTATTTTATGGCATATCAACGTTAATGGGTTATTTAATACTGACAACATTTTTATTGCTGGTAATATTTATTTTAAAAAATGTATTGGTGGTAATAATGTTCTGCTGGTAATAATTTTTTTCTTCAACAATTCATTGCCCTTTCTTTGTTTGTTTTTTGTTTTTTTTTACAGCCTATCAACCTCAATGCTTTATTTAATGCCAACAAAATTTTTATTGCTGGCATTTTTAAAAAATTTTTTAAAAAATGTATTGTTGGTAATATTTTTTTCCTTCAAAAATCAATTCCTGGTAATATTTTTTCTTCAAAAATGTATCACTGGTAATATTTTTATTCTCAAAAATGTATAGCTGGTTTTTTTTTTTTTCTCCAAAAATGTATATCTGTTAATATATTGCTGGTAATAATTTTTTTACAAGGTATTTCTGGTATTAAAACCTATTTTTACACTTTCATAGTGTTTTGGCCCAGTTTGGGGGTTAACTATTTACCCATACCTGGGACCCTAACAGGTGCTACCACCCCAGGTCAGGGTGGACCAGAAAACACCAGCAATTAAGAGGTGGTTCCACACTCCTCAAAACCTCCTGATCAGAGGCCTTGCTGCTGGACGTAGTTTGTTGTCTTACCCAGGACACAGATGTAGTTTATCGTCATACCCAGAACAAGAATTGTTGCTCTAATATCAAGTGGTAGAAGCAAAAAATGTTTATACATGTTTTTATTACTGTATCTATAGTTTCACTTTAATGGAGACATTTCTAAAAAGATTTATTTGAATAAAAACATGAACTTTGGACAGTTTATCCACAATTCTGATTTGGATGAGCAACAACTTATTCAAAAATAAATAATAAAAAAAACAATAAAAATTAAACCAAGATTCCTTTTGGTTGAATTTAATACAACTTGTTTTAGTGAATTCTTGCTGCCTGTACTATATATATATATATATATATATATATATATAATATATATATATTAGTAATCCTTTATTTAAATATATTCCATCGAATTTTGGTAAGTTTCTCCTTGTATCAACAATTGATGCCAGGTGGAAACCTATAAAAGAAATTGCTGAAATTATGCAGCATGTTCCTTGTACTATCAAACATTATTGGTCATTTTCAAGGAAAATATGGTAAAATCCCGAGAGCTACCCAGTTCAGTGTTTGCTAATGGTTCAAGGTTTGAAATGAACATGGGTTCGTATGCCATGACTGTTCATAGTGATAAATATGACCTTTTAACATACGCAAGCCAAGAAAGAAACAAATTTTATTGATAGTGGGTTGCTATCTTTTGATGTAAAGTGCTTCCAAGACTTGTAATCTTTTTTATAGTAAGAGGGAACTAGTACTGTTTTATTGTCAATCAAAATATGACAGGATTTAGAATAAGCACCGTGAATTTGTGTTATATGATAATTTCTTGAGAGAAATATTGTTGTTTAACCAACATTTAATGTTCAATTATTATCTACAAAACACAGTCTTTTAAAGACAAGATAATTGATGCACGACATTTTAGTAGTATGTGTGTGTTTGTATAAATATGAATAATGCCAAAAATTGTAAATGCATGCCTTACTTGTGATAAGACAGTCACCCATCATCTCTTGGTTTTGTCAAATCAAATGACTTTGATACATGAAAATGGTTTTCTCTGATTGAATTTGAACTAATGCAAACTACTCATTACAACTGTCAATATTGACTGCTACTTGTAAACTTATCTCTTTATCCAATGTAAAGCATCTTCGGCTTTTACATTATTTGAGAATGTTAACTGATCCAAAATATGAAGTGCAAGACACATAAAGGCCTCAAGGGTATTGTTGATTTTTTTTGTATGGCAGTATCATGATTTATTTTTAGCAAACTTAAAGAAACTCACCATCATTTTCTGTTCCATAAACTTTAAAATCACTTTCCATTATCAACTGATTCTCATCAGCTTCCTTTTCTTATCCTGCCATCTAAAGTTTCTTTTTCCCTTATAACCTCCCATATATTTAATCTCCAATCATAAGCACCCAGTCTTTACTTAACATACTGTATTACAAATATCAATCTAATTAACTGAAATGAAGCAAAGATGAATTAATAAATAGAATTATTTGCCCTTTGCAGTTTTGAGTAGCTTTCGGTCTTTCCAAAATCAATCAGGCTGGGTTTCGTAATCATATTTCTATGGATGTCTACAACATTAGATAACATCACTTTGTCAATATAAATGGATAGGTCAAAATAGAGGTGCTCACTAGCCAGATTGAATTAATGGCCAATGTGTTGGCCAATAGTTTGACCAATGCTGGACACCACACAATTACATCTTGACAGATCTCCTGGTTGACCTTGATATCTGATTCATCTCTTCTTTTCTTTAATTAGGCCGCATTAACTCTTCCCCATTCATATTAGCCAGACGCAGAAACTGAACTAAGCCTTCCTACTTTGCAACCTTTCAAGAGTTCACTGAAATTGGACTCTTCATTAGAAAGCACAAATTTATTGCTGTCCTCCTCTATGTTAAATAGATTTGAAAGACAAGAAAGTGAAAGATAAACATTAAATTATCTTATGTAGATAATATGTCAAATGTTCTTTTTGTTTTAACGACTTTTTGCTTTACGAGAGTTATCTCCCTTTCACTTGTGGCATTAAGTGGAGTCTTTGTTATGAAAGACCAATCTAAAATGTTTATGAAACAGGAATAAGAAAAGACCAACTACATAGAAGAAGAGAATCTTCTATGTACCAGGTTGTTTCAGAACCTTGACAACAATGGCTCTCCACAACATCCTGTCCTTTGTTATGCAAAGTAATTCTTACCACTTTATCACCCTTGTTTGGTTTTGTGGTCCTTATTCTTTCACCCATACAATCAGACACATTAACTAGATTACACAGTTTTTTCTACTCCCCCACCCCAGCTTTTTTTGCCTTCAGTATGCCCTGTTAGTGTTAAATTCTCTAAGATCTCTTTTCTCATTATATATTCAAAATGACTTGTTTCCAAGATGGGAGACTGATAATAATTATAATAATGATTAGAAAAATACATTGAAAGACTCATATTTAATAATAATAATAATAATAATAATAATAATGAGTATTTAAGAAAATACTCTGTCATTATTGAAAGCCTATGTTGTTGATTAATGGGAAGATAATTTATTGCATGATTGACATTGTATTCATCATATTGTTACATTCTTACCAAAATCAGATCTTCTGATTCACACAACACTAATTTTCACTATTAGTTGAATGTGAACACTCCGAATACCCAAAACTCAACTAAAAACCACACATATCTTTCATTTACTGACACACTTAAAGAAAAAAAAAAAGCAATAAAATCCAGAATTTCCACCCAGTAGCAACCATTCCTCCCTAAAGAAACAAAATGAAAACTGGAGCTTGTTTGAGTGTCAAAAAAGGACATAAAATGACGGCATCTTGGTCAGAGTTCACACACTTGTCAAAAAGTGACCTCTCATCTCAAGAGAAGTCAGATTCAACCAGCTTGCCAATGCTATCACTCCAATAAGTCTTAACTTATCCTCCCTTTCCTTCCATATACCTTTAGCTGATGTGCCTTTATGACTCCACTTATCTCTTTTTTTCACACAAGAGACATCTGCCCTGATTTTTAATTTGTTGTCTTTTATGTTAATACAATTGTTTATTGTCTATATTTCTGAGATGAGGTATTATGTACACTATTTACATTGTTTGTACTATCATCCTCATCTTTGTTGCCATATTCATCACAACATTTTGGCTGTTGTACACTCCGGCCTTCTTCAGGTGGTTGGAATGTCAAACTGAATCCTTTATTTCACTTGCTGAAGTAGACTGTTCTAGTTCCATGTGCCATGTCTAATGGATGTCAGTTATCAGTTATCTCCTGTTAATTCCCCTCTCCAAGTTCTCCACCGCCTTAACCAGGTATTGAACTCACACTCGATCTAACTAATGACTTTATCCACTGTGCCATGTGTCCTTGAGGACATCTGTGTATGAATTTTTGGTTATTATGTTTTCAGCCATCATTTTTTACAAGTGCTCTTATTGCAATTTTCGTTGTTATTATTGCTTTTCTCTGGCACTCCTTATTACTGGTTCCCATATTGTATTCATATCTATGCTTGGTCAGCTCAGGAGATTTTTGTGACTTAGCATATGTACTGATTCCTTAAGTTTACAAATTTTCCAATGATGTTCTTTGTCTATGATTTCAACCTGATCCCACGGAGGGTGGTGATTTCCCTTTTCTCTCCATTTGTGGTCAGCCATCATGATTTTTCCACAGCTTTTTGGTGTTCTTGAAGCCTTACCTTAAGGGGGTGGCCTGTCTCCCCTTTATATTTCTTTCTGCAGCTGCACAGGATGGTGTACACACAGTCTTTAGTCATGTTCTACTCTATGGGAGGTGGGGTCTTACTCAGGAAACATCTGCAAAGTGTCGTCCAGCTTTTGAAGGTTATCCTGATGTTATATGGACCGCAAATCCTTTGTATTTTCTCTGATAACCCTTTCACATAAGGCAGGCAGACTGTTTTCTGAGTGTTGTCCTCCTCTTGTACCTGCCTATCCAAGTTTATTGAGGCTGCTGCCATGTACCCAAGATAGTTGTTATGTTGTAGGGTACTGCTTATACTGACCAATTCTTTATCTAACGTCTCTGGGTTGCCACTTATGACTTTTTCTTGGTGATGCGATAATTGACGTCTATTAGACATGGTACGTGGAACTAGAACAGTCTATCACAGTGAGCAAAATAAAGAGTTCAGTTCGACATTCCAATCACCTGAAGAAGGCCGGAGTGTATAATGGCTGAAACATTGTGAGGAATATGACAACAAAAACGAGGATGATAGTCCAAACAATGTAAATAATTGTTTATTGGTTTAAATTTTCATTGATTCTTCTTCATTCTGCTACATTATGCTTAGTAATGTGAAAACACACGTTCATATTTTAACAATATGGATGATCACTTATGCTGAGGGGCAGAGCATAACTTCCTAATTCTTTCAACTGGAATACAAGTGTATTATCTGTTCTTCCTCCTAAGCTATATCTTCATCTACTGGTGAGACAGTGCCATGTTTTTTTTTCTTCAGGCAGTACAGCAAAAAATGAGGCAACCCTCCTCCTGAGGATTTCTACTCTTGGACTGTACCTCCCCACCACAAAGTAAGTATAGTTAGTATAGGATTTGTGCAGTCTGTGAAATGTGTCATGCAGAAAAGAAACTTTTCTTGAGTCATATTTTTATGATAAATTAAAACTGCCAAATATGAAAATGCTTTTTTATTAAATTAATGTAACTTACACCAGAGATATTCACAAAACCTGAACTCAGAATTTACTAAACACCCAATGCATTTTCAGGGATGGTAAATGAAGAAATTACCAGTTATGTGCCATGCATGATACACGCTTAGGCGATCATGTATCTTTTTGATACATGACTGACGAGGCAGATTTTTCCACAGTAGGTTGCCATTCCTTTCTGTGGAAGACCAGTTGCAATTCAATTCTGTCCTGCTATTTACCCATAGCTAGGGGAGAGAAAAAGAGGATTCATACCTTTCCCAAGGATATTAGCATGTAAGTGAATGTAATGGATTCGACTGGAATTCGAACTCGGCTCTTCAATTCCTCAGTCCAATTTTGCTATCCATTACTCCAACATGCTTTCATGAAGAAATTATTTTTTTAAATTTTTAAATTCAACCTTTACAAGACTCAAGAGCCACTCAATCTAGATGGCTACTAGTAAAATAGTTATAGTGAATGAAGGGTGTAATCAGAATGTAAGAGAAGGTCGTACAAAGTGAAGATTATAAGGAGGATAGATAACAATTGACCCTTGACTTGAAGAGGTTAAGATTGAAGCATTCAAGAAAGCATCCACATGGAAGTTTGTTCTTTAAAGTATTGGAAAAAGCTAAATAGAATTTTTTTCTTTAACTTGGAATACAGGGTAAATGAAGGTGATTTGATTCCATGGATGTAGCATGGATGTGTGTCAGCTGTAAAGATCTAAACTGGTGCAATTAAAAATATAAAGCTCATGCAAACACAAATGATTTTTGATTTGATATGTAGTCTTATGATGCAAAAATGTTCTCTGAAAGAAATTTTCAAATATTTTGTCTTCTTTGGCTGACTTTAAACAGTGCATCGAATGACCCTCTGACAGGGGGTCATGTTTCTTATCTGATTCCAATCATACAATGATTTAGACCATTTGTAAAAGTCAGTTTTTCTCTCCTATCACCTCAAAAATCAATGGTCAGCATTGCAAAAGCAACACAAGAGGAAGATTGTTAAAATGAATGACAATTAGTAATGAATAAAAATCTGAAATCAACTTTTGTTTTTGCTATGAATGAGAGGTCAACATTTTTTTTTCTTTTTTACTGAGAAACCGATAATCAGGACGACTTTGAGTTCTTCATATCCCCTCCCAGCCCACACATAGGACTAATGAAACTTGGTCTTTGATCTTTTAGTTAAGAAACATGAGAAAATGATCACTTAATTAAGACAAGAGAAACACGAAATCTGGAGTGCCATTTAAAAGCTAACAAAAAAATAATTAGAAATAATAAATATGAATTTTATTTGCTGTTGTGAAATGTTGAAGATGTTGACAGTTGTTCTAATCCACTTAATTCTTCTTTGGCTTGTGTATCCTTCTTATTGTTGTTTTCTCAGTTAAGTAGCAATCACTTATTACTCAGAAGATTAATTAGTCTACAGTTAAGAAGGGATTTTATCAATAATTGATCTGTGCCAGATAGAAATCACATTTTAGAAACAATGAAATGTTGAAAATATTTAATAATAAAAAAGAAAAGAGAAAATTTTAAATAAAAAAGTGATAGAAAAAAGAAAAGAAAAGGAGGAAAAAAGTAAGAAAGAAAGTAACACATTTTAATTTTTTAAAATCATTTTGCTTCTTAAAAAAATAGAAAAAATGCAGATGATGTCAGTTTTTTGGGGGGTTTTTCTTTTTTGCATACAAATTTATACTTGTTTTTGTCACAGCCCCTAAAAATCAAATCTTATTGTTTTATATGCTAAGCATCTGACATCCATTTTCAGTAATGTATATATGCTTGGTACATTTTTAAAAAGATCAAGACAAACATAATATTTACACTGTATGTGATTCTGTCTAAAGTATATTGAGCAACTATATTAAATAAAAAATGTTTTCTATGCTTATACTAGTTGTTATCTGTCTAGTATTCTAGTATAATTTATTTATTTTCATCTGAATAATCAAGAAATCTTATTAAAGAAAAACATGTGCTCTCCAACAGGACTCAAACCTGCTTCTTCTGACCAGAGGGAAACCTTCATTAACAAGATTTCTCGTGAATTATGAATTTTTGCAGTGCCTTTAAAACCCAGTAATTTTAAAAATAAGTTGCTCCAAAATTCACTTGAGGATGAGGATGAAATGGAACTAATGTCTTTAATTTAATTACAAAATTAAATTCGAAGCTTTTAGCTTCCATTTGTGAAACATGGTTGGAACTGTGTAGTGAAAAAACCATATTTTAAATCAGTTAATTTATAATATATATGAATAAGGTATATTTAGGCAGCAAGTATTCATCTAAACAAGTTTGATTAAAAAAGGAATGAACAAGGTCTGTTTGTTTAATGTTTTATTGCATTTTTCCAATTTTTTGGATAAGGTGTTAGGTATTGTGCTCAATGATGAACTGTTTGAAGTTCATATTTTGTGATTTTTGTTCAAGTCCATTCTACTTTTGCAGTCATTTATCAAGAAATGATGTGGTACCTATGTGGTAGTTAGAATTCTTTTGTCTGCTTCCTGGTATTATTTGGAAGCATGGATGTTTTGATTGGTCTAGTATGATGTCATGTGTAGTGGCTATTAGGAGGGAGGCTGCATAAAAAGAATGTGATGTATTTATTTTTATTTTTTTTATTATAATACTAATAAAATATGTGCATATCATATGCACTTCAAGATACCTTCTCCTGTGGTAAATGGTATCTTATTGAATGTGGTCTCTTTATTTTGCATTATAATGGCTTCTATAGTTTTCAGTCTTTCCTTGCGTCAGATGATGTAGAGTTATTTGGTGTTTCTCTTATGTTTTGATAGTTGTACTTTGATTGTTCATGATGAGCTGATCGATGTGTGCACATATTGCATTGAGTTTCAACAGGTCAAACTGAGAGTGTGGTACATGTGTACCCAATATGTGTTGTCTTATCTCCCTTAAGTAAAAATAATGTAGTCTATGAATTCTCATGACCCCCTAAGAGATGGCATCTCCAGCACTAATAATCAAAAAACAATATTAAATACTTAGATTGGGCACACCTCAGTATTATAATAGTGGTTCTAGGATTCATTAAAATCATTTTTAATATTTTGATTTTCATAATAAAGAGGTGTGTGTAAATGATGGGAGCAAATAACAATTTGAACATTTGAGGGATTGATATGTTTATTACTGATATGTTTGTATACTCACCACAATACATTTTGTTTTTTATGTTTGTATTTGGATGTATGTATACATAGTTTTTTCCCTTCAAACAGGTTTCGTTAAATAATTTAGGCATATCATGTCAATTAGTTTTTGTTGTGATTCTTTTAAGTTCATGGATTAAATTTCTTCTTATTCTTAGAAAATTGATTAAGAAAAGTACCAAAATTTTCTTTCAAATAGTTTTTATTTTCCACAAGTACTTTCAATCTCATCTGAGACCATCTTCAGGAGGTTGCCTGTGAGTATGTATATGTGTTTCTGTAAATTCAAAACATTTCAACAATTTGTTTTTACTGCATATGCAGCATTCTAGATTTCAAATTCAAAGTTCATGTATGTTTTTTTTCCAGGATAAGTGAAGTAACTTTTCCATTTTTGTTCATATATATATATATATATATATATATATATATATATATATATATTTTTTTTTTTTTTCTGTAAATAAATGGAGTACTCAACTATCATAACAGTATGCTATAAATATTAATATTTAAATTTTACAACAGTCAGTTTTCTACCTGCACCTCAGTCTTCTACCGATGAGGAACAAAATGTATATATATCAATAGTATAAATTTTATCTATCTATCTTGCTCTTTTCCTATCTGTTTATCTCTGTCTGTTCATATCTATTTATTTGTCTATCTGTCTCTGCGTCTATTTATTATTTTCTCTTTAAACTTCAGAATAAAAGAAAAATTTGTTCACTTTCAATTATATTTTTTGAAAAATGAATAACTGAAAACTTATGAATTGTAGATTCACCAATGGCTCTTATATATTCTTTTTTCAGAATTGTTTTTTGTTTTAACCTTGCATAAATTAATGACTCCTAATTGCATATTGTTTTTATTCATTATCTCAGCATATCATAGCATTTCCCTGTTCTTCTTCAAGTGCGACTTTGTTGCATTCTCTCTCTCTTCTCTTCATCAAAAATAATGACAACAATTTTTTCACTGCATTTTTCCATTTTATAAAATATGAAATGCAACATGCATGTTAATGGGTATTTTCTACCTGATCTTGCTTTTATAAACTTATTGATCATGATTAAATAATAATAAATTTTTTAAAACATAAAAATCAATAGGCAATTTCTTAGTATGTACAGTTTAAAAGAAAATTGAACTGCAAACACATGAAATAATCATATCTTCAATCAAGTCGAAATAGGGAAGAACATGGCTCAGTCTTTTAGGTTTCATAAGGTGTGAGATGTCAATAAACGACAAAAAAAGTTTTCTTGACAGATATTTGTATTTATCAGTCTTTCCATGATGACAGATATGACACAAGGTCAGGGGGAATATATGAAGATGCAAACCTCACCCCCCTTTTCCTTTGGCCAATGCTTTAGCTTGATGCAAAACTCACTCTCTTCCTTTGGACTGTCCTCATGAACATTTTTAAACTTCATAAATAAAATAAAGGCAGAAAATTCAAAGATAATTCATCTTATGAATTTTTTAATATATTTTTTTATGCTGCAAATGTATATAAATTAACTTGAAATAAACTAAGAAATTTTTTTGGAACAAACATAACTTTGGGAAGAAAACAAGATTTTGGGGATCATCAAGATTTTTGGACCAAAAGGAATTTGATGACCAATAAGATTTTGGGGACCAACAGAATTTTTCACACCACCAGGATTTTGAAAACCAACAAGATTTTTTGGGAACAACATAAACTTTGTGATGAGCAAGACTTTTAGGACCACCACGTCAATCACGAAAGTCTGTCTAAGATTGAAATGAAAATTTTATTTCTTTTTTCATCTCTTCTTTTATTCTTTTTTTTTTTTTTGTTATTCATTTTACCACATGAAAACTCACAGAATATTTTCCATTGCATTATTTTAATAACAACAGTGGGTCTCTCCTATTTCCTCATTTGCATGAAAAAAATTAAAACCTTCTCTGAAAAGGTAAATAATGATTACCAAAATACTTGAACTTTATAAGTCGTTAGAAACTTCCAAGTTGAAATCTACTTCTTGGTTTATATCAGAATAAATTCCAGGGCAAATGTGTGGCATTTATGCAAATCGTTTTAACATATGAATCACTCAGCTCATAAATATGCTGATATTCTATAAAGAGAATAATGTAATTGAAGTCTATAAAAGCACAAATAACAAAATGGTGGCTATTGTCACATCAACAAATGGTTTGACTCTCCCTTCTGGCTTGCTTAAATGGGAATAAGAAATTTACTAATCTGTGGTTTCAGGTGAATACAATGAGAATGTGTAGCACAATAACACTTTCACAAAGTTGCCATTGTATTTGTTATAGTTCAGAACTCTATACAACTTTCATTGAAATCATTTGAGAAATGGACACTTTACTAGAACTTAGACGTACTAACAGGTAGATATTGTCTAAGTTAAAAAAGGGAAGATAAAATAAACACAAATAATGAAAACTAGAATATTTGACCAAAGAAAATGTGAGAATGATGTTAAATATTCTCTTAAATTGTGAAAGGCGAATTATTCCAACAATTATTCTTGCTGTTTCATCCGATTCATACTTTGATCTTTCTCAGGATTATTAGTTATCTAAAGTGACTATTATTTACATGATTTACATTTCAACTAATGTTCTCATCTTTGTTATAATCATATTTCAGCCATTGTGGTCTCTGGACTTCTTCAGGATCTTCTGATCCTGGTAACCTTCAGTCTTCTAATGTTTGTCAGTCGGGGAATTTTGAACTGAATCTTTTATTGAGGTGTGGATTGTCCTCAATTCTGGTGTCCTGCTCTGACAAGGATACTTTCTCTTTTTCATTTTAGGACTGCCTTGCTTTTTGCTTACCCTGTTTCCACTGAGTCTACATCCGCACTATCTAGCCCTGGGATTGAACTCACAATTACTATATCACCATATTCAAAAACCAACCCTTTAATCCACTAGGCTATTAATTTATGAATGTAACCCCACCCCAATCTCCAGTCACGGCGATAATTGAAATAGAGGAAATGATAAATTAAAAACTGTATAATTGTTTTCTTCTGTCAGCAGGTTTTGATAACACTGAAATAACTTTACTAACTGTAAGAGACACGCAGATTTAGTATAAGAGTTCATTTGCAATTTTTTTTTTTTTTTTTTCTTTTTAATCATTTACACCAATGTTTTGGATGGTAAGGCTTCCCTTCTTGATATCTGTTTCACCTCCATCCCCGAGTCATGCCATGCAGCTCTGCCCTCTTGGCAACTCTGGTCATGTTGTAGTGTCTGTCAACATCTCTATCTACTCTATCCCCAGCAAAGAAGCTCCTACTAACAGAATATCTTTCTGTTATTAGCAAGCAGACTGGGACTCGTTCCAGAATTTCCTTCGCAATGTCCCCTGGGATGTGGTCTTTAAGCTCCCCATTCAAGAATGCACTTCCGAGGTCTTCTCCTGCATAAAAGCTGGAATCGAGGCTTTATGGTTAAATCGCTCTCATCCCCCTTGGTTCTCTGCTACTTACTCAGCAGCCATTGCTCATAGGAATCACTTCTTCTGCCTATATCATAGTGACATGATAGATTGCAACAGATTGTCTCAGCCCATAACATGTGCAAGCATGTCCTCAATGATGCAAAGTCACTATTTACTGATAGAATGAAACAACATATTGCATCTCGCAAATTTGGCTCCAAGAATTATTGGCATCTCTGCAAGATCATACTTAACAACAGCAAACCCACAATACTTCCTTTGTTCAACCAATTTGAGGTCCTGACCCCCTCAGCTGATAAGGCTGAGTGATTTGCTTGGAAATTCACGTCCAACTCATCTGGTGTACCCATACCTGATTTCCCCCCTAGAACAGAGGCTCTATTGAGTGAGTTGCAAATAACCCAGTTGGTGGTATTCGACATCATCTCTAAATTAGACTCCCATAAGGCTAGTGATGGAGATGGGATACCAGCCATTGTCCTGAAGAAATGTGCTCCTGAATTGCCCCCCACCCTCTCCAAATTATATAACTACTGCTTCAATGAATCTTGCTTTCCAGACTGTTGGAAGTCCTCATCTATTGTACCTGTCTGGAGACCCTTCTGACCCTTCTAATTACTGTCCTATCAGTCTCCTACCACTCTTCGACAAAGTCTTTGAAGCTTTAATCAATGCCAAAGTGGTTAAGCACCTTACATCCCGTGATCTGCTCTCTGACAAGCAATATGGTTTCTGCTTTGCCCAATCTACCGCTAATGTGCTCATGGCCATAACTGAAATTGTTTACCAAGCACTTCACAATAATGGAGAAGCTTGTGCCATGACTCTAGATATCACTAATGTATTTGATAGGGTTTGGCTAGCCAGCCTCCTTTGCAAGCTTCAGGGATACAGAATTTCAGGTTGATTGTTTGACTTACAATCATTCCTGTCAAACCGTGTAATGAATGTCATCCTTAACAGATTCTCCTCTTGTTCCTTTCCTATGAACGCAGATGTTCCCCAAGGCTCTATCCTGGTCCCTACTCTGTCCCTTATCTTCATTAATGATCTACCCAATGTCATCAGTTCCCAGGTAGGCATCTATGCAGATGATACTACTATTTACTCCTGCCTTAAAAGCAAATCTGGTATCACTGACAAAACTAACCTGGCCGTTAGACTCAAAAAGGACCTCCAATCGGTTGTAGAATGGGGTAGGAATTGGCTGGTTAACTTTAATGCCTCAAGAACAAAACTGATCTCTCTTACTCACCACAGGGAACCATCCCTGCCTCCTATCAGAATGTCTGATGCTCAACTCCAGGAGAGCACCTCTTTGCAACTGCTTGGTCTCACACTGTCTGCTGACCTGAGATGGAACAAATACATTGAATCAATTGCTTCATCCACTGCAAGGAAAGTTGGTTCAATGTTTCATGCCAGAAAGTTTTTCTCACTTGAGTCCATCCTTCAAATCTATAAATCAGCCATTTGTCCTTGCATGGAATACTGCTGCCATATATAGTCTTGTGCCCCTTCTGTTCATCTTAAGGTCCTTGACAAAATCCAGAGATGGATATGCAATGTGATTGGCTCTGATCTGGCATCTTGTCTACAGTTGCTCTCTCACAGACATATCGATGCCTCCCTCTGTCTTTTCTACAAATACTTTCACGGTAACTGCTCCGATGAGCTACTTTCACTAGTTCCCAGACTGCATGAATTTAAATGTGCTACGAGGCTGGCCTCTTGGTCCCTAAATTCCACTGTCAAAATGATTAAATTTAGCTGTCTTTTCTACTCCAATAGCTTCCTGTCTCACACCTCTTGCATGTGGAATTCCATTCCTGTTACTTGTTTCCCTGATAGCTATAATCTCCAACTATTCAAATGTAATGTCAATCGACATCTCCAGATGCCTTGATCTATTCTCTTTATCCTTTCCTCTATCATTCCTCTTTACTCTCACTCCCATTCTTTGTAACCCCTTGCATGCTAGTGGCATCCTGCCTTGCTTGAGATGAAATGCTTAAAAAAAAAATTCATCCCAAGCAAGGCAGTAAAGCCACTGAGACACAATGGGTTACTAAGTACAAAAGAAAAAAGCAAAACTTTATTAAGGATCAAAAAGAATAAAAGAAAAGTAATCAAGAAGACAGTAGATAACAGTTTCACTACAAGCAAGGCAATAAAGCCACTAAGGTGCATTGGGTTCACTGAATGTGAAAGAATAAGAGTAAAAGAAAAACATTATTATGGAGAGAGAACAATAAAAGAACTGGAATTAAGAAAGCAAAAAAAGAACCATTGACATTACATTTAAATTTTTGAAGATCAAAGTTAACTGGAAACCAAGAAGCCAAGACTGTGTTCCATAAGTGAGAAGTGTAAGAAAAGAAACTTTTAGCATAGGACTGACTGGTACAAGCAAGGCAATAAAAAGACTAAGACGCAAGGGGTTACTGAGTGTGAAAGAATTAAAAAAAGAAAAAACATTAAGAAGAGAGAACATTAAAAGAGAAATTAAAAAGACAGAAGATAATGATTGACTTTACATTTAAATCTTTGAACATAAAAGTTGATTGGAAAGCAAGAAGCTAGAAGAGAGTTCCGTAAGTCAGAAGTGTGAGAAAAGAAATTGTTTCTATCTAACCAATTCATGTATTTTTTGTTTAATTTAATCCAAAAAAAGAAATTAATTTAGAAAAGTTTAAAGTCCTCTTAACTGGCCAATGTTGGAGGCTGTTGAAGTTTTAAATTACTTCAAGTGTTTTTTGGTTATTTTGTTTTTGGGGTGCATGTAAATGATGATAACTCCTCAACCAAGATAGATGGAAGGGATTTATTTCTCTTGGAGATGATTTGGCATCTACACTTCAGCATTTTCTTCATGAAAAGGTAACCTCATCATCAGACTAAAAATTTTGGTTACATATACTGAACAGATCAATAGATATGCTAATTTTACCTGCACATGTGTGAAAGACTGACTATTGCCATTTATAAACTGGAGAATATGATGACCAAAATAAAAGCTGAAAAATATGAGAATCTTAATTTGATTAATTTATAGACTTTTGACAATTCTGGAATCGATGACATGTTTGGAATTTATTTTTTCTCCTAATCAAAATTTTCAACCAAGTCTCATTTTGAAAATGTATAGTAAAGTTGAATCTCCTCATGGGAGGCTTTTGAAAATCACAAAATAGCTTTTGCCCTAAGAATACATCCACTAATCTTATTTTTTTTTTTACTGACCATCCATCCCTCCACTCACACCACCTCAACATGCTTAATTCTAGAAAAGTAATGACTATTGATATTTTTGAAATCAATAAATTCCATTTCTAGGCAAAAATGGTTCTCGCAGAAAAGATGTAGAAATAAATGACTTGGCATGAAGCAACATCGAGTTGATCAATTAGCTCAAGAAATGGAAAAATTGATGACCTTTTAAGTAATTATCTTCTTACTGGGTGTGAGCAAGAATGCGATTGGCAAATTTCGCAAGTAATGAATACTCAGCACAGAATATAAACCTTTTAAAATCCTTTCTTTTGGTTATATCTGAAAGTAACTGCTGTCATGAGTGACAATGAATATAGAAGCTATTTTGCTGCTAGACTCTGCACAGGGCATTTTATCATATCTTCTCCCATCACTCATTCTGTTTTTGCCAGTGACAAGGCTAAGTTTTGGTAAAGATGACTGGAGATGGGACTGGTGGTAGGGAGAGTCAGATTTATTTTTTCACTGAGTAAAAAAAAGGTGTAAATGGAATTTGAACTTTGTTTACCAATTCTATTTTTTCAATCCTTATCAACCTGGAAACATTGCCCCATTTTTTTAAAACTTCAACTGCAAAAAACATTATCGGAATTCTGTTTGCTGATACTTCAAGAACTGCAACAGATTTTACAAGTATACAAATATGCTTAATTTGCTGCTACAGCAATTCTCTACTTCCTTTTAAAGTATTTCTAATCGTCGAGCACAATTCCTGTTTGATGGTAATTTTTGATGTATGCCACTAGACAATTTTTGCCAGTGCATCTCCAGATCAGCTTATGGCAAGGCTAGCAATAGAACACTGTATAAAATCTTACTAATATGACAGTGTATAAAGCTTGGCAGTAAGCCAAACCATTTCACCAGTTACTCAGATCTTCTTTTAGCTTGAATCAAATTTGTGTTGATCAGTGATATTTTATTGACTTCTATAGATGGAGCAGTGACTATTATTTACACTTAGAAATACTCCAAGAGTTAAAGATGGCGATTCCAAGGAAATGGGAAAGGAGGTAGAAAACTATGTTAACCCCAAAATGTTTCCTTTTTGAAACTTGATCAAATGCATTTATGTAGACAAATAGTTTATGCAAACGTTCTAGAAAGAAAGACAATTTTCTTTCTCTCTATCTACTGATGCTATCTTTCTTTCCATGCTTGCCTGCAGGAGAATTTCTGGCCTAACCTCACTGTACCCTGTCTGCTGCTCTAATAAATTCACCTGCCTGTCTGTTTCTATTGATAGAAACGCTGTGCAAACTGCCCAAGGCTAATGGACTTTAGGGATTCACATATAAAAGATCTTGAGGTTATCGTGACAAATTTCCTGTTGAATAATTTCTGGACTTATGAAGAAAAAAAGATCAATACTCAGTAAATTGATCTTTTGTTCATTCAATCACTGATCAATTTCAATCAGTGTGTGAAACACATTACGAAAAATGATTTCTTTTTCTATCCGATTCCAATCTGGATTCCATGTCTGAACCAATAAAAGTACACAGATTTCTCATTGAAGATGAGAACTAAAGTCATTGATTTATACTTCCCAAAATGGAATGTTGCAAAAACAAGGCCCAAGAAATTCTGTCTGAATTTCTGGCATGAGGAGTTAGCATTATTTACATTTGGATTAATATCCTCATCTTTGTTGTTATTCCATAATAACAATGTTATTATTATAATAATAACAATAAAGATGAGGACATTAAATGTAAACAAAAGAATTTTGCACATTTCACTTAATTTTATTCTTAACAACAATAAATTTCATACAGCAGCTGCTGCTTGTGTCAAATGCATATTACAAATTTTACAAGTACATGAATTTTTAGTACTACTTTTAAATCTTTTTACAGTTACAAAATATTATCAAATTGTTGTCATAATTTTGTTTCTGCATCTGTTATTGTTCCAGTGATTGCTGATAAATTTTGTCACATTGATTGGAGAAAGTCTGATAGCAGAATGAAATTCCTTTTACAATCTTTTCCACTCAACTCTTCTTCTGTGATTTTGTTCAAAAAAGTAAAGTCTCCTTAGAGATTTAATTCACTTGTATTACTCATTTGTTACCCTCAATGTCACATGACATAAAGCTCTTTTTAGGGATCACTTGTCTCTTGTTTATACGTTACATTTGATCATTGGTCAGCTTGCTCTTCACTTTGATTTTATTATTCAATTCAATGTCTTCAAAATGAAATTATAAAATGCTTAAATTTACATAATAAATGTTTTTGCATTTGTGTGGCATCTTTCGGTCTTGAGAAACTTTGCACATGCACCGAAAGAGTTATGCTTCAGTTGCTGATGGCAATGCAGCATCTGTTATGTCTGTACAGGCCCACATGAGAGTGACAGTTTTGATTACAATGAATGCATGTGAAGATGCTCTCCCCTGATCTGATGTAATTGTTGTTTTCATTTCATTGAACACACATCTCCCTAGTGACAAGTCTTCTTCTCTTCTCACTCCGTCTCTTGGTGTAAAGCATCACCAGCATCAGTCAAATCATTGGTGACCTTTTCCCACTTTTCAATGTCCAGCACCTTCATGTCTCCTTTGCAAACGTCCAATGAAGTGAAGATGAGGTCCCCCCTCATGCTGGTGGCCAGATCTCTGTATGAAAGGGCCTTTGGAATCCTCCCATTTGGCATATGATGTAAATGTCCAAGCCAGAGAAGCCGGTGCTGTTGGAGAAGGGCGTATAGATTGGATAACTGTGGATGGTTGAGAACAACTTAAAAATCTGTTAAAAATCTTAGACTAAACTTATTTGGTATAAGATTTTATACTGCAACTCAATTGCAAATAAATATGCATAATAGTATAGTTATTGGTATTTATTTTTAAATTTTGGGTCCCAAAAGATCATTATTGGTTATAAAATTCAAAAGAGAAACATAATACCATATGTATCTGTCTATATTTCTGAGATGAGGTATTATGTATATTATTTACATTATTCGGACTATTGTCCTCATCTTTGTCGCTATATTTATTACAATGTTTCGGCTGTTGTACACTCCGGCCTTCTTCAGGTGGTTGAAATGTCAAACTGAACCCTTTATTTCACTCACTAGGGTAGACTGTTCTAGTTCCACGTGCCATGTTTAATGGATGTCAGTTATCAGTTATCTCCTGTTAATTCCCCTCTCCAAGTTCTCCACTGCCTTAACTGGGTATTGAACTCACAATCTTTGGGTCCTGTCGCTGGATCTAACCAATGCCTTTATCCACTGTGCCATGTGTCCTTGACGACACACGGCACAGAGGGAAATGTTGCAAATAGACATGAAAAGATAAAGAATATTAGCTAAACATGAAACCTAGAACATTTCACCTTGGTTCTCGGTTTCATCTTACTCAGTCTCAGTCTGTCTTGCCTTGAAGTCAAAACGCTGCATTCATTCATCTGAATTTATGCTTACAGTCTCTTCTCTCACACTTTTCGCTTATGGAACTCTCTTCTAACCTCTCGCTTTACAGTCAAAAGCTTAAACACAATATCAATCTGTTGGTTTCAATCTCATTAGGAATAACTGCAAAACACATTCCCCTCCTCCTCCACACACAAATGCATGCTGGGATTTTTTCCTAGCCAATAAAATAGGCTGGTTCTCAGTTTCATCTGACTCAGTCCCAATCTGTCTTTTCTCAAAGTCAGAAGCCTACATTTGCTTGTCTGTTTTTGTGTGTCAATGCCAATTCTTAGTTGGTGAAACTTTTTGCCATATTACTGTTGCTTTGACTTATTATTGTTAATTTACCTTTGCACATATTATTTGATTGTTTTAGATTATTTTTTAACCTATTCATTTTCTTGTTATTGCAAACTTTGTTAATTCTGTTTGTTGAACAATTCTGTTACTTATTTTCCATTTGATCACCTTTCAGTCTACTCACTCTGTCATTTCTTTTTGCTTTCTTAATTCCTGTTGTTTTAGTTTTTCTCTTCTTGATAATGTTTCCATTTTTCTCATATACTTTTACACTCAGTATCTTAGTGGCTTTATTATTTGCTTGGTGTGAAATGATTAAAAAAAGGTAAATATTGCAAAGAGAAATGTGTAAATTAGATAAAAATTAATTTTTACTGATGAATATAGGATGGACACATTGGATGGACTTGATAGCTGGGCTAAAGGCTGTTTCCTTCATGGAAATAATCAACCAACACAACTTGTAATGTTTTGGGTCTATTATTGTAGGCAGTAAAATTCTTTCAGAATTGGTGATGATATCAAGCTGAATGTAAAGAATTACTGTAGGTACCTACCTGGACAAGATATTTTAGGAGTCATAATGAAGAAGCTTTAAACTAAAGAGTCCATGTTACTTCATATGCTGCAAAACTGACTATTGCTCACATTCCCAAGAAAATTTAAAAGACACCAAATTGATGAAATGTCACCCAAATTCTACAGATATTTATCCAATAGAGAACTTGTCCTTTATGGAAAAAAATGTGAAAGACCAAAGAAGATGTCCCTGGGAACCAAAGTAAAGTCAACGAGAAATAAAATCAGCAGCTAAAAGATAAATAAAAGTTATAAAATACTAAAATTTCACAGTATTGAATCTATCACTTACATTTATTTTTGAGATTTACAAACTCTACATTTTGTTCAATTTTATAAAATAATCAATGAAATTTAAATAAGCTGATTTGTTTGGAAAAATACTTTGTCAAAAACCCTACTTTGTGGATTAATAATTTCTTTAATTTAATTTCATGTAACACAATAGTTTTTGAGAAAATTTTTTTTTTTTTTTCCTTTTTTCTTTTTAACAGCAAAGAATACATTCTTAGGATTTCTTACTCTTGAGCATGCAACATGTGTAAACATTTCTTTCTCAAGACAAATTCCAACTTTTTGAAATGTTTGGCCTTATGATTTGTTTATAGCTCTTGCAAACACAGAGTGAACTGGAAACTAGATTCTATTATATAAAAACTTAAATTAAAAGATATGCAAAACAAAATATTTCATTTGTTATTTTAATCATTAAATTGTCCTTAAAATTGTCAGAATATTTGGTATGTTAAATAATAAATCTTTTAATTTTTCAAAAAAATGAATGAAAATTTATTGTACTAAGCTATGTACCCTAGTAAAACCAATTGTACTTTGTACCCACTTACCTGTTAGCACTTCTCCCCAAAATTTGGTTTCAATGTATGGCTATTTTAAAGGGTGTGATGGACAGACTAACAAAAACCAAAGAATTTTATATATAGATAAATAGATGTCAAGGAGCCTGGATTGACATGTAAAATATTCAATGTTAATCAAATATATATTTTTGTCTAGTCTATTTGGGATAAATTTTATAAATGAAACATTACATTGCACTCATTTTGTTTGCATAATAAAACCTGACACCTCCAAAACAAGTTATTATCCATATTTTCAATAAGAATAGATATTATAAGTTGAAACTTATTCAACATATTGCTCATATAAATATGTACTGAAGATTTTATTTACGTCTATTGGTTAATATCAATTTTATTGTGAGAAAAAATCTGAAAGGGTATGTTATGCAGCAGTGAATGTAGCACTGAAAATCTTGAAGATTTCAGTGCAGTGTTTGTAAGAAGGTCAGTCAAGGACCCGTTAAGAATGATGTAGAAACAAAGGCATTGGTAACACTGATAGATGTCCCAAGATTCGACACTATAAATGGGAGTAATTTGCAGGCTGCTTTTGTCAGCTTTTATTTTTTTTTTATACCTGTCTTTAGGCTAATTGTCTTAGAGAACTTTTTTTTTGCTTTCTATCAGTATGGCTGATGCTAACCTCCAGAAAAGCAACTCTTTGTACAACTCAGTCTATTGTTTCCCCACTAATCTGAATGGGAATGATTATATCAAATCAATTACTGAGTCTACTACTAATAAATTTACTTCACTCTGACAGACTATACAATTTTTCTCACACTTGAATCTGCTTTGTACCTTTATAAATCTACCATTTTCCCACTCATTGAATATTGTTACCATGTCTGATCTGATTTCTACTATCTATGTATAGAGTCTTGATAAAATCCCAAGAAGAATCTGCAATATTATTGGTCCCAACCTGGCATCTCGACTTCAATTGCTTTCCCACAGCATCACATGCATTAAATATGACTGCCACAGATGGACTAGTGATATCTAAAGAGTCTTCTTGAGAAGAATATGCAATATTATCAATCCCAACCTGGCACCTTCACTTTCCCGCCACCATAATGTAGCTTCCTTGTGCCTTTCTATGAATATTTTCAAGTCAGTTGTGCTGAAGTTTCCTTTTTTGTACTTCATTTTCATGAATTTAAATGTATTACTAGATTGGCAGTTAGGTCTCATCATTTTACTGTCAAAATTACTAAATGTAATCATAAGTTTTATTCTAATAGCTTCCTTTCTCATACCTTTTGCTTTGGAAATCTCTTCCAATGTCTTGATTTCCTGTCAACTACAATCTTAAAAGCTTTTAAATCCAATGTCAGTCATCATTTTATGCCTCTTCCAATCATATTCTTTTTATTGTCATTTCTCCTCAGCAACATTTTCTTAGTTTCTTTCATTTTCAGTAACTCTTTGTATCTTAGTGGCTTTATTGCCTTGCTTGGGATAAAATGATTAAAAAGATTAAGTTCTTATGGTTCCAGATACATTTGCTACAATGCACTGAAGGGTTTATTACTCTTTACTATAATGTCACCCTTGTCATCATAGCTCATCTCAGGCAGGTGAAATCCTGGATTGTTCCCAGCTAGTTTTGGTAAAAGGTGATTACAGGTGGGTGATATTCCTTTTGGAATGCAGATTGACAAAGGCCTACACACTTCTTATGACTAATTTCCATACAAAAGCAGGATGCATGTTCCTCAGCTGATTCTTTGAGTGAATGGAGCTGCACATCTGAAAACCAAAGCTCTCTGATCAATTCTAAAAATGAACTTACTTCAGAATGAACAGGCTGCTCTATACATGTTTGTCATCCTCAACATCAGTCTCTTTTGTGTTTGAATAAAATGAAGAAGAATTATTGAAAATAAAGTACAAATTTGCTTCACACTGTTAATAATTAGAAAAAGATTACAGAAGTTGTCATCTGACTTGATGATCAGTGCTGAAACAATGATGGCTAAGGAAACATGACCAAGATTCTTCAAAGTCTTAGTCTGCTTATGGCATTAAACGTCTTCATCATGATGTCAGCAAAGATAACACATAAACCTTTGTCTTGGTTTTATCACTTTACTTAAATTCTCTGAAAACAAAAATATTTGGGGGTCAAATTAACTAAATATTGCTTAAAAATGTCAACCATAATTCTACCCCTACAAACTAATACATATTTTTATATCATGTTTATTTGGTTGATTTTCTTTAGCAGCATCTCAAACTCCATGGGTTATTTAATGCTGAAATCTAAATATTTTCAACATGACCTTATGGCTTCAACTAAAGATAAAATGTATTGTTGATCATTTTGCTATAAAATTTATTGTTAGTTATTCTGCTTTAAAAATATATTAGTAATTTTTTGATAAATATGTATCATTGATAAATTGTTTTTATCTAAAAATGTATTGCTGGTATTTTTATTATAAAAATGTATTTCTATATTTTGATAGTGTTTGGAAGTTCACTATTTGCCTATAGCTAGGGTTCTGAAAGATGCTACCATCCCAGGTCAGGGTAGACCTGGGAACAAAAGGAATTAAGGTGATTTTCTAAGTGTGGCTTGGATGTGGCAAAAGGCTGAAAGAACACCATGAATTAAGAGGTGCTTCCATACTCATCAAAACTTCCAATCTCCTAATCAAAAGACTTGCTGCTGGAAATAGTGTATTGTCATTTATTTGAATAATAGATTCTGTTAATAGCAATTCATCCAAGTTCGTTCTTGATCTACTTTTTAAGGAATAACATTTATCTGTAGAGTCTAATTATATATTTGTGGCTAACACTAAGATTGTATTATTTCATTTTTCATCAGCTTTTTTTTAACTCATTTTCTCCATTTCTTCCAAAATATTAATAGGGTTTCTAATAATATATTTTTTTCAAAGATCAAAGAGAAATCATCTGCTTGAACTTTATGGTTCAAATATAATTTATAAGTCAATCAGCTTATCATTGATTTTTAAAAAAAAATTCTCTTGCATCAATTCAGTTTTTGTTTATCAGTGATCATGAGACAAAATTCTCCTTGTGATTCTTGTACTTTTTAAACTAAAGCAAATAAAAACACAGTGTTTACCTTTTCCTGTTTTGACTGTTCAAAGAATCCCCACCTTTGGCATATTCAACAATTTTGTAAACTCAATTTCAGCTTTTAACACCAAAATTTGATTATAGTCAAAAGGTACCAATCAACAAATGTACGTGAAAAGTTATCAAAATAAAAATGATAAAGTCAACATCAAGCATCTTTCTTTCTCTCTCTCTCTCTCTCTCTCTCTATATATATATATATATATATATATATTATTTGATTAATTACCCATTAACAGTCTGCTTCCTGCAGTATGATTTTCAAAGCTCCACCTTATTTATATGTATATTTATATATATAAGCCCCAACTAACATACACACACACACATATATATATATATATTATTTGATTATTTACCCATTAACAGTCTGCTTCCTGCAGTATGATTTTCAAAGCCCCACCTTATATATATATATACATATATATATATATATATATAAGCCCCAACTAACATACACACACACACACACACACACACATATATATATATATATATATATATATACATATATATTATTTGATTATTTACCCATTAGCAGTCTGCTTCCTGCAGTATGATTTTCAAAGCCCCACCTTTATATATATATATATATATATATATATATATATATATATATATATAAGCCCCAACTAACATACACACACACATATATGAGCTGGATGCTGTAGTTGCTCAGAATAGGCTGTTGGTTGACCTTTATAAATGAAATTGTCAGCTAAACCCCTTATCAATATAAAAGATGTCTCTAGACATGTTCGTCAAGTCTTTTCATTTCTTCTTCCCAGTTTATCTCCTTAGTTAGCCAGGTATTGGAGAGGTATGTAGGGGTAGGTGAAGTCTTGGACTTTTTCCAGCTTTGACTGACCAGTGGAGATTGAAGACATGAGATGTTTACGTATGGGCAGGTGAAGGATAACAATAACTGAATTGAAAGCTGATATGTCTGCTTTTGGCCATTTAAAAAAGAAAGACATGACCTGATGCAGGTGGCCTTTTACTCAGTTGCATTGCCCATGAATTCTCTTTTCATCTATAACATACTTTTGGTAAGAGTCTGCAATTGCTTCAAAATGAACAAATTCCATTGATCATGTGCAGATATTCAGATATCCATCTTGTCTGCATCATCCTTTATATTCTGCCTTCTGATTCAGCATCATGCAAAAGAATAATGTTTGCATTGTGTGTGGTTAGTATCATAAAACCTTTTGCTTGTCTTGACAATTAGAAAATGTTTGTATTCCAGTCAAGTTTATTACATTCACTTATGTTATGTGCTAATACCCTCTGGAAAGGTAGGAATCCATCTCTTTTCCTCCTAGCTATAGATAAATAGCAGGACAGACTGGGTTCTATAGCCTTGGATGGCAACTGGTCTAGGAGAAAGAAAAACTCTGAATTCAAAATTCTATGTAGTCCAGGTGAAGCATATTGTTGGGGATGTGCAGAATTTATTAATTATAATTGAGAGAATCAGAAGAAATTTGTGTAGGTTGCGTGACTTTCTGCATCCACAAACAAATAAATAAACGAATTTTAAATACGATCAAAAACAAGATATATTCAATTTAGAAACCAATAAAACATTTATATACAATTCAAAGTAATATATATACAAGGTTTGTGATTCGATGTCCACAGAGTTGGTCGAGTTTGGATTGCAAGTGAGTCAGCGTTGATGTACTTTTGCGCGGAAAAATCGTGATTTCGAGTGACGTGGAGTATGTTGGCAATTTATCTGTGAGTTTTTGTCTCTGACTGCTTTGGTCAGTCGGCATTTTTTTTTATACATTTTGAAAGTCCAAAATCGGCTCGAAGAAGTTTTGCCGCAATTTCGTTTTGCACGTAAAACTTTCAGATTATTGTGTCATTAACCAATGAGATTTGTTGATTCGCCTAGTACGGTTTTTATTGGTTGAAGTTTTCCGTATGTAGGTGTAAGATATAGACTGTTCTGTTACTAGGGGTGATAGGTAGGAAAAGGACGAGTCTACAATATATTATGAATCTAAGGAAAAGATCATTCACATTGACTGGATGATCCTGACCTTGGTTCATTCCTTTTGTATGATGTGAGATTGTTCTAATAAAACTTTGCTTTTCAGTGTTGGCCATGGAGAAAAGTTTAGATAAGTTGATGCACTATCTGATCAAAGTTGTATTTCATGGAGCTGGACAATCAGATTGAAGAACATTGAATGCAACTCAGCTTTCCCAGAAACCAAACTTTTGGTGCCAAATCATCAAAAGTGACATCTTTGTTTTGATCATGGCATTTTTCTTAGATTTGTTTTAAGAGAAAAACCATTTTGATTGTGGCAGGATTAACTGTAAAGTCAAATTCTCTTTCAAGGAGATTATCCCCACCTAGATTAGTTATAATTTATATTGCAAAATTCTTACATTGTATTTAATTAAAAGCAGTGGGATGAGAATCTGGATTTTATTCTATTCTCAGCGGTGGACAAGGAATTCTACAAACTATACAGATGGGGAAAAGCAAGATCTCTTTCTAAATCTCTTGCCGTCTCTCTCTCTCTCTCTCTATACATACATATATATATATATATATATATATATATATATATATATATATATTTAAAATTTTCAGACACATTGGGGTGTATGTTAATATTTTTTGTTTTATTATTTCAATTAGTTTCCTCAACTAGTTCCAGCCAGCATGGCCATATGGCATCTGTAGAAAAAAATCCCTGCTTAGTAGCAGTTAACTACAGAAGTAAATGACTGTCTCTGAAGAAATTGAAATTTATCTGTAGTTTTCATTTGTTTTTTTATCGTTAATTTTGGTCAAACCTTGTATTGGTTAAACAGCCTCTTACAAGTTGTTTTTAAAATAGAGGCTGGGAAAATTCCTGAGTCTCAGAATTCCCTCCTTGGTCATTTTGACAGTTTTATTTGTTGCTGGAAAGGGGATGTGTGTTAAGTGTATGTTGTTTTAATTTTTTCTGAGTGTGTATGTGTATATATTTGTGTGAGTGTGTGTATATGCGTGAAACCTCAACATCTCTGCAAGCATGTCTGTCTTGTGTGGGTGAGAAATGTGGGTAGGGCTTGATTTATGGGATTATATATTAATTCTATCTCTGTTGTCAAATTTGTGGTTAAACCTGTTTGGATGAAGTGTTTTGAGACACAAAATCCATTTGTCTTCATGTTCCTCTAGGGTTATCTTTTCTGTCTATTTCTATTTCTCAATTATAGTGAATTTTGTATGGCTCTAAAAATCATGTTTTTCTAGGTGGAAATGTTCTACAGGTAATAATCTTTCATGGGGAGCTGAATATATATATATACATATATATATATAGTGACTATTATGGCTAATAATGCAAAACTCTTCGGTAAATCAAATCAAGTTCTCTCAGTCACTGTGTGTTTATCTAAAAATAAATATGCTTATATTCACCTTCATCCCTGCTGTGTGCCAACGGCTTAATGGTAGAATCCCTGACTGATACCAATTCAGTCAGGTTTTGATCATAGCTAGAGGCAACTGGACGTCTAATTACACTGATGAGCTGTGATACAGTGAAACAATCTGTCTGTGGATGACAATATATATATATATATATATATAATTTTTAAAATTTCCATTTAGGTGTTTTGTGTTATTGGTAAATTTGTCAAAGTTCAGATTTATTTTTATTTTATATTATTTTCTTCCTGAGCACTTTCGAATGTTGCTACATTTGTTTTCACAGATTGTTCTGGGTGTATTTGCTCAATTGCTTTTAATTCCAGCATTCTCACATTTGATGGAGCCAATTTCAAGTCCCTCAAGGTGACATCATATAAACAGTCAAACCAAATTTTTTTTTTTTTAAAAAACCCTTTTGGTTGGAGAGCTTATATTTCTCATGTATTCAGGCCAGTATATAAAATTAAATAACTATACTATTTAATGAATAAATAGAACATCTGCTCAAATATGCGTATCTACTGAAAATAAAATAAAATGTTTAAGTAATATATACCCAGTGTAACAGCAAAATTGCCCAATGGTTAGATTAAGCTGTGAGCCATTGTATATTAAAGATGTCTTATGGGAATTCTCCAAGATTTTTATGACACAGTTGGACTCTCCTTGGAACAATAAGAATACATTTAGCTCTAAGCTGAAATAATGATCACTCTTGCTGTTGTGACCTCCTGATCCAGTTTTCATTTCTACTGTTCCCTCTTTTTTAAACTTATTCACTATTCTCATGATGGTTCTTGAATGGACTTTGGAAGCCAATGTATAAATGTTGGTACCATTACTGAAGGCCTGAATGATCTTTTTCCTCTAACCATTGCTCATTTAGGAAGACATAGTGGGTCTGACAGAAAATGATTTTAACCTGTTCTCTTTCTAGCTGAATAACTCAAAGGGTTTTACACTGATTCTTGTGACAAATTATGTCAAGATGGCTAACACATCTTATCTGAAACCCTAGATAAAAGAAACTCAATTAGTTTAGTGTTTTTTTTTTTAGATATTAAACATTTTGTGGGATGGACAATTATCCCATCATGTTACACTCTGTGTGTGTGTGTGCGTATATATCTATATATATATATATATGATTACATTTTCCCAATTCATGATATATTTCCGTGATCATACATCAGATTTATTTGGCGGAAAAGTTAATGAAACTTGACAAATGACGTGCTAAGTGTGTCAAATTGCAACATGTATGTGTCATTGTTCTAGATGGTTCCCTTTTTGGTTAGGCTGAGAACCTTTCATCAGTAATCCTTTTGTGTATGTGTAAGTTTCATATATATATATATATATAACAAATTGGAAAGGTGTTTTTGTTATGCTTTCCATCCAGATGAAACATGTCACAAAAAGGTCTTTCCAGTTTGTCATATTCTTCTAAATACTGTTTGTTGATATATAAATTATACATATATATATATATATATATATATATACACACACACACAGAAATAGACTTTTAAACTGTAGTTGGTATATACTCACAGATAGATTTAGCCTGTTTTTTAAGATAATCAAGCAATACATTAAAATAACAAACTCCCACATTTTTTCTCGTAGTTAAAATTAATTTCAGACTCAAAAGACATTATCTTGCTTCCTATAAACCAATGGCTTCCAAATCTGAAACAAAAGGCAAAAAGTTTTCCATTTGTAATGATGGCTCTTAAAACCCAAAACTTTCAACATCAATCATTCATTTCCATTGCAGTCAGTTATGAGAGACAACGGTTGAATATTTGTCATACTTTGATTGTTTCAATCTCTTCCTATCATTAATGGATTTCAACTTGTGAAGTTATTAACCTCTAAAAAGGTTAGAGTCTACTGACAAAAAACTTGATTGTAATATTAATTAATGTGTTACCTTTGCAATTTGCATATTCTAACCAAATTCAAAATCTAAAAATGATGTTTCATTGTGAAAAGTAATTTTCTCTCTCTTTATATTGACTGTTACATGGCGTGAGCTTGATTGCTACAAACTTTAACAATGATGAATGAAACAATGTTGCATGGTAAACTAACCTGCTATGAGTTGATAAAGACATTTTTCAGCTTTGAATTACTAATTACTACATCATTAAGTCTCCATTTGCTGGTAGAAAATAGTAGCTTTCATTTTTTTAAAACTGAACATTGTTTCTAACCCATTTTAGCATAAATAGTTTAACTTTCAAAATCTACTATCCGTATATATTCCAAAGTTTGGTGTTCATATCTCAACAAATAGGTATTTTTTAAATTTTTTCTATATACAACATGTGAAAGAAGATGTGATAACCTGTCCTTGTCAGCTGCCAACTAGGTGAGGTCACACAGTTTTGGTGGCTAAGGCAGTATTGCTACTCTTGGCGCCACTAGCCTTGAAATAGTTTTTTGTGTAGACATTTCAGTCTCTGTGATTTTTTTATGAAGCTGCAAGTCAGATGTTGTGTTAAAAGCATTTGTTTTCAATTGTTAACCAATAAACGGTGCATTCATACCAACCATATAATTTTTGGAGATATAGTGGAGCAATGGATAGCAGCTTGGACTAATGAATCAGAGCGCTGAGTTCAAATTGAGTTTGTTACATTCACTTACTCTTGGGAAAAGTATGAATCTATCTCTTCTTTCCCATCTATGGGTTAAATAACAGAACACACTGGGTCCTATTACCTTGCATGGCAACCAATCTAGGAGAAGGAAAATTCTGAGTGGTTAGCCGATAAACTGGTTCACCTACCAGACCCTGGCCTGGTGAGGAGGGTAAGTGGAACTATGGCAATACATAAAAAAAACTGTTAAAGGGTGGATGAACTCCTCAGACACATCAGCCATCCACTCCTCTAGGTTAAATATTTTCACAACTAACCAAGCAAAGTAAGTACAGCTACATCCCTGAAGACATGGTCAATCGGGCCGGGGTTCCTCCAACTGTAGTAAGAAACCCGTATTGTATTGGATTAGATTGGATCTCAACATACACGTCGGTGTGAAGAATCGCCTTTTCTTTGAGAATGTAATTCCTTATAAACTTACCAATATATATGTTCTGAATTTTCTGCTTCCTCCTATAAAATCTCCTTTTCAAATATTCTCACAGGCTGCAGTTAAATGTGATTCTTTAGCAGTCAAATTCTTCAGTCAAACCATCAAAATTCATGTCAGTATGTGGGGAGCCATTTAATGGGATTCATTAAAGGTAAAAAGAAAAATGCAAAGATTGTTGAAATGTAAGGCTTCACCTGATACAGTAAATGAAGACGATGCTTATTAAACTCTTAGTTACAACATAATAGGATTTCGATTAGATAATGATCAACATTTTCATTTACAAATTGATCCTTTTTTTAAATTTTAATTTAATTTTTTTATTTTATTTCTTCAGATTTACTTGAAATACCAAATTCTAATCTAAGATGTCAGCTTGAAATAATTTTTCCAATTACAACCATTTTAAGATGGACTGAAAATTACTTTGCTCTAAAATGTCTGCAAAAGTAATGGAACAGATATTCATGATGTTTCTTAGAAAATAAACCAAAGTGGAATAGTTTCTCTTTTTCCTTTTTATTTTTTGACAACAATCATCGCACATCAAGTTTTCTCAATGGAAAGCAGACACGATAGTGGAAAGTTGCTTTTCCCTCCAATGAGCAATAAACAAAAATAGATTTAAAAAATAATAAAAAATGTCTAAAAGCAGAAAGAGGGTAAAAAAATAACTCTAGGGTAAATGATGAGTGTGAAACTTGGCTGGAAATGGTATCCACATTGCAATCTCCAAAAAAACAAGCAAAACAACTTTGTGGAGAAATATAATTTGTTAGTAATTTACATCCCACTTTGGCTAAAACGCTGGCTTTCTACAACTGGTTGATTGATCCTGTGTTGGCCGACTAGAACTGGGACTTTGTCATTTAAAGGGTTTTTGTTTTTTTGTTGGTTTTTTTTTTTCAATTTTTAACAAAGAGTCATATCAAACATTTGGCTCATCTCCTGAGTTTTCTTGTGAAGATACAGAGAGGAGAAGGAGGGGGAGAAGAAAGTTAATTTCATGTTGCCATTCAAATTCGACAAGCAGCTCGTCACATGGGATATGTTGCCATAAAGATTAGAAAAAGGAAAGGCAAGAAGGGAAACTGAGTAGAAGAAAAACAAGAAAGAGAAAACAGTGTGAGTGGGCAAAAGAAGTTTTGATGTCAAATGGTAAGTTCCTTGAAATATGACACTGAAACAAGTGTCAAATTAGTTCTTACCATTTTCAAAGGTTGATTGGAGCAAAGCTGATTGACACAAATTCTAAATGTTTTGGTGACAGTTTTTATTTTTAACACAAATCATTGATCATACAGCACCAAACAAGTTTTTAGCGAAGATTTTTAGAGTCTGCTATAAAACTAGAATAATATCTATAAAAAATAATGGAGTCATATATGTATTGATTGTTAATATTGCATAGATTCAGCATATCTATCCATTTTGCCTAGAATCAGGATGTAGTATTTGTGTTCTTTGTAAAAAGATATTACAAACACCCACCCACTCCCCTCTCTCTCTCTCTCTCTCTCTCTCTCTATATATATATATATATATATATATATATAGATAGAGAGATTATGAATGTGGTTTCATCCCAAGCTTAAGATAATAACCATATATTTAGAACAGAAGAAATGCTCATTTTTGCATTGCCTTGTGTCAGTTCTAATAGTGCTTATTTTCTCTAATAATTTTAATATGTATATAGCTGTTGTGGTAAACCCTCCTAGAGTAGAATGAACTCTTCCTCCTCTCATAAATACAAACTGCGAGAGTCGGACAGGAGCGCAGAGTGTGAAGTGGAGTGGAGTAGTAGATGCAGTGCTAATCTACTTATTACCAACACTATTGCTTTGTATATATCTTCAATATACTTTTTCAACTAATCTTCGTCTTCTGTGTCTTTCCTTCTGGCCCCTAAACAGGCCACAACAATAGCATGAATTTTTTAATATCGTCATCTGTGTTTCATCATGATGCCAAGTGTGAATGTTATTATGGTCAGGACTGTAACCTTCATAATTCTCCATAGTCTTGCCTTATTTACAATGATCAATACTTGCATGGAACAGTCAGTGTGGCTGTCAAAATCCCTTTGTATTTTATGATTTTCATTTTCTCAGTTAATCTCCTCAACTTTTGTGTTGATATCATTTGTTAAGCTTGATGAACGCAAGTCTTTTGCATGGTTTATGAGTGTCAATTCTTTTCTGCGCCTATTATTGCTTCTTATTGATAGCCATATCAAGTGGCTCATACCATGGATCAAGAGATAATAAATCTTTGGAAAAACTCTGCCACTCTCCTCAATATTCTTACTGATTAAATAGTCTCAATGTCTGAATAGTTTTAATTTTTGATTATATTTCTCACTCTTCCATTTTATTTAAAAAGATTTCTGGACTGTTTCCAAGCTCACCAATAATGATGGGTATTGTCCTTCATATAGACATGTTTTTAACCCTCATTTTAGCAAAATGCAACTTTTCATTCTTCAATAGTTACAATTTTAAACACAACAATGTCGATTTTCTCACAAATTTTCCTTTCTTTGCTGGTGATGACTAAACAGGATCTTCTGCCCAAATTCATTTGGATTCCCAAGTCAGTTATTTGAAATTCAAAATTCCCAAAACTTTTCTTTATTCTTCAAGAAAGGTTCTAGATAATTATTATTATTATCATCAACATCATTATATTTCAATTTCTGCTCTGTTCACACTACCTACCAAGTCTGCAAGAAGATCTAAGATCATAATTTGTTTTTCTAAATTCCATAACATCAGTAGTGTTATATAGACAAAATTCTTCTTAGTGTGTAGGCTTTACTTATCAAAACATTTTTTTCTGTTTGGGATTTTCAGGAATTTTTTCAATGTTTTATTGATTTCCTTCTTCTATCATTCCAAGCACACCTACTCTGACTATTCTTTTTTTCAATTTCCACATTTTTTCAAATTCCTTGGTTGCTATGTTACAGTTTGCTGGGCAAATTATATTAATTAGTAGGCAAGTTTTTTTACTTTTTGGTTTTTGACAATTATGTCTGACCTATTTGCTTCAATCTTCTTGTCTGTAAAGATAGTGTAATCCCATAGAATTGTGATGTCTTCTATTTCTGTAACCAGAGGTTGGTGATATTCATACTAGTGTTTGTTAACATCTTTTCCAAAGTGTTTGCACATTGTCCAGTGTAAGTATTGCCCTACTCTGTCATGATGATTTTTATATTCATTTGGCACAGGGTGTTCAAAAAGTCACATTACTATTGATAACCTTGTAAATTTTATATTTATTTACCAAATGGAATTATGTTTCTGTATGTGACAATATATTATTAAGAAATTTTCTTGGTTGAATTATGGAAAATGATGTCCTGCAAATTTCCCTTGGTATTTCACAAGTTTTCTACAAAATGTCACCTGACTTTTGGAACACTCTCTACCGAACATCCCGAGATTAGAGTGTCTATGGTTTCCTGATATTTGTCACAGAATTTGCATTTTGAATCCACACTATTATGTATGATATTTGCCTGAAAGTGTCTAGTGAAAAGACTCTGGTCTTGCACTGCAAGAATAAAACCTTCTCTTTCAGCCTTTAAGACAGATGCTCTTAACCATCGATAAGTGTTCACTTTATCAATATCAGCTTTATTAGCCTCGTTCTGGATATTGGCTATACAGCGGTTTGTCTTGCCAGCATTGTTTCATCTCTTCAAAAGCTTTATCCTTGGTTTTCTTTTCCATATTTTTTGCTGCAACACTTGGTTCTTGAGTTCTGTTTTGGTTTTTTACAGAATCTACTAAATGTAAATCTTGTTTGTATTTACAACCTTCTTTCATGATTGAATATTTTTCCTTTCTGTTTTCGTGTCATTTGACTAATTCTATCATCCAGTCCTTTGATGTTTCCATGTATGTTAGTAAGCCAATAGTTATTGTCTTGTATTACAATTTTAGCTGAATAAGACCTCTTCCTCCTTCTTTACGCGGGTATGTATAGATGGTCCACATCAGCCTGTGAATGATGCATGTTATGTTTAGAAAGAAGTTTTTTGTCTTAGAATCCATTTGTTTGATATCAGTTCAGTTTAAGATTTTGAAACTATATTGAACCAATCGGTTGGCAAGGCTATTAATAGCCATTATTCTGTTTTGAGAATTCAGTGAAGTTCTTAATACTAGTCGCATCCTTCTATAGTACTATTTTCACACTATTTCTTTCATTTTTTGTGGTGAATTGCTTCACTTTCATTTACCCCATGTACTTACAAGCTTCTCCTTGCTCTAAATCTTTGATTCTTACCCCAGGATCTAAGCTAATAGGAAGAGGTTTGTTGTAGTGATCCTTGTCAAATTGTGGCTTTATTCAAATCAAATTCCATTCCAATATCATCACTGAAACATTTATACTGTTTTCAGAAGTCCTTTCAGCTCACTGTACTGTCATTCCTCGTATACAAGTTTAAGTCACTCATGTAAAATACATGTCTTATTTTCTTTTGATATGTCTTTTAGCCATATTTTGTCCTTTTAAGTTCACTGTTTAATGCTATTGAAGATATACAAAATAGTAAGGGAGACAAAGAGTCACCTTGAAATAATTCTCTGTTGATGTTTGTTTCACTAGACTTATAGACACCATTTATATGATTGAGTTGAAATGTTGTTTTTCATATCGATATACTTTGATGAAACTGATGATGACAGGTGATACCGTGTATTTATTTAAAAACTTTAAGATCCAGGAATGAGGTACACTATTGAATATCTTACTGTTGTGTCATAAATAGGAAAGGTTGACACACTTATAGAAAATAAGAAGTAGTTTATTCCAGAGAATAATATGATACATGGTTGAGAAAACAGACTAATATAATAAACAGTTAATCATTAAATCATCTACTCAACCACATCATCTTTTTTGAATTGACTCCTTCTTTTGGAATTCATACTTTTTTCCTTTTTCGGTTTATCTCTATAGTTCCTGTAAATTTTCTTTTTCATCGACTTGAATGTTTCTCCTCAAATAAGTCATAAATGACCATCATTGGTTCTTCTTTCTGTTTATTTATATCCTCTTATTAGTACCTTTTATTCATCTGGTTGTGATGACTCTTAATGCTCTTTTGGGGTTTTTAATTATAAACATTAATTTCCTGATTTGTTTATCAGTGACACAAGAATTCCAAATTTCTTTCCCATTTCTATACCCTTTGAAAAAAAATTTTTCTCCTCATATATAGAATTTTGTATCTGTTTTTTTTCTTTATTGTTTTTCTTACTTCTCTTTAGGAACAATTTATCAAACACATATCTTATTTTTCTCATGAAAATTAACCCAAATTAGTACTTGGGTTTGGTGTCACATGATATACCATTAAAATTTGTAGGATATACCTGCCCATTAGATTGTGTGTGATTTGCTGCAGTAGTGATGTGTACAATTGAAAAAAACTTTACAAAAGTCTTTGAACTCTTTTGTCGTGAATTGTGTGCCATTGTCCAACACAATCATATCCGACATACTGAATCTGGCAAAGAGTACATTCTAAAATGTAATTGTACCACTGCACATAGGGTTTTTACATTTCATCACCTCTGGCCATTTTAAGAAACTGTTAACCACAATTAAATAATATTGTCCCTTCATTAGACATGCAAAATCTATATGTAGCCTTGGCCAAGGGGTAAATTTCACTGATGGTGCCTTTGCCACCATCACACAACCTCTGTATGATTTTATATTTTTTTTTTTATTTCTTTGTCTATATTTGACCAAAAAACATAGCTTCTCATTAAAGCTTTCATCCTTGATATACTAGTGTAACTGGTATGGTAGTCTTTTAATATTCTTTTTTGCAGTGCTCCTTGTATCATTACCAATTCATTGTATATCAAAATTCCATCACAGATAGAAAAAAAATCTTTCACCATCATTTTTTTTATATATTTTTTTGTCCATAATTTTTTTTCTCTGATATTTTTGTCTATTTTTGCTTTGTTCCTGATCTCTTCAAGCATCAAAGGTAAATTCCTTCAGAACGCTTTTTAGTTCTATTCTTAGAGCTGCTATCACAGTTTCTTCCAATGGTTCACAGAGTTTGGGTATTAACCTGGATAACCCATTTGTATGCCCTAACTTTTTTGACAGAAGGAACTCCATCTTAAAATTATAATTTCATCATATTTTTCCCTATCTCTGAAGTCGATTTGCAGTATGTGTAGGAATCCCTTTTGTGGAACCAAAAATAGACAATAACTGTCTGTGGTCCGGTTGAGGTATAAAACTTCTTCCATGATTGAATCTATGGACATTTTTTAATGCAAAAATTATCTCTAAAGCCTCTTTTTTAATTTGGCTGTACCATTTTTTCAGCAGACAATAGGGTCCTTGATGCATGTGCAATAAATTTTACTTGACTGTTGATTTCTTTGCGTAATATTATGGTTACTAAGTCCAAATTACTAGCGTCACTTGCAACAAAAATATCCTATTTTGGATCATAATGTGCCAGACTTAAGTCTGATGTTAATATTTTTTTTAATTTCCTCAAAAGCATTTTGATATTCAGTACTCCAGTTCCATTTAGAATCTTTTCTTAATAATTTATTTAGAGGAGCTTTTAACACATACATATTTGGGATAAAATTACCATAGTAATATGCTAGACTCAAGAATGCTCATAGTGCCAACACATTTGTTGGGGGAGGCATGTTCTTTGTTGCACTCAACCTCAAAGGGTCTAGTTTTACTGCCTTTCATATCAATAACCTCTCCCAAATACTTTATTTTCAATAAAAAAATTCACATTTATACAAACTAAGTTTCAAGCCATATTGTTTTATGTTTTCAAAAAATTATTTAATATGTTCAGCATATTAAAGAAGTTTAATATGCTGAACATATTAAAGAAGAATATTATATTATGAACATATATTCAGAGAACTTGGCTTTCACTCTTGATTAAAATATCATCAAGGTGGGTTGTTGCGAAGCCGACATCATTCAATATCGTATCCATGATTTGCTGGAAAATGCCTGGTGTGACCTTTATCCCAAATGGCAGTCTATTGAATTTCTACAGACCTTTATACATATTTATAGTTAAATACTTCATACATTTTTTGTCAGCAGGAATCTGGAGGTATGCCTCAGACAAATCAAGTTTTGAAAACACTTTTCCACCATTTAATTTTCTGAATATGTCTTCAAGACTTGGCAGAGGGAATTATATGTTTCCAAACAATCGTTCAATCCTGTAGAAAAAATCTGTGTAGACACTAATTTTATTATTTTTCTTTTTCACATAAATGGTAAGCCTTGCTGTAGTTCATTTTTCTCAACACCCCTATTTGCTTTAAGCGGTCTAATTCGTTATTAATGGAGGTTTCAACTGCAAAAGGTACTTTTCTTTTCAGCCTAAAAATAGGTGTCACATTCTCTTTAAGTTTGAATCTCGATTTAGTTTTTGTACATCTGCAGAAACACAGAAAAAATTTCAGAAAAATTTTATCTTTAATTATTATTTTAATTTTTTCCCACTGTTTGAATTAACACTGACACAATAGCAGAATGAATTAATTGGTTTGTTGAAAAGGTCGAATGACTCAATCCAATCCATACCAAACAGGTTCTGGGTTCATTTCATAATGAATCTTTTTAATTTTATAGTTTTGCCAATAAATGTCACCTTTGTGTAAAATTCTCTTTCAAAATTTAGTTTATTTCCTGTAATGTCATGAGTAATTCTTTTCATCATCAATAAAGTTGGTCTGCCAATTTTTTTCCAAGTTGGTTGATTTCTCACTGTCAGATCTGAACCAGTATCCAATTGAAATTTAATATTTTTATTGTTCATCTCTACATTTACAAACTTTCTTTTCATTTTTATTTTTTGCTTTATCAATGTAGTATAGTTAACTATATTTTTCATTTTTGATCACATTTTACTTTTGGGTTTTCTGCAATGTGTATGCTTATATCATTTTTTGCCACAATTAAAGCATTCTTTCCTTCTAAATGGACATTTCTTGTAATAATGAATCTGTCCACAGCCATAACAAGGATTTATTTTGTGGATAAAATTTTCTTTACGTTGTCTTTATTTAACTTTGTGAATTTTTGACTCATCATGTTCTTCTACCCTTGCTGTGTCATGTTGAAGATTTTCTATTTGTTCACATTCTTCTGCAACCATTTGTAGACTGATTTTTGGATTTTGTTCTAATCTAGACAAAATTCTGGTTCTAATATCACCATCTTCTGGAGCATATCAATAGTAAGTTATTTTAATTTAAACTTTTCCCATTCTCTATTGACAATTCCAGTAAAAGTTGAATAATCCTCCCCACTTTTTTGTAAGGTTTAAAATAGAGAATAGAGAACTTTTCCCCCAAAAATTGTTTTTCAGAATTAAAACAGTTTCCTCAAAAGATATTTCCCCAAGATTTCTCAGAAGTATGTAGTTTGAATACTTTTTGTGTTAACTTGGACCCAAGCAACTGACGCATTTTCTTTTTATCTGACCATGTAGTGCAATCTAATGGAGAATTTTTTTTCTAAGAAGGAATATATCTGTTTTGTCAGAAAAGATGTCAACAGTTTGTAAGTAGTGGGAAAGCACGTAATTGGTCTATTGTTTTTTGGGACATTTGTGTCTACTTGAGTAGAAGGACAGTAATTCCTTTGGTTACCCATGCCACAATTTTAGTAGAATCATTGACCATTTCTTGAAGTTCTTTGGCTAGTTTTTAGTGTGCTGTATTATATAGAGCAAAAAGTTAGGACTTTTATCTATTCCTGGAGATTTCCAGCTGTGTGCTTTTTTCAGTGCACATTCAACATCCTCTTCTGTGATTCCCACCCATGTTTGTTCTGGTTTATTTTTCATCCGTTCTACCTCTTATGTAATCCAATCTGCTTCTTTGTTTATGTTCTTTAGGGAAAGCCCATATTTTCTTCCAGATCTGTATAACCTCTTCCATTGTTAGTGGGGTTTCACTTCAATTTTTTATTTACCTATTTCTCTGTAAAATTTCTTCACATCTGTTTGAAAGATCTTGTTCTGTCTGTAGAATCTTGATCTCTTAATAGTGTCTGAGTCTTTGAACCTCCAGTTGTATTGTTTGCTTTATTTTTCCTTTAGCTGATAGGACTTCATTTTCACCCCAAATTTTGCATTTTCCTTTTATTTTTCTGCCCTTTTCTAGTGTTTAATTGGAGAATATTCGCACGGCCATCATTGGGATTATCCCATTTGTGGGGACCTGAAGATTCATTATTTGTGTAGGACTTTGTTACTATAGCAGATTTTTTGATCTCCGGTATATTCCCTCCCATGAGATGGGCTCCCTGCTTATCCATTGGAAAGGCCATACTCGATTTTTGGTTTGACTTTTAGTTCTCATATTGTTCCTGTGAGTGACACACAGGTCCAAAACTCCACCCAAAGTTGCCTGGCAGATTGGATAATGATCGAGTAAAAATCCAATCTCTGTTTGATTTCTCACTAGGCAAAATTTCTTGTCAAAAAAAAAAATGAAAAAACAGAGATTGGATTTTTACTAATAATACCGTCTACACAAGCAGTCACACCAGCAACAAGGACAACAGTTGGTCAGTCTTCCCTGTTTCTCTACTTATTTCTTACACTGCTGATGAAAGACACAGGCATGCCTGAAAATTCTGGGCTTAAAACCTTAATTTCCATGCTTCATTTTTGTCTTGTGGTTAATAATTAATATTTAATAAATCTTTTTGTACTGATCACATTGGTACCCTTTCGTTTTGCTCTTGTTTTATTAACCAACCTATCTATTTTACATACATATATATATATATATATATATATATATATATATTATAAAATATGGTCCCATCGCTACACAGGAATTACCATGTTTCAAAATCAGAATCTAAAACTTTAAATTTAATTGTGAATTAAATTAAAATCCCTAGCACTGTTTTGTTTTCAAGTGATTTTTGTAAAAAATATCACTTGAAACTGAAGCAGTACTAGGGAGTTAATTTAATTCTATAATTAAATTTAAAGTTTTAGCTTCTGTTTTTGAAACATGGTAATTCCTGTGTAGCAATGGGACCTTATATTTAAATTAGTAAATATATAATGTTTATGCTCTACAGAATTTTATTGAGCAGTGTTTTTAAAAATAAGTATAATTAATAAGAACACCGGATGATAAATCTTACTGTTCTTTCTCATTATTTTAATATATATATATATATATATATATAATAAAGGAAAGAACAGTAAGATATATAATCTGGTGTTCCTATTAATTATTTTTATTTTTACAAAACAGTGCTCAATGCAAATATATATAGATATAAATATATATAAGAAGTACTGAAAAGTTCTTGACCCAACCAAGAAGCTTTTTCTTCCAAATATTTGATGTTTTGTCATCTGCTTAGCTTTTCAGACGTCTTTTCATCCTTCCCTTTTATAGACGCATTTTCTTGGGTTCTCATTATATAAAAATGTATTGACCTTGGAAACTGACAAAGACGTAACATTCTGTTCAGCATCAATTAATTATGATCATGGCCATATAATAGATATTGCAGATTTTAGAAGTATTCAAATGACTCAAATATAATTTCTGATACATTTGATTTTGCTCTGTACAAACAGTGACTTAGTATCTTGCTGGTATTTTTAACCAAATAAAAACTAGAAAAACAATAAAAATCTATCTTTCTTTGAGCAATGTTGATTTTAAATATATTAATGCAATGAGCAAAAGAGAATTATTACAGCAACAACTGGAAAAATTATCCAATATTTCTATGATCAGAATGATTAAAAAAAAGAAAAAAGATTTCAATAAAAATTACATCACTCGTCAACAGTGTACTTTTGTCTTTTATGATCTATTAAGATCTACATTGAATTACATGTGCTAAAAAATGACGCCAATGTCTGTACAGGTGAATATTATTTCCAGCTGTTTGTGTGTGTGTGTTCCAACATACTTAGTCTGATAGGAAATCGAAAATTGGATTTTGAAGATAATATATATTTGAATTTGGACCAGGTGTTCAATTCTAAAATACATGAATGCATATTAACTTGAAGAAAGTAAAAAGATGCTTTGACCTCTTGCAAGTACACTTTCATGGTGTATTAATTTTATATAACCACAGAAGCAAAAGATTTCAAATTCTAAAGATGAGAATTTATACCAGACAGGCACTGGGTCTTTGTGTAAAATAGAAGGAAAAAATACAATTTTCATGATCAGAAATCTATCTGATTAAACAATAGATATGCAGAAAGCATACAAAAAGTCTTTTAGTAAAGTATTTGAAGAACTTGTTTGAATATTAGGAAAGCTTGATCTACATGGAAAGAATATACCAATAATCCTTAACTTGTTTTTGGAACATACAACTTGTATACAGAAAAAAATAATCCACATCACTTGAGGACTTTCAACAAGAACAATAACTAAAATAGACAGCATCTGTAAAAAATAATGACATAATTAAGATGTTGACATTCTGCACTACTTCAAACAAAAGGTTAGGAAGGAAACTCCCATCAGTACTGTAAAGAGTGATAACAATTAGTCTGACTTGAAAAATTTATTTTTTTGAACAAATGAAAAGAAAGATTTTATAAATTTCAGCTGAAAGTTGCACCAGCTGTTGGACATTGAATGCTGAATATTTCCTTATAAGGAAATGGATTATATCCCCCTTACCATTTGATTAAGTACACAAAGAACTTTTTAGTATGTTAGTAAATCTTGGTCTATATGGAAAGGATCTACCAATAATTCATAACCTGTTTTGAGACTCACCAGATGTATTGAATTTATATAGCAAGATTATTTTAAGATAAAAGATCTAGCAGATTTATTAATGCTAAGTAATGGTTGGCTGCTCATTTTTTAGTATGTTTATCTGCCCGGGGTGGGGGAGGATAGCTAATCCCAGTTACAGACACCTGCTCAGGCACATTTGTATTTCTTCAACATCTAATATATGGTTTATACTGCAACTATGCAGAGAAAACCTTAGTTACAGTTTCTGGAAAAGAGTAAACAATTTGGCCTAATCTGTAGTTGAACAAGGGCAGTTCATATAACAAATTTGATCAAAATGACTTGTTACTTAATAAGTATTGTCAAACAATACACACAATGCAGACTCTGTATTGATGGTAGCTACAGAAGAAAAACTGAAATAACTTTTAGACATCATAGTTGATGAAAAGAAGAAGAAAAGATGGAATGTTTGTGTTATGTTCCGTGCTAATAGGAATATATACTTGAAAAACAAGGTGGATAGAATAAGTAAAGGTTTATTGTAAAAAACCAGTACAATTAAAATAAAGGTAACAGTTATGCACAAGGTCGTCGCGGGTCAATCCTGTAGTGAGTGCTACTATTGGAAGGTTAGTAGTTGTCACGTAAGTCTGAGTCATACTCAAAAGATCCCAGCTAGGATAATTAGCTACCACCGCCACGTGGGTTGCATGTGGCACAAGGCCAGTTTAATGTGGGTTCTGCAAGCCCATAGGCTCGGCCAAAAATATTCCCTTTTTGAACTTGCATAAACGGGTTCAGGGGCAATTTACCTCCCCGAAAAGACTCTGCCCTTTGGCAGAGCCTCATCCAGGCTCCTCTCTGCTCAAAGGCAGAGAGTTCAACTGTTTAGCTGGAACAGATCCCAGCTAGACTCTGTAGTCGGTTGACTTACAGATACTTATAGATAATTACTACCTATAGTGTAGTCACTCATGGGGGTGACAGGTTATTCCATTACATCAGTTTGGTTAGTAGAAAAATAGTCCCTGCCCATGGCATGTGTTATATATGGTGAGAAGTTCAGAATCAATCATGTGCTGAAATTTAAGTTTCTGTATAGTACAGAAGCAGTAGACTGAAAGTGTGATACCAAAATTCAAATGAAAAGAAAATATTCAGAAAGTGAGCGAAAACATTCTTAGAAACAAATTAAATTGTGAAAAGGCTGCCGTGCAATGTCTAATCTCTTATAGACGAGTGAATATTGGACAGTTTCATCACGGATGAAGAAAAGACTTGAAACAACTGAGATTTTTTTTTGGAGGGGTTGGTTTAACCAACAAATCCAAACAATATCATGGAAATAATATATAAGAAATGAATATACTTTAAAAAGAATTGAAAGGTAGGCAGTTACACTCTGGAAAATGTCATATCTCAGGTTTACATCCCATTCACAATCAACCATCTCAGGCATTAAAAGAGAATCCACTCTCCCCAGTGAACACTTCTTTTAAAAAAATGAAAAATCTTTCTTGAAGCTTTTATTTTAGCTTTAATTTCAAGCTAATAGATTAAATTTAATATTTACAATAAGCAAAATATTTTGCTGTATTTCAAGACTAATTTAAATTGACTGGAAGAAGTTTTCTTTTTTTTGCTAAAAAATCTGATTTCAGTGCCATTTTTAGCCATCATTCATCGTTATGTAATTCTCTTTAATAAAAAATCTTCCAAAAAGAAAATATACTTTCCTAAAATTTTATTTGAGGAATATTAACTGATTTAAAGTTTAATTATTCTGATTTGAAAAAAAATAATATTTATTTTAAGTTTAAAATAACACAGAAATGGATATTTTTAACATGGCAGTAGCTGTTTATTGATGTTGACAGCTTCATGACAGAGAGATATTTATCTAATGTTTTTTTATGGTGGCCATATCTGTCAAAAATAATTGAAGAATATAATGTGAGCACCTTTTTTATATAATTTTTAAGTAATCTTAAAATTTAGGAAAATATTCTCTGTAATCTAATGTATTGTTGAATTTTAAATACTTAGGTTTTAAATTTACTATGCTTATATTGCTCTTATTTTTGATAATATTGTGTATGAAGATTCATATCTACAAAAATTGGCATGTGTATACACATACAAAAAAATAAAAAATTCTTTTAAATATAATGGTGTTTGATAATTTGTACTGAAGCTTTTCAATTTATGATTAGTAAATATAGTTTTTACTTAATATCACCTAACTATTGCATAAAATAAATATATATAAATTATTGTAATTAAATTTTTTTTTAAAAATTACAATATATCTTGTAAAAATTCATTGAAAAATAATTGTGTCCTTGATATATCATATACATAAAAGCAATTAAAAGCTTTTCTAGTTAAATAATGTTAGTTTTATTGCATTTGTTATTGATTCAGAGTAGTAACTGGTGTTTCTGTTTAACAAAAAAAAATTGATTGAAATATAAGTATATTTTTACAAAGATTTTATTAAAAAAAAAAGAAATAATTTCATCCATTTGTGAATAAGTCCTGAAAGTTTACTTGAAATCTGACAAATATTTGATATTTGTAAGAATTTCCAAATCAATGTGTTTTTACCAAAAATAAAAAGGCTAAAATTTCATATAGTAA
>CAHIKZ030004974.1:710000-790000 GCA_903632075.3 Acanthosepion pharaonis | reverse complement strand
GTTGGTAACCAGTGACTATTATAGCTATATAGCGAGACTCTTCGCAAATGCGAATTGAGTCACTGTCAGTCACTGGGCGTGTTTCTAAAAATAAATATGCTAAAATCCACCTTCATCCCAACCGTGCGCCGATGGCTTAATGGTTAGAATCTCCGAATTCAGTTGGGTTTCGATCCTAGCTAGATGCAACTGGATGTCTAGCCACACTGATGAGCTGTGAAACAGCGAAACAGTCTGTCTGTGGATGACGTTTTATATATATATATATATATATATATATATATATATATATAGGCATAAGAAAATTCATTAACTGACTTTTACTTACATTTTGTGTAGGTATGAAAATATAAGCTAGCAGATATAGATATTGAAAAATTCAAACATTTATGCAAACTCTGAACTGATGTATATATAGATATATAAGTTATGCACAAGCAAATATCGAAATAAATAATAAGGAAACGATATGTATAAAATGAGTAAGAACTTGTTTACTAGTACAATTTTTAAACCTTAATCCATGTAGGATTTGATAATATTCTACACTCAAACTCTGCACTCAAACCTCCTCAACTTGAAAACATTTACCTTTTTATAAATATAATTTTCTTTCATTTTTTTTTGTACTCTGGAGGCTAATTTTTGTACTAATTTCATGAATTGTCACCTACACTGAAACGCATCCGTAATCATTTGCTTACACCTGCATTAAATACTTTTCTTGAATCTTCATCTTATTTGACAGGAAAACATCAGCCATTTTTTTTTCTCTCTTCAGGGCTACTTTTTTCATCTTTTCCAAAAACATGTCATGTTTCAAAGCAAATGGCCTCAAGAATAATTATTAGTTTCAACAAGATTTTCTTTTCGGTTTTTATTTGTTTCTTTATTTTTTTCCTGCTTTTCTTTTTTCATTAGAATTTTGTCTTTTCTATTTTAATAGATCTTTTTGGTTTCTTTGACATTTTTTTTTCTAGGAATTAAATTGAGTCAGACATGTAGGCAGTCGGATTCATGCGAGGACATTGGCTGAGTTATGAGAACCACTTTTGGAACCTACCATTCTTAAGTCATTTTCTTTTTGAATGGCATGGAGCTTCTTGTACTGTGAAAAAGATGTTGTTTTCTTCAAAATAACCATCAATGAAGAATATGAAAAGACCTCCAGCAGATTAGACATCTATCTACTCTAGAATCATTGAACAACAACTGTTCTTAACCCAAAATTCAACAAATAGTTCAAATAAAATTCCATTCACCATTCAAATACTCATGAGGATTCACCTAAGAAAGATGACATTGTGTTAAATTACACTCTCTTTTCTCTTATTTAAGTGGCTTTCTTCTGGCTGCTCAGATATTAAATAATCTTTTTTCTTGTTCTGACTTGAAATAAACTTTTCAATTTCAATAAATCAAATTCCTGGTGACTGTACCAGTTCAAACTGAATGAAATGCAAATATTTTTCTTTTAATAGTAAATTATGCAATCACATGAAGACAGCCGAGTCAGTTATAATGTTGGTTTGTGTATTTGGGGATATAGTAATTGTCAGTTCAATCTCTGGGTAGGGTAGTGCAGACTGACTCAGTGGAAACAAACCAGCAATAAATGAATTGTAATGAAATAAGAATTAGATAAATTGTCCCTAGACTTTGGACAGCAGCAGAAGACCAATCTACAAGAGAGATTAAATAAAGGATTCAGTTCAAAATTCCCAGAAGGTTATCCAGATTGACAAGCACCAGAAGAAGTCTGAAAGGAACAAGAGTTGAAATGTTGGGATAATAACAACAAAGATGAGGACAATAGTACTTGTGCAAATAATGTAAATAATGATAATTCCTAATTGTAGAACTTCACACAGCAATTATACCATGATAAGCAAATCTTTTTAAGAAAGGAAATATGCTGTATTAAAATAATGGACATAAATTTAATATAGAAAACTCAGAAATTGGTGCATGTTCTATAATTTTTTGCCTTAAATTACTTTCCCTCCCTCTTAATTAAAACATTAAAATTATATTTAGATTTATTTTGATGAAGGGCAAAATCTGTCAAATAAGATTTTAATATTTTGTCATATATTTTAAAGACAATAAACATTTCTGCCAAAATGCACTTTGAAGAATTTCTGAAGGAATTTCCTCCTTATCTGAAAAGGAGGATTAGTAATTTTGAAAAGTCAATCAATAAAATTAATCAGCAAAAAATGTCTGTGGTCTTTAATAAAATTTGTCTTAAAGAACATTATATATATATATATAATTATTTATTTAATAATTATAACATAAATAATTATATTCACTCTACTCTGTATTGAGCACTCTTTTAAGAATAGTAATTGTTGGTTATCGGAATTTATTCTGCATACACCAATCATATACTTGGATATATATATATATATATATATATATATATAATTATTATTATAAATGATTATAATAAAAACATGTTGAAATTACGACACAAAAGCTTTCATGTTTCAATACTTTGATTGTACTTCTTCAGGTGATAGTATGTAACTGGTGATTAAATGATTTTTAAGGGAATTTAAAAATAAATTGTTACCTCTTTTCCAAAAGTTAAATGGTGGGGAATATAAGGTCAGAATTAAAATTAGACTTGTGGTTGTATATTAACCAATTAAATGTCAGATTTATGCTAATTAGTAAGATCAGAGGGTGGAGGTCGGTGAGTTATTTTTTCATGTCATGATAAAATGGAACATAGGTGATCGTTGGCGATTATGGAAAATATATCACCAACAAATGTATCATGAGTGTAAACAAATATGACGTTCAATTTTTTGAAAGGGTCTTGAAGGGAGGGGTAAGTTAAGCAGACATAAAGTTAACAGAAAAAATTTTTATATTCAGGAAGCATTTTAAAGGGGCCTGTAGATAAAATTAAAAATGTGGAACATTTATATAAGATAATAATAATACTAACTAGATGGCAATAGATAGCAAAATTAAAGCTGAATAAACAAAAGGTACTTAACCGTAGAGAGTGGACCATTATATACTCATAAATTATGGCTATAAGAAATGGTAATACATAATTTTTTAAATTTGACTATATTTTATGATAAAAGATAAACTGTGTCAGCAATTTACTGTTAATTCACTCCTTTGGTTCAATAAAGATTTTTTATTAGCAAATTTGATTATCTCCAATTTTTCATCTAATCATAAGAAGCATGGTTCATTTAAAGATTTAAAAGTTCTAGTTTTTTAGTATTTTCCATTTTAATGTAGGGGTTTTATTTATTTCTTTCAAGTTCCAAAAATATTTAGAAAGGGACATCCTATTTCTGTATGCATTATTGGAGCAAATTTTAAAGGAATTCTTGATAATTCCACTATAAAAGTTTTTAACTGTTTAATTTTCTATAGTAGAAATAGTGCTTAGGTAAACAAGAGAGTCTGTTTGATATCTGTTTTTCTGCTTCTATTTCTATTCCTACTATCACTGTTGTTATGTTTTCTATATTTGATGTCAGGGTACTTATAGCTACTATTTTTTAAGGCAGTGTTATAAAATTACTATGCTTGTAAAAGACATCTTCAGTGGAAGAATTATTGCTAATCCAATATTCTTTTTAATCTAATTTTAGTCTAATTTTAATTCTGACTTTGTGTTTCTCCCACCTAACTTTCAGAAGAAAAGATAACAATTTGTTTTTAAATTTCCTTAAAAATCCTTTAATCACCAGTTACTTACCATCTCCTGAAGAATACAATTAAAACATGAAAACTTTTGTGTAGTGATTTCAAAATTTTTTTATTACAATCTCTTATAATAAAAATAATAAAAAAATAATAATAATATATTGTGCTACTTTATATTGAGCACTTTTTGAAAAGTAAATGCTACAAATAGTGGCATTTTACTCCATCTGTTCTTTCTCTCATTTATATAGGGAACCCTCCCTGCCTCACATTAGAATGTCTGAAGCTCAGCTCCAGGAGAGCACCTCTTTGCAACTGCTTGGTCTCACACTGTCTACTGACCTGAGATGAAACAATTACATTGAATCAATAGATTCATCTATTGCAAGGAGAGTTGGTTCTCTTTGTCACACCAGAAAGTTTTTCTTGCCCAAATTCATCCTTCAAATCTATAAATCAACCATTCGCCCTTGCATGGAATATTGCTGCCATATATGGTCTAGAGCCCCCGCTGTTTATCTTAGGGTTCTCAACAAAATCCAGAGACCGATATGCAATGTGACTGGCTCTGATCTGGCATCTTGTTTACAGTCGCTCTCTCACAGACATGCTGTCGCCTGCCTCTGTCTTTTCAACAAATATTTTCATGGTAACTGCTCAAACGTTCTGTTTTTACTGGTTCCCAAACTGCATGAATTTAAATGTGTCACTAGGTCAGCATCCCAGTCCCACCCTTTCACTGCCGAAAGGGTTAAATGTAGCCGTCTCTTCTACTCCAATAGCTTCATGTCTCATACTTCCTGTCTGTGGATCTTCCTTCCTCTTACTTGCTTCCCTGATAGCTATAATCTCCAACTATCCAAATGCAATGTCAATCAACATCTCCAGATGCCTTGATCTATTCCTTATCCTTCTCTTCAGCCTTTCCTCTTTCACACTTCCTTACTCTTGCTCTTACTCTCTGTAACCCCTTGCATATTAGTGGTACTCTCTCCTTGCTTGGTGTGAAAATTTTAAATATATATATATATATATATATATATATATATATATAAGCACAAGCAGATATAGAAACTTAGATTGAGTCCTATGTCCAAATTTGTGAGATTTTACATTTTTCTTTTTCTTGTTAATTTTCTCCGTTTTCTTGTAGAAATTTTGAAAATTCTAAAAATATTTTATTACAAGTCAATTCCAAATAATTCACAATGTTATTTCCAATGGTTATGAATCATATTTTTATTGGCATTTTCATATATTAGTTAGGAAATATATGTGTGTGTGTGTGCATGTGTATATAAATATATATATATATATATATATATACACACACACACACACACACACACACCAGGTGTAACAGCAAAATTGTCCAATTGCTAGATTAAACTTTGTGTCATTGTATATCTTATTGGAATTCTCTGAGGTTTTTCTAACACTATTGGACTCTACTTTGAGCAATAAGAATGTATAATTACTCTCTGAGTTTAAAAGAAGAATTGTGATGAAATTGATCATAAATGAAAATGACATGTTCATCACTAATTTATCATAGATAAGGATCAGAAGCTCACAAAAGATTGAAATTATGTTCAAATATATATATATATATTATTCCAGAATCATTTTTCAACATATTCAAGATTATCTACACCCTCTCTAACCTTCTAAATTTCTATCCTGGAGTAGCAAGGTGTCTCACAGTTTTCATGTATGATTTCATTTTCAAGTCTTTTTTTCACTGCTCTTTGAACTGTCATAGCTGAAACTTCTCTCTCACATGCCAAATGTCTTATGGATTGAGTTGGATCTTTTCTTATTAATCTCTTTAACTCTAAGTTGAAATGATGATCCCTCTTTCTGTTGTGACCTCCTGATCTACTGTTCCCTCTTTTTTAAATGAATTCAATGTTTTTTGGATGGTTCTTGAATGGATTTGCAGATGGAAGCTAGAGTATGAATGTTGGTACCATTACTGAAAGCCTGAATGATCTTTTTCCTCTCACCATTGCTCATTTGAGAAAACAGTAGGTCTGATATGAAATAATTTTAACCTGTTCTCTTTCTAGCTGAAGAACTCAAAGGGTTTTCAGTGATCCTTACAATAAATGGTGTCAAGATGACTAAACATCTTATCTGAAAACCTGGAAAAAAGAAACAATTAGTTTAGTGACTTTTTAGATATTAAACATTTTGTGGAATGGATAATTATGCTGTAACATGATTTGAACAATTTTGCTGTTACACTTGGTATATATATATATATATATATATATATATATATATATATATATATATATATAAATATGCATAAGTGGGCAGGTATGCAGAAAATAGAAAAGAACACGTTGGGTGCATAATCCGGAATTCCTTAGTATTTTTGTTTTTATTTTTAAGAAGACAGTGCTCCATACATAAGTAGAGTTTTATGCCTACACGAAAAACTACACATCATTAAATTTCTAAATAATGAAAAATTATTAAACCATAGGCAGGAGTTAACGGGTTTTTGCCAACATCAACAAACTTTCGCATTAAATAATTAGCACAAAAAAAACAAAAAATACCATAGCTTAATAAAAGTCTTAAAAGCTTAGCCAAATCATTAAATAGGAAAAACCCTTCTGTAGTCGTCAAAAAACAAAAACAAAAAAAAAAAAACAAATTGAAATTCAGTGCAAGACGGTTTGTATATAAAACACCCACTTGAATAAATAAATAGATAATCAGATGGACAATAATAAAACACAGTCCTCCCGGCACATAACGACTTGTAGGCGCACCATAAAAATATCCTGCACTGGGAACCAACTAAAGGATGACCGCAAAAATTAGCCTTGAAATAGATACGCTACCCAACCTTAGCAAAACCTCTCAGAAGATGATGAATCTATAGATAAGAATTAACTCTCTGACCACTTAACGAAGAAAATTTCATAGACACGTCAGCGTAAATGACGGTTCCGTAGAGGATGCAGGTTCGAATCCTGTCAAAGGACGAATATTTTCTATGAAAATTTCTCGGACATTCAGGCCGGTAAATGTTATTTAATACTGTTTATTATAAATAGTATTTACTAAAATACTTGTATCTATAAAAAGAATGTTAAACATAAAAATGTCTTAGAAATAATGGTCGGACTTTGTCCATTTCATAATGTGTGTATATATATATATATATATATATACAGTTTGTATTGTTCTTTACAAAGAAATATTTTGCTAATTCTTAAACCACATATAACTTTCTCCCATTCATATTGGTTGAAGCATCATTGAATTCTGTGATGGAAATTTTGTTCATCATTTCCTTAAGGCCTGTCACGATAGAGTGACACATTTACACATTCCCATTAAATTCAGCTCAACTATTTTCTGCTGTATGCTAAATTTAAATATAATCCACAAATCAATTAGCAAGTTTCAACCAATCAGATTGATACCTTCTCAGACTATGATCCCTATCCTTTCCATTTCAATTAGGACAATTAGGCAGCTTGATGGCAGTTGTAAAATCCAAGATTTTACCTACTGAACTCGGTTGCATTGCATCACTCAAAGCAGGTAATGCATTTGTTTCTTCTCCAATTCATATTTTTTTCTATTAATTAATACAATAAATTTACTGCTTGTTACATAATAATAATTTCTGTTCTACTTTTACTGCCAGTGGATGTGCAGATGGTGAAATAGCAGCTCTGAATGAAAATTCAGATCATCAAGTTTCAAATTTCAGTCTAGGTTGTTACATTCACTGACACAGGCAAATACTCCTGTGAAAAATATGAACTCATCTCCTCCCACCAGCTATGGATTAAATCAGTCATTCCCAAACAGTACAGTGCACCTCATAGTTGCAGCGGAAGAGGATAGCAGCTGATATGGAATGATTTAAAAGGAATCAAATATTTTGAAACAGCTTCAAAAATTCTTATGCCAAAAATAAATATGATTTCAAAATTAAAAATATTATTATGGATTACCTGTAATTGTATGCATAAGTCCCAGTATAAATAGTTATAAATAATTATTGACCGATTTTATCGTTGTGATATTTTTGCATTATATCAAGTATTAAGAAGATAGTAATTAGGGTCTGCAAACTGGAGGAGAGAGTTATCAATGATAATGTTCAAAGCCATGGTTATCTCCCTCTCTCTTTTTGACATTTAAATGTACTTTTTATCCCATAAAATTTGGTGAGGTGCAAGCAAATTTTCATTCTGAAAATGTGACCCAGTGAAAAAAAGTTTTGGGAACTGCTGGATTAAATATTAGGATTATTGTTATTATCAAAAAAGTGTTAAAGCAATATTCACTCACAAAAAAAAAGAGAAAAGATTATTATTAAAAACCAAAATATGTTTTGTATTTAAATAACACACAAAGGGTTGATAAACTGTAAAAATCTATCAATCAATCCATGGAACTTTTACCCCCAACTGACTTGAGTAAAAAAGAAAAATGGAGTTTGATTACAAGTTAGTTTAAATATTGTTTGCAGATATTCTTTTGTAATTCTGTCATATCTGGACTGGAATTGACAATCTTCACTTTACAACTGTAATAGAGTTTAAAATCACTTACACTGCCTTATGGGGGAGGGATGACTTATTTTCCACTCTACAACTCCTTACCCCACATACACAATGGTGCAAGCCTATTGCTACTCAATCTCTATGTACCTGGAAAATGTTCAGCTGAGCATCATCCTTTAGTGCCAGCAGCTCAGATCTTTTCAGCCAAGACCTTTATCTTATTGCATTCACATTGTTGAATCAATTTTCATTCAATACATCTTCCTTTGGTAAGAAGAGAATTCCACTCTAAAAAGCTCTTTCCAAGAACTTCTACCTCAGAACTTCAGATGGATGCTTCCCCAAACATTAATCTTGTCTAGTTATTATCATTATCTGTCCACCATATCCTCATAAGCCTCACTTCCTCCTTCTTCCACTTACATTCATATCATACACCTTATTCAGTAACCATCTGCCTTGAATGGCTCCCGGGTCTTGCATTGTGTGACCTTTTTAATTTCTGCAGAAAGTGCAAACATATTTCTTTTTGAAATCCATTTTGGTTACCTAACTGAGCTTTTTGGGCACCTCAACATGATGTAATGGTTAACAAGCTTGTTTCACTAGAACAATTACAACTGAGTAGTGAGTTAAATCCTCACTGTGTGCCTTGTTATTTTGGCCTTGTGTCACATCTAAGCTACACTTAGAATAATAATCTAACTGAGCCCTTAAATGAAATCACTTTTGAATATGTCCTACTAAAAAAGCCCGCAATATTTCCCCAGTTTATATGATATGATTTCTTCTTCTTCTTCTTCTTCTTCTTCTATGTACTGTGTCCCTTCACAACGTGAGCAACCATGGCTCTCCACAATTTCCTGTTCTTTGTAGCTCTTATTAAATTTTGCTAATTATTCTAATCCCTGTTCTGCCAATCCTTTATACAATCTAATTACGTAGGTTATTTGCTGCTTTTCCTCTGTTCCTCTTGCCTTATGTCCTGTGAGTGTCAAATTTTCCAAGCTCTCTTTCCTCATCAGAAATTTCAATTTTCTCCTGATTCTAAGTAGAAGTGTCTTTTTTGTTTCCATTTTTCATAAAACTTCCTTGTCACTCGCATGTTCAGTCCATGGTATTCTCAGCTGCCTTCTGTAAAACCACATTTCTGATGTTTCAAGTCTCTTCTTCATCTGTAACAAGATTGTCCAAGATTCATTGCCATCTAGGAAGACTGATATTACATAACAGTTCAGTACTATTTTCTTCTTAATACTTTGCTTAGCTTTTAGAAGGCATCTTTTGTTATTCTAATTCACCTTCAGATTTCAGTGTCCCATTTTCTGTTAAAACATGTCCTAAATATTCCAGAAGTATTTGCTATTTCATTTCAATTACTTTTTATTTCCAGCTTAAAATTATTTGAATAACCAGCCCAGTATTTTCAGTACTGAATATATATTGGTTTATTTCATTAAAAATGGTTTTCCTTTGTTTTATAATGAACCGCTTAGAAAACTTCCATTTAAATAAAAAGTGCCTTGAATTAATACAGTCTACAAACTGTACAGCTGAAATCATATACAGTTCAATTTCTGTACGTTTAGCTAGAAGGAAATTATTTTTGCTTTGCACAAAACAAAAATAAATAAATGAAAAAAAAAATCTACAAATGCTTGCCAGTCAATAATGTATGGATTGGATTGAAAAGTAATAAAATTAAAAAAAACATGGATGTGCTTTTTAATATATTAAATATGCTTTTAATATATTAATAGTGAGCTTCTATATATAGTGCACATATTTACACACACATACCCATATATATATATATATATATATATAATGTGTGTGTGTGTACACATACATACAACTAAAAACATACATTTAAAATAATCTATGTATACATATAGAAGCATATGCCGTGTGTGTATGTGTGCAATGTAAGAAAGTATAATGAAAATCTTCCTGGATTTATATGAGGATATGGGAAGGTTGAAAAGTTCTCAGACAAAGCCACTTCCTGAAAGCTGACCAAAGGACTAAACATCAGAATATTGAGAAAATAGAGAGTGCGATGGATAAATTGTCATGTAAATTACCCAAAAATGAAAATAACACTGACATCTCATTTTGACAGCTGTATTTACCAAAATTACCCAAAAATGAAAATAACACTGACATCTCATTTTGACAGCTGTTTTACAAAATTAAAAAATGAAAATAACAAATTTAACATCTCATTTTGACAGCTGTATTTACCAAAATTACCCAAAATGAAAATAACACTGACATCTCATTTTGACAGCTTATTTACCAAAATTACCCAAAAATGAAAATAACACTGACATCTCATTTTGACAGCTGTATTTACCAAAATTACCCAAAAATGAAAATAACACTGACATCTCATTTTGACAGCTGTATTTACAAAAATTACCCAAAAATGAAAATAACACTGACATCTCATTTTGACATCTATTTTTGACAAAATGAAAATAACACTGACATCTCATTTTGACAGCTGTAAAAATTAAAAATTTACCAAAATTAAAAAATAAAATAACATGACATCTCATTTTGACAGCTGTATTTACCAAAATTACCCAAAATGAAAATAACACTGACATCTCATTTTGACAGCTGTATTTACCAAAATTACCCAAAATGAAAATAACACTGACATCTCATTTTGACAGCTGTATTTACAAAATTACCCAAAAATGAAAATAACACTGACATCTCATTTTGACAAAAAAATTACCCAAAAAAATGAAAATAACACTGACATCTCATTTTGACAGCTGTATTTACCAAAATTACCCAAAAATGAAAATAACACTGACATCTCATTTTGACAGCTGTATTTACCAAAATTACCCAAAAATGAAAATAACACTGACATCTCATTTTGACAGCTGTATTTACCAAAATTACCCAAAAATGAAAATAACACTGACATCTCATTTTGACAGCTGTATTTTACCAAAATTACCCAAAAATGAAAATAACACTGACATCTCATTTTGACAGCTGTATTTACCAAAATTACCCAAAATGAAAATAACACTGACATCTCATTTTGACAGCTGTATTTACCAAAATTACCCAAAATGAAAATAACACTGACATCTCATTTTGACAGCTGTATTTACAAAATTTGAAAATAACACTGACATCTCATTTTGACAGCTGTATTTACCAAAATTACCCAAAAATGAAAAATGAAAATAACACTGACATCTCATTTTGACAGCTGTATTTACCAAAATTACCCAAAATGAAAATAACACTGACATCTCATTTTGACAGCTGTATTTACCAAAATTACCCAAAAATGAAAATAACACTGACATCTCATTTTGACAGCTGTATTTACCAAAATTACCCAAAATGAAAATAACACTGACATCTCATTTTGACAGCTGTATTTACCAAAATTACCCAAAATGAAAATAACACTGACATCTCATTTTGACAGCTGTATTTACCAAAATTACCCAAAAATGAAAATAACACTGACATCTCATTTTGACAATTTACCAAAATTACCCAAAAATGAAAATAACACTGACATCTCATTTTGACAGCTGTATTTACCAAAATTACCCAAAAATGAAAATAACACTGACATCTCATTTTGACAGCTGTATTTACCAAAAATTACCCAAAAATGAAAATAACACTGACATCTCATTTTGACAGCTGTATTTACCAAAATTACCCAAAAATGAAAATAACACTGACATCTCATTTTGACAGCTGTATTTACCAAAATTACCCAAAAATGAAATAACACTGACATCTCATTTTGACAGCTGTATTTACCAAAAAAAAATAACACTGACATCTCATTTTGACAGCTGTATTTACCAAAATTACCCAAAAATGAAAATAACACTGACATCTCATTTTGAAATGTATTTAAAAATTACCCAAAAATGAAAATAACACTGACATCTCATTTTGACATCTCAATTACCCAAAAATTTGACATCTCATTTTGACAGCTGCTGTAAAATGAAAATAACACTGACATCTCATTTTGAAAAAAATTACCCAAAAATGAAAATAACACTGACATCTCATTTTGACAGCTGTATTTACCAAAAATTACCCAAAAATGAAAAAATAATCACTGACATCTCATTTTGACAGCTGTATTTTACCAAAAATTACCCAAAAAATGAAAATAACACTGACATCTCATTTTGACAGCTGTAAAAATTACCCAAAATGAAAATAACACTGACATCTCATTTTGACAATATTTAAAAATTACCCAAAAATGAAAATAACACTGACATCTCATTTTGACAGCTGTATTTACCAAAATTACCCAAAAATGAAAATAACACTGACATCTCATTTTTGACAGCTGTATTTAAAAAATTACCCAAAATGAAAATAACACTGACATCTCATTTTGACAGCTGTATTTACCAAAATTACCCAAAAATGAAAATAACACTGACATCTCATTTTGACAGCTTTACCCCAAAATGAAAATAACACTGAAAATTATTTACCCCCAAAATGAAAATAACACTGACATCTCATTTTTGACAGCTGTATTTACCAAAATTACCCAAAAATGAAAATAACACTGACATCTCATTTTGACAGCTGTATTTACCAAAATTACCCAAAAATGAAAATAACACTGACATCTCATTTTTGACAGCTGTATTTACCAAAATTACCCAAAATGAAAATAACACTGACATCTCATTTTGACAGCTGTATTTACAAAATTACCCAAAAATGAAAATAACACTGACATCTCATTTTTTCACAGCTGTATTTACCAAAATTACCCAAAAATGAAAATAACACTGACATCTCATTTTGACAGCTGTATTTACCAAAATTACCAAAAATGAAAATAACACTGACATCTCATTTTGACAGCTGTATTTACCAAAATTACCCAAAAATGAAAATAACACTGACATCTCATTTTGACAGCTGTATTTACCAAAATTACCCAAAATGAAAATAACACTGACATCTCATTTTGACAGCTGTATTTACCAAAATTACAAAAATGAAAATAACACTGACATCTCATTTTGACAGCTTTACCCAAAAATGAAAATAACACTGACATCTCATTTTGACAGCTGTATTTACCAAAATTACCCAAAAATGAAAATAACACTGACATCTCATTTTGACAGCTGTATTTACCAAAATTACCCAAAATGAAAATAACACTGACATCTCATTTTTTGACAGCTTTAAAAATTACCCAAAAAATGAAAATAACATCTCATTTTTTGACAGCTGTATTTACCAAAATTACCCAAAAATGAAAATAACACTGACATCTCATTTTGAAAGCTGTATTTACCAAAATTACCCAAAATGAAAATAACACTAATTTTTGACTGTATTTATTACCCAAAAATGAAAATAACACTGACATCTCATTTTGATTGTACCAAAATTAAAAATGAAAATAACACTGACATCTCATTTTGACAGCTGTATTTACCAAAATTACCCAAAAATGAAAATAACACTGACATCTCATTTTGACAGCTGTATTTACCAAAATTACCCAAAAATGAAAATAAAACATCTCATTTTGACAGCTGTATTTACAAAATTACCCAAAAATGAAAAATAACACTGACATCTCATTTTGACAGCTGTATTTACCAAAATTACCCAAAATGAAAATAACACTGACATCTCATTTTGACAGCTGTATTTACCAAACTGTATTACCCAAAAATGAAAATAACACTGACATCTCATTTTGACAGCTGTATTTTTCACCAAAATTACCCAAAATGAAAATAACACTGACATCTCATTTTGACAGCTGTATTTACCAAAATTACCCAAAAATGAAAATAACACTGACATCTCATTTTGACAGCTGTATTTACCAAAATTACCCAAAAATGAAAATAACACTGACATCTCATTTTGACAGCTGTATTTACCAAAATTACACAAAAATATCTTGAAATACTAAAGTAAAGTTATTAAATAAAATAGCCATTAGCTTCAACCACGGCTTCCAGACGACTTCTGCAACTCTTCTGTACGGTCTCTTTGTTTAAGTTGGTGAATGCTAGCATAATCCTTGTCTTCAGTTCATCTTTGATGTTACAAGGAATTTTGTTGGTCTCTCATTCAAATGAACCCCACACATAATAATCAAAGGAGTTGCAGTGTGGGGAGTTAGGTGGTGAGATGTAAGGGGTGATGTGGTCACAGAAATTGTCTGATAGCCATGACTGGGTTTTCCTGCTTGTGTGACATGGTGCAATGTCCTGTTACCATCCTCATGACCCATGGCAGCACTACTTCCTCAAGGCACTTGATGGTTGCCTCTATGTTGTGTCTGTGGCCCTCACCAACAAATTTGGGAGTTCTTTTCTCATCAGAATGCTCAGAGTGAGTTTTCCAAGCTGCCATACTTTCGTAATCACCATTAGACTCATCCAACTCTTTTCGAATCCTCTACACTGTCCTCAGATTGACACCCAAACACTCTGAAATGTCCATTTTGGGGCTTCCAGTGTAACTTGCATGAATTCATTTCAACTCTTCTTGTTAATAACTGCATTGTTTCTTCCCATATAAACTGTCATCTGACTGTTCACAGAAGACTTCAAAATTAACTAGTAGCGATTTCTCTTGAGAATGAAAAAATGACATGGTGAAGGTTTTTGCTCAGTGAGTACCATGTCTTCTGACATGATCAAAACTGCACAAAACTGATCACATCACAGGAAAATCTTATAGTTTGAGGCAGATCCAGCTGCTTTCCTTGAACATTTCTTTAACTACGATAAGTATTTGGTTCATCACTTCAAATCAGAGACAAAGAGAAAATCTATACAGTGGAAACACCCCTCCTCACCTGTGCCAAGGTAGTTTCATCTTCAGGGATAGCCTCAGTTTTTGAGGATGCAAAATTCATTGTGTTTATTGACTATCTCTAAAAGGGCCACACCATCAATGGAGAGTACTATGCCAACTTGCTGAGGAAGGACAATGGCTGCTGTGCATGACTGTGGCTTTGAGGTCATTGATCACCTTCCCAATTCTCTTGATTTGACTCCATCTGACTATTATCTGTTCCCTAATATGAAAAATACTTGGCTGGGAACCAGTATTGCAGTGATGATAGCATGAGATATGCTGTTGAGGAATTCTTTGATCAACAGGATGAAAGCTTCTTCACCAATGGGATCCAAGCCCTGCAACACAGATGGGAGAAGTGTGTGGACTGCAAGGGGGGATTATGCAGCAAAATAAATATTGTCATATTCCATGAATGTATCTTGGTCAACCTGTAAAATTTTCAGCCCTCATATAAAATGTATCTTATATACAATTATATATTAATTTAGATTATGCTTACTGAAATACACACACACACACATATATATATATATATATATATATATATATATATTTTTTTTTTTTTTTTTTTTTTTTTTTAAGCATTTCACCCCAAGCAAGGCGGGGGAGCCACTAGGACGCAAGGGGTTACAGAAAATAGGAAGATCAGATAGGGAGTGATAGAAGAAAGGATGAGGGTAGTAGATAGATTAAGGCAACTGAGATGTCGATTGACATTACACTTGAATAGCTGGAGATTATAACTCTCAGGGAAACAGGAGAAGGGAAGAGAGTTCCACAGGCGAGAGGTGCGAGACATGGAGCTATTAGAGTAGAAGAGACGGCTACATTTATGAGTTTCGACAGTGAAGGGGTGAGAGCGGGATGCCAGCCTCGTAGGGCGCTTGAACTCATGAAGTTTGGGAACCAGCGAATGCAGTTCCTCAGAGCAATTTCCATGAAAGTATTTGTAGAACAGACAGAGGGAGGCGACGGTGCATCTGTGAGAAAGTGACTGTAGACGAGACGCCAGGGCAGGGCCAACCATATTACATATCCGCTTCTGGAGCCTATCAAGGACCCCAAGGCAAACAGAAGGGGCGCCAGACCATATATGGCAGCAATACTCCATGCAAGGGCGAATTGTGGATTTGAATATCTGGAGGATCGACTCAGGGGAGAAAAATTTCCTAGCACGGCTCAGGGAGCCAACTTTCCTCGCAGTGGACGAGGCAATTGACTCGATGTATTTATTCCATCTCAGGTCAGCAGTCAACGTGAGACCGAGAAGCCGCAGAGAGTTGCTCTCGGAAGTTGAGCGTCAGACATTATAATGGAGGGAAGGGAAGGCTTTTCTGTGGTGATTAATAGAGAGCAGTTTTGTCTTCGAAGCGTTGAAGTTGACCAGCCAAATCATGCCCCAGTTCAAAATCGATTGGAGGTCCTTTTCGAGGCGCACGGCAAGGTGAGTTTTGTCAGCAAGACTGGATTTGTTTTTGAGGTAGGAATAAATTGTGGTGTCATCCGCGTAGATGCCGACTTGAGAAGTTACGGCGTCAGGAAGGTCATTTATATAGATAAGGAATAGAGTGGGGCCTAGGATGGAGCCTTGAGGAACACCTGCGTTCGTGGGGTAGGAACTGGAGGAGAATCCGTTGTGAACGACCTTCAATTCACCTTCAATTGAATTGTCATATGAATAGCTTTTTGTAAATAGGTTTTATTTTTGTTTCATCTCTGCCCCAACAATCACTGAGATCTTATGCATGTAACAAAGAGTTTTCTCTCTCTCTCTTAGCACAGTTTGAGAACTTCCCATCTCATGATTTCATTAATTGCTAACATTCATCAGTCTATTTTGATGTTAACAGACATCCATCCATCTGTTAAAGATGCCAGAGCATCTATTGTAATCCTTACCAAAAACTCAGGGCTTCAAAAAAGTCCTCCTATGTACAAGCAATGTTGTTTACTTATCCTCATAGTTTGCTTTGTTCTCCAACACGTCAAAAAACATAAAATTTTTACATTGGTCATACAACTGCCACATTTTCTTGAAGGTTAACTTGTCAATTATTGAAATGTAGTGAACGAGATAATCACGTACCCCGGAAAAAAAATTCGGGCAGTTTTGGCTACGGCGTTCGTGAGTTATTTTCCTGACGTGTTACAAGTGATTCTCTTTCTTTGTGTTGTGAAAGCCACAAATTTGCTTTGAGAACGCTTACTCTTCAAGCTATTTCGGCATTTACTTTGTCTCTCGCAAGATGGCGGAAAGACCGTTCGATATAAAACTGATCCCCGAATTCAGTGGTGATACTAGTGGACAGTCTGTGGTTGAATGGATCGAAAAGGTGGAACTGGTCTGCGAATTATGCGAGATATCGAAGATTGATCGGATTCTTCCTCTGCGATTGAATGGCGGTGCCCTTGCTGTGTATAGGCAGCTGAGTAAAGAACAGAAAAGCGACATTGAGCAAATAAAGCACGCTCTACTAACCGCGTTTGGAACTGACCGGTTCGTGGCCTACGACCAATTCCAGGCACGGCGTCTGCGACCTGGCGAGACAGTAGACGATATTTGGCAAAATTAAAGAAGCTCGCCGTTCAATCGCACCGCTTCCTGAAGAATGGATGACATGTGCCTTCGTTTCTGGATTGCCCAGTCATGTTAAGCAGATACTCCGCGCATCATCCAGAATGGAAGACCTGACGCTCAATCAATTGTTGACCAGAGCCCGTGCTGTCATGATCAACGAAAAAAGAGGCTGATGAACCAGTGGCCGCGGTTATTCAACCAATTGAAGTCAAAGAAGGTCCGACCCCAGCCATTCGTCACCATGGCGTTGCCACCTGCTATCGGTGCTCTGGGCCGAATCATTTTGCCAGAGACTGCCGCTATCAACGCGAAGAAATGCGCAGCGGGTCGGCGCGAAAGGCACGTCTCGATCTCTGATGCTTTCAATGTCAGAAAGTAGGTCATATTGCCTCTAAGTGCCCGGAAATGGAATGGGGACGCGACGTCAGCGCCGGTCTCTTCCCCGCACCCGAGCATGAAAGTGGCGCTCCCTGTGATTAAAATGCGCATCAATGGAATAACGCGTACCGCTTTAATAGATTCTGGCTGCTCTCGGTCACTCACCAACGGTTCGACGGCCGACAGTGGAGCAGACAAAAGATGGACGTACTAACGGCTGATGGAAAGGCTCTCAGAAGCGGGGAGTTGGAAACATCAAACTTAGTATTAATAACGGTGACCCTGTCACAGTCAGTGTGTTGGTCGTGGACAGCGCGTTATTAGGTTTCGATCTGCTCCTTGGGATGGACATTATTAAGGGCTGGGCGGCGACGCGATTACAGAGGCAGGCGGTCAAGTTTTCTGATCCGCCCATCTGTGCTACTTTGAAGATTAACGAGCCCGACTTTAACGCAGAGTTCGACCAAGGACGAAGACATGGACAGCATTTTGGAAATGGTCGGAAAATAACCCACCAGAAAAGCTCCAGAACCGAGTGTCAGAATATTCGGTGCCCGAACGCGTCAAGGAAGAATACCAGCGCGAATTGCAGGTGTGGCTGGATAACGGATGGCTGACTCCATATCCCGAGGAAGAGCTTGGTCCTCCAAGAGGCCTCATCCGTTGATGGCCGTGGTACAAAGAACAAGGGAAAGGTGCGCCCTGTACTAGATTATAGAGAACTGAACGAACATGTAGACACATACACAGCTCATGCTGATGTGTGTGCACAAAATTGAGAGAAATGGCGAACGAAGGATCCAATGTCTCTGTGATTGACCTTCGAAAGGCCTACTTGCAGGCAATACGCGTGCACCGTCACTGTGGCCATTTCAGACAGTGATTCTTAATGGGACGAGGTACTGCTTAACCCGAATGGGATTCGGACTCAATGTGGCGCCGGCCATCATGAAAGCCATCGTGGATGCTGTGCTATCCCAGGATGAGACAATTCGTCAAGCGACGTCAGCCTACATTGACGACATCTACATCAACGAAACCTTAGTACCAGCTTCACGGGTGAGAAAGCATCTTGCTGACTTTGGGGCTCGAATGTAAAACCCAGAACGACTGGAGGATGGTGCTCAGGTGCTCGGCTTGCAGGTCTGGGGGAGCACAACATGCTGTACTGGAAACGTGGAAGCGAGCTCCCGGACATTCCCAACCACATGACCCGACGCAAGCGTGTTTTCGTTATGTGGAAAGCTGGTGGGACATTTTCCCGTGGGCGGGTGGATCCGCATTGCAACTGCATTTATTAAACGTAGGGTGACTGCTGTCACTTCCGGTTGGGATGACACAACTAATGATGCTCCCCTTAGACACATGATAGGGGAAGTCATTACTAGGGGTGCGGCCAAGACGACCCGTGACGTGGTAAATGGTGCGTTGACGGATGTGAATTTAACGTCTGGGTCGACGCGAGCTCCCTTGCAACAGGAGTGTCTCTTGAAGTAGGTGACACTGTCGTGGAAGATGTGTGTTGGTTGCGTCCCGAGAAGGATACGCAACATATCAACCTGTCAGAATTAGACGCCGTTATCAGGGGAGTCACCGCGCCCTTCAATGGAATGCAAAGGTGTTGCATTTATTCACGGATTCCGCATGCGTGTATAAGTGGATAGCAGACACTCTTACGGGGAAGGCTAGGATACATACAAAGGCTGCGAGCGAGATGCTCATTCGAAGGAGGCTAGACACACTGGGAAAGTTGGTAAGTGAATACCACTTATCCGTAGACATACAGCTGGTCAGATCACAGCAGAACAAGGCCGATACTTTAACAAGGGTACCCCAAAATGGCTTGACGCTATTAAGAAAGAGGTAGAGCCGGTAGAACATGTCTGTGTAACATCAACGAGCAACTATAACTCAGATTTACTAAAATCTGTGCATTGCCAAAGGACATCCCGTGTAAAACGGACCTTATATTTCGTGAGGCAGATTGATCCCTCCGTATCCAAAGCTGCTGTCAGGGCAGTGGTCAGAGAATGCAAGGAGTGTCAGTCCATCGACCCAGCACCTGTGCAATGGCAAAAGGACAAGTGAGTGTAAGCAAGGTGTGGCACCGTGTTGGAATGGACATCACCCATTATAACGGGCATCACTATTTAACCCTGATTGATTGTGGCCCAACCCGGTTCACTATTTGGCGGCGTCTGCGTCGACAGGATTCCGCAAGCGTCATTGACCACTTGGGGTCATTGTTCTTGAACGTGGACCTCCGACGGAACTCCTCACTGACAACGACACTGCATTCCGCAGTGAACTATTCAAAAAGATTTTGTGGCTTCGTGGGGAGTACACCTCAGATTTCGCTGCGCGTATGTCCCATCAGGGAATGGCATAGTCGAGCGATGTCATCGAGCATCAAAAGAATCGCTGCTAGGAAGCAGTGTTCCATAATGGAGGCGGTGTATTGGTACAATGTTACCCCGAGACAATAATGTATCGCCCTCAACTGCGCCCAGCCAACATGATTTATCAGTATAAAGTCCGGAATACGAGGCATTGACGCAACGCTTCAACTGAAACGGATAAACGAACGAGCGCCAAGATGACTTGGGCGATCGCGTGGGGTGAAATTCCACATAGCGGTGTACAACCCGGTGCCGGTGGGGCATGTCACTGGACTAAGTAACTCGCGTTCTGTGCTGGTTGATGGCATACCAAGACACACATAAAGGGACTTGCGTCACTATGTAGGTACAGATACGTCAACAAGTGACACTAGCAGTGAGTGCTCAGAAAAGTGAACAAATAATTACCATCGGAGGTAGGGATAGCACCCCTTCAGATGGTGAAGACTCTGTCGCGTGAGGTTGTCAGACCAGAAGAATCCTCAGAAGAAGAATCTTCAGAACATTCTTCAGATGATGAAGACTCTGCACATGAGGTTGTCAGATCAGAAGAAACCCTCAGAACATAACACACAACCTCCTCCCACACAGTTGCCCCGCTCGGAGAAGAAGCTTAAGAATAAAGAGGCCCGCCCATGAGTGTCACTTATGTGACAGGGGGAGTGTAGTGAACGAGATAATCACGCACCCCCGAAAAAAATTCAGGCAGTTTTGGCTACGGCGTTCATGAGTTATTTTCCTGACGTGTTACAAGTGATTCTCTTTCTTTGTGTTGTGAAAGCCACAAATTTGCTTTGAGAACGCTTACTCTTCATGAAACTTTTGCAATTTGTATATATATCAATCATTACATCACAAATAGTAAAAATGAATGTGTTGTAGAGTAGTTTTCACAGTGGAGGCTTGTATTTCACTAAGTCGGTCCTAAAAGGGTCCGACGTACAAAATGTTAGGAACTTGAAATTATAGTTAATGACACAGCAATCTAGTTATGGTGGCTGATACTTTAAGGTCCGACATCGACTCACTCACCAACTCACTCTGAGCCCTGGCGACTGCTACTACTACTACTTATTATATCTGGGAGAGTCTATTACAATAGAATAGGTATATTCCGGTATAACAGAATGTTAATGTAAGACTATCACATAATATTAGCAGATAATATTCAAATATTCTACAGAAAGGATTAAAGAAAGACACAAAATACTTTATGGCATATACATTATACAAAATAGACAATCTGTATAAAAACATAATTTCTTTCACCACGGGGGATGCCATTTTAGAATACATATAAAATATCTAATAAAATCTTCATCCTCTGGTATTCTTAAGTTCTTTGATACCGAACAGAATAATTTTCTTTTTTCTTAATTTGAAATATAGCATCCTTAAAAATGCTAGCAGAAAGCTCATAAAAATACTTTCCTCCATGACATTGACATTCCTGATAATGACTCAAGAAAGTCAAAACAAAAAACATTCAAAAACATAATGAACTTGAACAGTTTCTGCAAATTTGATGGGTGACATCTTATACATAAACTGGAAAAATATAATAAAAAATGAAACAGGCATACACAGTGTTGACTGTTTTCAGTGTTTACTGATATCTTTTTCTTTCCACTGAGTCTATACTACCTGGCTTAGAGATTGAACTCAAACCACAGATTGAACTATGACACCAAATTCATGAACTATACTTTAATCCACTAAGTTAGATCTCATTGGATAATCCTAAAATTAGAATTTGGAAACTTAAACCTGCTGCTGCCAAGTTTGAACCCCTTCATTGCTATTTTTCTTTCTTTACTGCTGCTGTTACTGAAACCTTTTCTCTTCTCTAACACCATGTCACTTTCTTTATTCATGGCTTCCATTTGGTATTTATTTCTACTAAGCAGAGCCTGTCATAATGCACTGATTCTTTCAGACATCTAATTTTACAGATTTTTTTCTTCATTCCAGTGATTGGCAACTACCATTTTCATGATCTGCTAAGCTTGATTTTATTGTCTTAATCTTAATTATGAATTTTTGAGGTTCCTCCAGCCTCACATTCAGGAATTAGTTAATTTCACACTTCTATCCTTTGCCAGAACAACAAAAAGTATGGGATGCATACAGTTCTGGTTTGCGTTCACCCCTGTTTTAGACTCTTGACTTAGCAGAGATTCCTCTATTTGGTCAAGCTGCTTCTGACTATTGTCCTGATGTTGTATGAACCCCAAATCTTCTGAATTCTTCCCAACATTCCTTTATGTAAGGGAAACAGACTATAGTAGGTTTCTAATCCTTCTCCTTGATCCTTCCCCTTGATCCTTCCAGTTTGTCCTGCAAAAGCTGATGTTATATTTGCCAAGTAGTTGTTATTCTGAAGCTTGGTCAATTGAATTTAATAAAACTTATATACGTTTAAAATTTGAGATATTTATTGGGAAGGCATGCTCCATATTGAAAATGACACATTCATAGACATAAAGAGTATGGATCTAGTAATCAATATTGCATGGTGGCTGATAATTTCATGCTTTATGCAATTGTCAGACCATGTAGTGTTGATTTATATTTCTCTATCTATTTCTCCCTCTTTGTCAGTGTGTGGGTATATATATATATATATATATATATATATATATATACATACACCTTGTTCTTCAAAAAATTTTGATTGATATCTTCAAATAACATACTTGTTATCATCAATATCTTATGAACAATAAATATATCTACTTAGTTAAAATCAATAAAAGATGGTAAATTTGTCATTTTAATAATTTTAATGCATTCAGCTGATAGCAGATATATGTGTCAGTGTGTGCATCTCTGTATGTGCATGTGTCTACGTTTGTGTCTCTTGGCCTGTGTGTGTCTTGGTCACGGTTTTCAAAAACTTTCTCCAAAATGAATCTTGTTAGCATTTTCAATTTCATAATGATTTTAATATGGATTCCTTATTTGATATATTTTTTCTTGTCTACTCCGATCTCTTGAAAACATTATTTACACAAGCTCAGTATTTTTCTTATGAAATTTAAACAGAAGAAAATTTATAGCTGACAAAACAATGTATTTTTTATTTTTGAATTGGCTTCTGCTTTTAGTTTCAGTCATGTGCAATGAAAATATATTGGTGTACATATATGTGAAAATGTATGCATGTCTATATAGATACATATAATGCATGTAAAATCATCGCTGTATGTGTGTCAATATGTATACACATATATATATATATAAAAAAGAAAGAAAGTATTTCTGAAAAGATATACTTTTGAGTAAATGACATTTTCAAAAATTAAACTTGGTTGATTTTGTTAATGCTTTTCTGTTTACATCAGGAAATTCACAGCCAAGATGCTTTATAACCCTGCCTTTCTGTGTCAGGGGGGTGGGGGTGCTTTGAGAAATTAGAAATTCTTCAGGGAATCCAGGCTGAAAAGCAATTTTGGAAGTTAGTTTCATTCCTTTCCATATTTAGCTCTTTGTCTTTTTGCACTTTACACACACACACACTTACACACATAATATCAAACTACTAGGAAAGAGAGAGAGAGAGAGACCCCTTGTTATAATGGAACACACCTATTCTATAGTTAATAGACTCTCCCACCTATAATAAGTAGGAGTAGTAAGAGTAACGTCAGGGAGGAAGTCGGTCAGTCAGTCAATGCCGGACGACCGTTAGTCGGATACTAAAGTATCAGTGACCACAGCTAGATTTACTCTGCATCATTACCTATTATATCAAGTTCCTAACATTTTGTACATCAAACCTATTTCAGGACCGACTTAGTACAAATACAAGCCTCCACTGTGAAATCACTCCACAACACCCCTAGTCCTTGTTAGGACATCCCCCTCGGAAAAGGAAAATTCTGATTTAAAACCTGCAATCACTTTAACTCCTGACATGTGGCAAACCATGCCCCAGTACAGGCTATACTGTTTCGAAAGGTGTTGAAGGGATAGTGATGGAAACAGTTGAAGAATTTCACTGGAGTTGGTTCCCAGTTTGAACTTTGCTTGTGGGTGGTGATGGGTCGATGGCCATTTTGCACAACATCTATAAATAATTGTCTAACTCATGTCCTCTTTTCATAACAAAGCAGCCCTTTTTAGTACCCCACTACTTTCCTCCAAGGGAGGATGGGCAAAGAAAATGTGACCTAAAAATTGCTTACTCCCTTTTCTCCCTGTCATTAGGTGCAAATGGCTGGGCATCCAAAACTGCACCAGAACAATAAAGAAATCAAGTATTAAGGATATTTTCATTGGGTCTTGGAATGTGAGAACTCTCCAGGATAGTAAGAAAAATCTTGAATGCTGGAATCCTTTCATTACCTTTGTTCTAAAAAGAAAAACATTGCTATAGCTGCTCTCTCAGAAACCAAGCTAACTGATTTACAATGGCCTAAGAAAAGGTTTTAGCCAGGAGAAATAAACTACATCCAATTTCAAAATTTAATTACATATGAAGAAATATAGTTTTAAGGTGTGCTATATTTATGGGATAAAGTGCTCAATATCAGAGATAGAGCATATGTAAGTATAAAAGTGAACAGACATGCTAGATACAATTGTCAGGCCATGTGTGTTGGGTTTTTTCTTGACTATTTATATATACGGGTTAGTGGTGCATTGTGGGTAGTCTATTCTGAAGGTTATTTTGGCAGGAGTAATTTGTTTATTTAATTATTTATTTGGCTTAATTTATTTTACTTATTTTTTTATTTATTTTATTTTTATTTTTCATTTTATATATTTATTCTTTTCAGTTTTTGATGTTTTAGCATCGTAGTAAAAAAATTTTTTTAGATTAGTTTAGATCATTTATTTAATAGTTTGTTTTGGCCTGGGAAGGTAATTAAAGCTATTTTTTCATCCAATTTTTGGATTGATTGCTGTATTCTATTCCGTTATTTTGTCAGAGATGGGGAGTCTTTAATTTGTTTATTATTTTATTTATTTATTTATTTATTTGGATTGATTATTTTTACTTGTTTTTGCTTATTTATTTTTTTTTTTTATTCTAGTGGTTATTTTAGCAGGAACAGTTTGGTAATTTGTTTATTTATCTATTTGGATTAATTTATTTTATTTGTTTTTCTTATTAATTTGTTTGTTTATTTTTTTAACTGTCAGAATGGACTACCCACAATGCACCACTGATCTGTATATATAAATAGTCAAGAAAAACAAACATGGCCTGATGATTGCATCTAACATGAAAAATATATATATATATATATATATATATATATATATATTGACATGTATTATATTAGTTTTTATGATTTTATGATGCAAGTCAATGTTGTCACAATAAAATATGATTTTAAACAACTGATATTGATAAGATTTCCAATATTTTACTCATATTTAACCGATAAATATACAATGTGAATTTCAGACATAGAATATCTGTTTTTATGAGAAATATTTACAATTATTTATTTGGTGTTAGGAGTTTATTTGGTATTATTTAGTGTTGTTCATCACATTGCAAATAAATATATGCAACATTAATCTTCTCACTTCTTGAAATCTGTCCTTTTATTGTCTTTCCCTCACTTAAATCTTCTCAAAATACAGACATTTAATACATTAACACTATGTCTGATGTTATTATTGAAGTAAATGCTTTACCAATAAAACAGGATTTTAAACAAAAGCCATATCTTGTCTGGTCCTCTTACTATGCAATGGGTAAATTGTTGCCATTTTTTTTTATTTTACTGACTACACATTATAGTAGAGTCAGTTGGGCACTCTTTGTTAGAAAAAGACCACCAAAAAAAAGACCAATTCACTCCACCAGAAATTTGGAAATAGATTCTTGTACAGCTTGACATTCACACCAGAATCTCCAATACAAATATTTGAGAATCAGAGTCAATCTGATGACAGTGCAGATGGTTAGGAAAAATTTGGATGAATCTAATGGTGTTTACAAAGGTGTTTGGATTGATCAATACTGATGGTGATGTTATACCTCCATTGATCTTTCCACAGTGTCTCAGACTCAACATGGAGGCAACCATCAAGTGCCTTGAGGAGGTAATGCTGCTCTGGGCCAAGAAGGTGGCTGCTGGAAGACCCTATGTCTGACAACAGGACTCTGCTCCATGACACACAAGCAGGAGAACCCAATTATGGCTGTCAGATAATTTCTGAAACCACATCACCCTCTTACATCTAGCCACTTAACTCCCCAGACTGCAACCCCCTTGATTATTATATGTGGGGCACAGTTGAGTGAGAGACCAACAAAACTCCTTGTAACACCAAAAATGAACTGAAGGCAAGGATTATGGCAGCATTGATCAACTTAAATAAGGAGACTGTTCAGAAGAGTTGCAGGAGATTCCAAAGTTGTCTGGAGGCTGTGATTGACACAAATGGCAATTTTATTGAATAAATTTACTCTTTAGTATTTCAAAATATTTTTGTGTAATTTTGGTAAATATGTCTGTTAAAATGAGATGTCAGTGTTATTTTCATTTTTGGGTAATTCAGACTGTCAATTTGTCCATCACACCCTGTATAAAAAAAAACCTGATGTTAGTAAGCTTTCCAGGATTTATTTATATTTATCTGATAACTATAATATAATATAATATATATAATATAATATAATATATATGATATAATGTGAATTTCAGCATATCTCTTTTTATAAAAAATATTTACAATAAGTTATTTGTGGGTGTGGAGTACATGGCCTAATGGTTAGAACATTAGCGTTCTGATAATGAGACCAAGGTTCAAATCTAACCATGTTTGATTAGTCAAGGAGGTGACTTTTCCATAATATCCCTCCTAGGGAGACAATCCCAGTGTACAGTACTATTTGGAAGTGCCTGAAAAACATACCATTGGTTGACACCCAACCTTTGTGAGCGAAATTTAGTTTGGAAGCCATTAATTGTTTGTGCTAGTACATAATCACAATCTATAACTAATGGACAGTTAGAAGCTCTTTAGCCTTGGATAGCAACCTATCTAGAGATGGTGACATTAAAAGCACCTATCCTGCAGCAGCCTGCCCACTCACAAGGATGTATCAACCTAAAAAAAATATACACTGATCGAAACCAAAAATGAAAGAATTTCCATGAGTTTTCTAATTTTGCAAGTGAAAATAACTCAATATTTTATTTGGTGGTGTAAGATTTTCAGATGTAACTCAAGTGTCGTTCATCATCTCGGAAATAAATAGTACTTTAGATATGAGTGTAGTGTTTTTGTATATAAATACCTTTTCCACTTGACCGCCTCTATCTAAAAACACCTTGTTCAGGACTTCCATGATTATGGTGGCTGTTACTGATTTGATCTCCTGCCATACAACCACTCATCCAAGTCTATAATCAACCATCAAAAAATACATTCCTTTTCTGCATCTATTGCCACCAACCATTTTTTTTATTTCTTTACCTTGTTCTCTCCCTCCACTTTATCATGATATATATATATATATATATATATATATATATATATATATATATATAAAATGTTGAAACATTGGTTATTGTAGGATAGCCAAAGTTAAGTGATGTCAAGCTTAGTCTGTATCTAGATGACTGCTTCAGAATAACATGTGTTTAAAACTTGGATAACGGCTTGGAATTGGAAATAAGCAAGCTGAGTTCCAATTCCAGTTGGTTTTGTTATATTCACATATGCATAAATAACCTTGGAAAAGGTATGAATCCACCTTTTCTCTCCTCCCCAGCTATGGGTTAATTAGTATTGTATCAGTAAATCATTATTATCTCCAAAAAATTCTTACAATTTAAAAATATTTTCTGGCTTTAAATAACCTGTAAATGGTTGATAAGCCATAAAGAATTTCAAATCAATCAATTAATCCACTTTATCACCCTCCAAACAACTTCCTTGTCAACAAGGGATCTACTTTTCTAGTCCCAAATAATGTCCTGTCTACTTCCAGACAGTACATCCAGGGTTAGATTAACCATTAATGAAATAAGCAACATGCTTAGGGTATCAAGGGAAATTGTTATGATATGATGTTGTTATACAAATCTAAAGAAATAAGTTGAACACGATTAACATTTGAATCTGCTGAGCATTATTACAAACAGGGGAGACAACTGACCCACATATATAGAGGGACACCAAAATTCTTTTAAGTGCTTAAGGCTCCTATGGATCTTAATTGGGCCCTGTGTACATACCATGAAATTCTTTCAGCTTTTGGCTCCCCACCCCCAACAACCTATATTGGCTACTCTTCATATAAAATCTTCTGGTGTCACACAATTCTGATTTTCTTATCCCAGTGAGAAAATCTGTTTTGTTTTTTTTTCTGAAACCTACCCACTCATTCATTTTCTATTCTTGAATTATTACATTTCAAATCCCCAAATGATGCTTGAGGAATAGCTCTGTGCTCCCTTACACACTTCTTTTACATATTTACTGACAACGCATTTATCAAAAAGTTTTTATTTCAATATTTCATACCCCCAACCTCTCTGCCAAATAAAATCCATTCATCATAATATCCAATTTGACTCACTTAATATGACAGTAATCACTTTTTTTCCAAAGCTTTGCTGAATTCTCCAACTTTACACGACCCAAATTCAAAACATATCTGTCACCTATCCTCCCACCTTGCCAAAAAAAGGTTTCAAAGGCACCAAATTAATGGAATATCTCCCATCCTCTTCTAATATTAGCCTTGTAAGCAATAAAACTATAGGTCCCTTCAAAGTTGCTGATGGCATTAATATAAATACAGTGAATTATTGAAAATTTTTGAAAAAGTTATTTATCAAGTGGTAGACTTCATAACCAAGAGTTTTTAGATTAAATAGAATTTTCATGCAAGATAATGCTCTTTCACATTCTGAAAAACTGTCAATTGCCCACCTTGCCCCCCAAAAGGTTTCAAAATCATGAAATGATTGCCAGCCTCTCCAGATAGTAATCAAATTGAAAACTTGAGCTCACTCATCAAAAGAGATTAAAAGAGATTTATATCAGAATCAAAACAATATTCAAGCAAAGAAAATCTCTGGGAAGCAACAAAAACTGGTATGTGTCATGTTAAAGTTGAAAAAGTAGAGAAGCTAAGAAAATTAAGAAATTAAAATTGATGAAGATTTTAAAATATCAAAAAATTTGTATTAAAACATAAAATAATCATTTATTTCTATCTCTGGGATATTTTGTTAAATATTTCTATCACATAGATCTTTTGAATTTATTTAGAAATAAAATTTTATATTGAACCTTTGTTTGTATCATGAATTATGACAGGTTTGAAACAAGCTATTGTTAGTATTTTTAAGAGACTGAAATTCAACGTAATATATCGCTCATGTAAATATATCCTGAAAATTTACACATTGGTTTATTTAAACCAATTTAAACATTGACTTGCATAACTAAATGTGAAAATTTTTAAGAATGTATATTTTGTCATGTTTTGTTGAATAATATTGACAAGTTCTGTCATCCACTTTTTTATTAACCTTTACAAAATTTTTAATCAGTTGTTTTATATAACCAGGAAATTTATTCAAGCATATTTTTTTTTCCTGAGTACTTTCAAATGTTGCTACATTTGATTTCAAAGATTTCATTTTTTTCTGTTTATAGTTACTTAAAATATATAATATAAAATGTATAATTATATATATATATATATATATATATAATTATTACAAATGACATAGACATACAGACTTTACATATTTGTCTACTATACATAATTGACAATAGATTGCACTTTTTTCACCAAAATTTGGATAAAAATTAGGGTTGCGACCTATCCACTTGGCATCATGGAAAATCTGAAGTAGACTGCAGCATATCAATAGTCTGGGCTTAATCATAAGCAAGAACAACGGAGAAAATGAATTTTTCTGATATTTTGATTTTACACAATTGCCTCTTCCACCATTACTGCATCACACGTCAAATAAAAGTGCACTCAGATTTACCATTTATTATCTTATGCAGAAAGATTATTATTTGCAAGTGATTTCAGGATTGAAGTGATTACTGATATCCAAATTTTGTCTAAAAAGAGCAGCCTGCACTCGATAAGCAAATGCAAATTAAAAGAATGTTTGACAGTAATGATGACAATGAAGAATTTTGCGGTTTCAGTTTGGATGAAGTTTAATAACTATATCTAAATGAATAAAAACTTTTCTTGTTTTAATATATGTAAGCAAAGTTTTGAAATAAAGGCGAATATTTGAAAATATTTAACAAATATCTGTTTTACATTAAAAAGGGTCATCTAACATCCTAGATTATACTGCAACCTATCTGCAAGTCAATCGCAAATACACAATTTGACTACCGCAAACTAAGGATGTGACCTATCTACTAGTGCAACCTATCAATGTGTATATACGATATGTATTTTCTGTTATGTTTTGGTTCGTTGCCTATGATCAGTGTAACATCTGTGCTTTCTACTTAGAATCAGTGTTACTCCTTGGCCCTTTCCCTATAACCGTGTGTATTATCTGTGCATTCTTCCTAAGATCAAGCTGTTACATGCTGGTCTTTTGCCTATGATCAGTGTAGCATCTGTGCTTTCTGCTTAGAATCAGTGTGATTCCTTGGCCCTTTCTCTATGGCCAGTTACATATTATTTTCAGATTGAATTTTATGATACATTTCTGACAAAAGAAATCTGATATAATGCGTATGTCACTTGGCTGTTTTTCTCGGGGTCTGGATTCTCTTGTTATTTTTCTATATCTGTTTAATTTATTTTTTTTACTGCCAATTAGTACATCTGCAATAATTACTTTGCCCATGATCAATTTTGTAACTGTGCACTCTGTCTCAGATCATAGTGTTACTCTTTGACCTACTTCTGATGATCAGTGTAGTATATGTGTAATTTGCCTAACATAGTATTTACAAATTAACATTCACCATGCTGCTCAAGCAGAAGAATAGTAACATAATGTAGTTTTGTCACTTGCCTGCTTACCTCAAGGTTGTTTGATTAGTTGTCTCTGTTTAGCAGCATATCAATACCTCTATGGGTCATTTAATGCTGAAATTTAAATATTTTATATGCATTTTTTATTTTTGTGGGTGAAGATAATGGCTGCTGTTATACAAGTTTTACCAATTAATCTATAGAAGGGGGAGAGGAGGTGGATTCATATGTTTTTGATGTAATGGAATAACCTGTTACCCCCATAAGTGACTACACTCTAGGTAGTAACTACCTATAAGTATCTGTAAGTCAACAGACTACATAGACGAGCTGGGATCTGTTGAGTACATTACTGGATTGACTTGCGATGAACTTGTTCATAACTTTTACCTTTATTCTTATTGTACTAGTTTTTTACAATAAACATTTACTTATTTTATCCATCCTCCACCTTGTTTTTCAAGTATATATTCCTATTAGCATGGAATATAACAGTTTTCAAAGTTATTTGTTCATATGTGAATATAACAGACTCAACTGGAATTTGAACTCTGAACGTCGATTAATAATTCTGAACCATTGTCCATTACATCACACACATCCAAGCTTACAGTACCTGGTATTCCCAAGCGGTCACCCATCTAAGTACTGACCAGGCTTGACATTCCTTAAGTTTGGTCATCATATGGGAACCCATGTTTCAACATGATATGGCCATAAGCTCTTACTTCAAGGTTAGTTGTTTAAATCAGGACAGGATTCACTTGTTATTTTTCTATATCTATCAGTTTTATTATGACTGAAGTTATGAAACTATGAAGCATAAGTATAGATGTATGTATATTTACATGAAGTCTATGCCACTTGATAACATACAGAATTTTGCTATAAATTAAGAAACTAATAAATAAAATCTGTCAAAAGGATCAACAGATTCCCATGTAAATATTATCTTTATGTGCATCCATACACAAATTTTGGCTGATCAAAAGAATAGGAAAACCATTGTCAAGTTTCATTAAAGACGACTAACAATGTACTGTGATTAAGCTTTTTATTTAATTTAATCTAAGTTGTTAACAAATTTGAACACCCACTTTTATATTAGTGTTGACTTTAACTGACAATCAGACATTTCGATGAAAACAATTTTTAAATAAAAATAAAAATATATATCCTCTGCTTAGTTTCTTCTTTGAATAATTATATATTTTAAACTTAATGCAGCATAAATATAAAATTTAAATTTGTAATTTTTATTTTTAATAATTTTTAATGTTATGAAATTATAAATTAGTTATAATGACTTCTAATTTAGTCTGACATTTATATTAAGGCATAAATTAATTATATTTAGAGTTCATTATCTAGTTTATTGAATTATTATATACTTGTATTTTGATTGGTTATTGGTTCTCATGTAACAATGTTTCTCTTATTGAGAGAAGTTTGGTTGGTTTTAAACTTTTTTTTATTCTGCAATCAACACCATTATTTGACAAGACACCAAAAGTGTTGAAACAAAATGGCTATTTTTGTAGTGATGTTATAACTTGCTTATGCTATAATTTTTGGATAAATATTATATATATATATATATATATATATAAAACCAATTTCACCCCAAGCAAGGCAATAATACCACTAAGATACAAGGTGTTACTTCCTGTCAGAGAATAAGGAAAGAAGACAATAAAAGAACAAGAATAAAGGCAGATGATAACAATGGACATTGCATTTAAATTTCTAAAGACCAAAGTTGACTGGGAAACAATCAGTCACAACAAAGTTCCACAAGCAAGAAGTGTGATAGAAGAAACTGTTAGCATAGAACTTATCCTTACATCTAGCAATTTCAAATGTGAAATTGCTTTCATCTGGGTGTTTAGTGATGAACCACAAAGTTGATTGGTTTATTGGAGAGCAGTAAAAAATGTTATTGTGATCAGAAGATTCCAAAAGAGAAAATAAGGAAGTAGATCCTGTTTGTTTCCATGGTTAGAATGATTGCAGAAGATATTTTTCTGGCAATAAAGTTAATGTAGTCATGGTTGGTTAGTGCTACCACTAATTAGCATATGTGTAGGAGTAGACATTATGTAGATGCTCACTGTATAAGGTAGAAGCAATGGTCTTTCGCTGTAGAACCAATACTGACTGCATACAACTATAATCCCTACTTGGACTATCATAACAATATGGTGACACTAATAGGATCTGTGTTACATGTATAAGACCCAGATTTTGTTGAAACTCGGATCAGGTGCTTTGCAAAGAAAGTACAGGATAGTAAAATAAATGGTCCATGGACTGTAGAATCAATACTGACTGTATAGAATTTCAATCCCTACTTGGAATAGCATAAGAATATGGCGACACCATTAGGATCTTTGTTGCATGTATAAGACCCAGACTTTGTTGATACTTAGCTTTGCAGCCCTTGTTTGAACAAAGAAACTATGGGACAACAAAATAAGTGGAGGTGAAGATGAAATCACAAATTTATTTCTGGTAACAGTCAATGGTAAAGCTATTAAGAAGATTTTGTTGATGACTTATCCAAAAGAGGTGAAAGAATTGACATTTAACTAGATCAAAGAGATTATTCTAAGGAATATTCCACCAAGGAAAAGGTTGATCATTGCCAAATGAACCAAGATCTTGTCATTAAAATAAGAATACAAGAAACCCATTATCATATTTCTACACTAGCTATGAGACATCAGCTGGTATTATGAATTTCAACATTTAAGACAAGAAGAAATGTCTATTGAAAAGGAACAATACTTCACACGTATTTAAAATGTTAGAACAATTGCAGTTAACCAAATGTCATTAGGAGTATGTATCGAATTTATACAAGAGGAAGAATTGATTGAAAAATTCAATAAGGAAAAAAATCAACCCAAAATTATGGACACATGCATAATAAAATGTTGTGGCCTTTTTAGGGGCCAGAAAGAAAGACACGGAAGACGAAGGTAGGTTGAAAAAGTATATTGAAGATATATACAAAACAATAGTGTTAGTAATAAGTAAATAGAGGTGTATGTCTGAACGGTAGGTTAGCACTGCATTTACTCCAAACCAACTCTTACAGTTAGTATTTATGAGAGGAAGAAGAGTTTATTCTACTGTAGGAGGTTTTACCACAACATAAAGAAAACAACCGTAAAATGCAAATATTGATAACCATAAGCATGAAGCAAACACAGAAAAATGTCCGGCATGGAGACAAATTTGTAAAAATTGTAAAAACAAAAAAAAAAATACATTTTCAATCAGTGTGTAAATTAGAATAGAAAACTATAAAGTCTTATAAAAAGTGAAAGTAATGTTTTCTCAAAAGAGAAAAATAAGAAAAAAATACCTTCCTGGAAATTAAATTGAGTGGGGGAAATTTTAAAATGCAAATTGACACTGGCAGTTAGGTATCACTAATTCTGAAGATTTTTTTTAAAAATGGGTAAACCAAAACTATATAAAAGTCATTTCAAATTAAGACATTTTGATGATATTAGGATACTTTGAATGGACATTTCAAACAAAAACCAGGATTGAAATTGTTATTATTGTAAATGTGGACAGTAATAAAAGCCAAGGCTTAATAGGAAGACATGTATTATTAACACATATCTAATTCATGCTATGAATTCAGATAATCCTGAAAATGGAATGTAAAAAGATTATAAAGCAAGTTTTATATTGAAAGAAAATTGTAATATCTCATATGTTGAATAAAAATAATCAGGACTGACAAAAGATATAAAAGGATAAACACCTTTATTTATCACTGCATGCTTACCATCCCTTCATTCAATATGACCCTCCCCCCCCCCCGCCTGCTCACTTTTGGATAGAAATCTGTTTTTCCCCTCAGAGAGAACCCAGGAGAAGTTACTTCTGTATATTTACAGTTCTTCCTCTTTTTCCTTTTCTTTGCAGTTAGGAATATGAAAAAAAAATAATTAGGGAATGTAACAATTCATTATACATAGAGCTGCTTAGGTTCTGCTATAAACGCAACAATTTTATATGATGGTACTCCTTTCTTTGTCAAAGAGTCCGCAATTTGTGTATCAGTTGGTATCCAAGAGATTTCTGCAATCTCTTATCCTTCTATCATTTCTCTTAGAATGGCCATCTCGTTGCAGAGTCTTTTATCCATATTCTGTATTGAAGAGTGTACTGTGTCATAGAGGAAGGAATTGTCTTTTTGGCAAAGGATCTTGATATTGTCAGGATGATATTTCAGATGCAATAGCTCCAATAAAAATTTTCTATAAAATAAACATGTTTCTGACATGTCAAGCATAGCTAATGTTTCAGAAGCTAGGGGACTTTTAACAATTTTTCTAATATGCTTGGATTGTCAAGCAATGGGCATATATTTATTGTTGCTTCCTGAGAAAAAGAGTATGTATCCTCCTTGGGATCTGCCGTCAGTTAAACTAGCAAAAGAGGCATCACTATACGCAAGTTTTTAAATCTCCAATGTTTCCTAAGTATGAAATATATATCTGAAATTTTTACTTTTTTGCTTTCTTAATTGCTCTGTTAACTTGTTTTATACTCTTCACATTTTCTTGTTTTAGTATGGAACTTAAATCACTGACATCATAGCTTAGATCAGGTCTAGTCTGAGTGGCTAGCCAATTAGGTTAGCTTATTACTTGTCTGATTTCATTAATTTATATTGTGGATAATGTGTGTCTTAAGTTTCTACCTGCTGCTACTGGTTACATTTTAACTTCTTGACGTATTCATTCTGTCCAAATTTAATGCTTTCTCTGTTCTTCTTTATGTCTCACCCTGTGTACTAAAACTCAGCAACCTCCTCAGATTTAACAGCAAATATATGTCAAAATCTGGCCATAACACTTCTCTGAAAAGTCACTGACCCTGCAAAGCAAATATCATTGACATGAGCAGCAATTATACCCTGTACTTTGTTTCCAAACTACCATGTAAACATGGCCTGATCATATTTTGAAGTTACAGCTCCTAATTTCATTAATTGCTCCCTGGGTGTCAGGTACCAGGACTTTGGAGCATTTGTCAAGCCATATACACATTTGGAGGGCTTCCAAATATAACCTCAACATACCCCAGCCTCTTTAGAAGGATCCAAATAAACCAATCGGCCTAACTGCTTGCCCTGTAAAAATGCCATCTTTATTATCCATTAATTTGCACATCCAATGGTTAGATGCCATTATTGCTAATGCTAGGCAGAGACCTTCTTTGGAGCATGTTGGAGAATCATTCCTTGTGTTGTAAGCATCTTTGTCTTGAAAACTCCTAGCAATAAGACTAGCTTTGCAGATCTTTGGAAATGTTGGCTTGACTTTGGTCAGGTACCTACTGGTAAACTTTATTTTCAACCCAGCATTCCTTTCTTCTTGCAGATCATCATTTAAGAAGGAATTCATTATATTTTCCTTATCGTAAAAGGTATTTTCATTGTCTTCTGACATTTACCCAGTTTTACTTACTTGCCATTCTGATACTCCATGTTCAAAGCCCAGTCAAAAAGGTTCACCTTTTATCATTAATACATTCATTTGATGTTTGTTTTTTGGCCTGCAGCTTTGCCTGCCCTACTGATGACATTCCTTTTTTTTCCATTTGGAATCCTCATCATTAGCAAGCTTGCATTCAATAGTTTGTTCTGGTTTAGGAAGTTCAATTGTCTTTGGAATGATGTTTTGTTTATGCACTCCCTTTCTTGTTATCATAGTTTGAAGTTGTTTCTTAATCACTGATTGGTTGGCGGTCCTTTTCAAGAGCAACAGCCAAATTTACTTTATCAACTCTGACAGATTTGCTAATGAGACAAGAGTAAATGGTAGTGTCATCTGCATAAATACCTACTTGGGAACGTGTCAAATGATATGGAAGTGAGCCCATTCAAAACGACCTTCATTTCACAATTTGATAGGAATGATTGGATTAAATCTAACAGTCATCCTGTAATACCATAGCCCTGGAGCTTACATAGTGTGTCAAACCTTTGTCAAATGCCTTTGAGATATCTAGAACCAAAATTCAAGATTTGCCGTTATTGTCAAGAGCTTGATATACATATTCAGTGATGGCCATTAATGCATCAGCAGTAGACCTGGTAAAACAGAAGACATATTATTTGTCTGAGAGAAGTTCATGAGAAGTAAGATGCTTAACCACTTTAGCATTAATTAGAGCCTTGAATACTTTGCTAAAAAGCAGTAAGAAACTAATAGGGTGATAATATGAGGGTCCAGAAAGTTCTCCAGAGTTCTTAAAAACAAGAACTACAGAGGACTTTCAACAAGCAGGAAAACAGTTTGGAGACAATTGGAGGCAGCTTTGGAGCACATTTCTTTAGGACGATAGGTGGGATCCGCTCACCTCCACTTGACTTGTGGGAGTCTAGTTGTCTTGTGAGAGTCTAGATCCCATCACCTCCGCTTGCCTTGTGGGAGTCTAGTTCAGAAATCATGTCTGAAATCAGTGATTGGATTATGCAGATGTTATGTAGATGTCAGGACTTCAAATTGATTGAATAGAGGGGGAGGGATTGAGGATTTGTTATTGTTCAGTACACACTTGCAGAGCTACCAATAATCTCTAGAATCAAACTTCTGGGAGGTTATATATTGTTTCATTCCCTCAACAAACACTAACCATGCACTCATTACAAGCAGAGACAAAGAGATGTCTTTTGCAATCAGATGTGTCACTCTGGTACTGCTGGAAGAAGTGATTCCTATAGTCTATAGCGGCCAAACATGCAGATGAGAACCAAAGAGATGAATGTGGTTTCACTTGGTATTTCCATGCTGGAATGAAAGCCTCAATTCTGGCTTTCACCCAGGTGGAGACCTCAGAGGTGCATTTTTGAACAGAATGGTTAAAAATTTAATTTCAAGGGATATCATAAAGGAACTCATGTAACAAATCCCAATCAGTTTGTTGATAACAGAATAATATTCTGTTAGTAGGAGGTTTTGGCTGGTGGGAGAGTGCAATGAGATGTTTACAGACACTACCCCATGATCAGAGTTGCCAAGAGGGCAGACTTACAGATTACAACATGAGCCAGGGATAGAGATAATGAAGAGCTCAAGAAGAGAAGTGTGCCCCATCAGGTTTACCGGGGAAGGACATGGAGAGGTCCACTACTTGTGTAAGGGATTGAGTAATTGAGAAGTTCATGGTTTTGATGCCAGCAAGGTCAGTGACAGTGATTAAGCCATATGGCATTGGGGGACATTAAATTCACCAAACAGAAATATATTTGCAAATTTGTAAGATAGCCTTTTCTATACTATCAAAAATCCTATCTAGCATACAACAGTCATGAGAGGAAGGGAAACAGTTGAGAAAGAAGAGATAACTGATTGAGTTTAGTAAAGCAAGATGGAGACACATGTAAGAATGGTCTGGAGATTCAAGAGAAAGTTCCCTTGCCAGTGGGAAATGTTTGCAGATATAAACTCGCAGGGCATCTAGCATATGTACATTAGAGTCCAGCCTAAAGAGAGGAAGATAGTCAGGAATTAAGAATTCAGAAGAGGAGATTGCAGAGTTAAGATCCTGACTTGGCATCTTGACTTCAATCACTTTCTCACTGATGAGACGTGGCTTCCCTCTGTCTTTTCTACAAATATTTTCATAGCAAACACTCTGACAAACTTTGTTCTTTGGTGCCCTGACTGCATGACACTAGATTGACATTTAGTTCCAGTTGGTTTATGGTTGAAATAACTAAATTCAACCACCCCTTCTTCACCTACAGTTTCTTTATCACACTTCCTGTCTGTTGAACTTTCTTTTGTTTATTTGCTTCCCTTGATAAATAGAATCTTTAAAAATTTAAAAGCAACATCAATCACCATCTTCTTGAATCCCATTCATCTTTTGTCCTTTCCTCAATCCTCCCTATACTCAGTCTTTTCTCTCACTCCCTATAATCCCCTGCATGCTAGTGGCATTCCTGCCTTGCTTGGGGTGAAAAAAAAACAATAGACTAAAGATAACTGGAATTACTATTAATGAAGATAAATGTGTTTTTAATTGTGAAAAAATATTATATCTTTGGTACAGATTTCAAAAGACAGAATTTTGCCAAATTCAAGTTTGACACAGAAAATTTTACAAGTGTCTCCTCCTACCAATAAAAAAGAATTAGAATCCTTTTTGAATTTAGCAAATTTTTCTAATGAATGCTTACCCAAATATTCAGAACTAATTGCCAAGTTGAGTAAAAAGAACACTGAATTTAAGTGGACTAATATACAATAGACAGCATTTGATAATTTGAAAAAACTCCTGCAAAAATCTCCATTATCAAGATTTTGACCTCCAAAAAGATGTTGCATTAACTAAAGATGCTACTAAAAATTTTATATTGTCAATCTTAGCCCAGGAAAGACACCAAGTTATGTATCTTTCTTGAGCATTAATGTTGACCAAAACTAATTACTCAAATATTGAAAAAGAGGCTCTTGCTAGTTTGGAGCATTAGTAGGCCTCATCAGTTTTTATTGGGCAGAAAATTCTTGTTGAAGTCTGAAGTCCCTAGAATTAATTTTTTTAACCTGAGGGAGGAATTACTGAAAGTTACATCTTCTGGAATATTAAGATGGGCCATAAAGCTAAGGGATTTTGATTTTAATATAGAATATGTAAAAGAAAATGCTATTCCCCATGTAGATGCATTTTAAAAGGGAACAAAAGGACAACGTATTAGAAAATATGGAAAGGGAATTTTTGCACTTGGTAGAAATTGACATTCTACCAATACATCGACTTGCCTCCAAAACATTAGAGGATCCAGTATTAAGTAAAATTGTATTTAAAATAAAAACTAATAAATGGAATAATTATTCAAAAGCTGAAAGGCCACACAAAGAAATTAGTCATAAGTTAAGAAATGTAGAAAATAGTGTTGTATGTAATGGAGATTTAGTAGTACCAACTGTGAAAGCTCAAACTCTATATACCCACAGCAAATTGAGCCTTGAAGCAAGTCCAGCCCAGACTTTATAAACCAACAGGAAATTGAGCCTTGAAGCAAGTCCAGCTCAGACACTATAAACCAGCAGGAAAGGAGGATCAAGATAGTTTGGATGATCTGACTGTGAAGAACAGGACTTCACTAACAAACAAGATCTCCCATAGAGAAAAATAGACGCAGATCTCTGGAGAGGTGGAGAGAGAAGGAAGTCAAAATGAAAATCCAAATAGAAAAAGAAGTAACATTCAACAGAGAAAAAAAAGGGTAATAGTTTTATAAGGAAAGTTATTACTTCACTTAATATTGAGATGGAAATTTTCAGTTTTGAGCCAAGTAAGCCTTCTAGGCAAAAACACATGATTTGAACTTTTCAAGTGTTACCAGCTGTCTTCATATATACAGGACATGTTCTGTATTTAATGATTTTCTTCTGTCTCTGTTGACTTTACCAAGATGACTCTCTGCTGTTCTCTATTTAGATTATATTTAAATAAACTGTAAAGTTTCAAATTTAATCCAAATGATTGTTACTAATATTGTTAGTAAGTTTGTCACATGCTGTACTAATATCACATATATATATATATATATATATCAGAAATCGTAAATTTGAACAGTGTAACCTCTATTTCTTTTTGGCAACCCAAAGTCTGTCACATGATTAACAAATAACACTTGTAGAGTGATTTACTTGGCCAAGAAACTGAAAATTTCCCTTTCTCGGACATTTTTGCATAACAAAAGGAAGACAAAATTTATTTAAAAAGCATAGACTAGTCTGGCACAAGGCCATAACAGTAAAACATTCAATAAGGATCATGCATATTAGTTAATAGTATATAGGATTAATTTATTAACCATTACTTAATGGCAGATGCCTTTCTCTTAAAAAGCTCAGCATAATCTCATACAAAGCCAAATGATGTGGACAGAGGGAAGATTGTGTTGTGTTAATAGAGAAGATTGTGTTGTGCTAAACTTCCCTGTGAGAAGGGTTTGATTTCTTTGAAAAATCATATTTTATTTGTTTTCAGACATCAAGCACTGGTGCCAGTGGGACCCAGACCCAACTACTTTAGCCACCACAGAAAGTTCAGTTAAGGAAGAACATACAAGACCACATGAGAAAGCTCAAAGCGCAATTATAAATGCTTGGATGGGGTTGTAAGCTGCAACATTTTTTTATATTTTTCTTTATTGATGGAAATATTACCAGCAATAATGAACCTGTTGAACCATTGCTCCCCCCCACACTGCCAAACAAACTTTGTGGGTGGGGATTCCCCACACCAAAATAAGGACAAAAGCTCATATTAACATATGTCCACAGATCCTTCATTTTTGAGTTATTAAGTTTAAAGAAAATTTACAGTAGATGCTGTGTTGTCATGTAGACTAGGTTACATTTGTTGTTCATGTATATTTACAGCTAGTCTGTCACAGTGCAGTAGTGGGTTAACTGAGAAGTGTTCTATTTAACAATTTTTTATATATGGCTGTGCCAATGGTAATGGATGTGAGGCTGCATGGCTGTATCAGATTGCATTTCCAGACTGAAAGCAGGTGAGTCATCCAAACCTTTGCTACTGTTTATTGTTGCATTGCTAAGACAGGATCTGTGGCACCACAAACTATGGATCAAGGAAAACTGAGATCCACTCATACACCTAACAATGAAGAACACATTCTATAGGATGTCAGATATAATCCAGGCATCAGCACTTGTCAAGTGGCCCTAGCATGTCGTATATCTCATACTATGAAATGGAGGGTACTTAAAGAACAGCTCCTGTATCATTTGGACGAGTGCAGGGTCTTTCACCTTCTGATCACTCATCACAGAAGAACTTTTACCAATGTTTTATTGAACAAACTGCCAATCTATTGTTTGTCTTTTCAGCCTTGTTTATGGATGAGGCAATATTTGGAAGAGATGGAATAACAAATTTACACAACCAACATTTGTGGATGGATTGGAATCCCTATGGTATAATAAAGGCACCAGAATCAGTTTATGATCAATAAGTGTGCTGGAATTGTAGGTGACTTTCTGGTAGGTTCATATGTTCTCTCAGCATTTTCTTACAGGAGCTGTCTACAGGGACTTTATTTTGAACACACTTCCAGACCTGCTAGAGGATGTACCCCTGCTAATACGAAGACACAGGTGGTTCATACATGATGAGGATCCAGCACATTTTAGTCACATTGTTCGTGATGCACTGACTAACATCTACCATGAAAGATGGATAGGTAGGGGAGGACTGGTTTCATGGCCTGCACGTTCCCCTGACATCAATCCTTTGCATTTTTATCTGCAGGGCCACCTAAAACAATTGGTTTATGCAACAGACATTAATAATGCAGAGACACTTCATCAACGTGTCATGGGGGCCTGAGAAACCATTCAGTACTGCATAGGAGTATTTGAAAGGGTCACCAGTCAATGATACAAGTGCATGCATGTGTAGAAGCAAGAAGAAGAGATTTTGAACATTTGTTACAATTCGCTTTGTTGAGGTAGCCTTTTGGACGTATGCTTATATGGACAGTTTTGGTGTAAGGAACCTGCCTCCAATGTTTATAAAAGTATTTCTGGATTGTATCTTGGACTGTACTTTTAGCAGCATTGTGAACATATTCTATAAGGAACCCGCCCCAGATAGGTAGGAGAGGACTGCTTCTGCAGGGCCACCTAAAACAATTGGTTTATGCAGCAGACATTAATAATGCAGAGATGATTCATCAACGTGTCATAGGGGCCTGAGAAACCATTCAGTACTGCATGGGAGTATTTGAAAGGGTCACCAGTCAATGATACAAGTGCATGCATGTGTAGAAGCAAGAAGAAGAGATTTTGAACATTTGTTACAATTCGCTTTGTTGAGGTAGCCTTTTGGACGTATGCTTATATGGACAGTTTTGGTGTAAGGAACCTGCCTCCAATGTTTATAAAAGTATTTCTGGATTGTATCTTGGACTGTACTTTTAGCAGCATTGTGAACATATTCTATAAGGAACCCGCCCCCAGATAGGTAGGAGAGGACTGCTTCTGCAGGGCCACCTAAAACAATTGGTTTATGCAGCAGACATTAATAATGCAGAGATGATTCATCAACGTGTCATGGGGCCTGAGAAACCATTCAGTACTGCATGGGAGTATTTGAAAGGGTCACCAGTCAATGATACAAGTGCATGCATGTGTAGAAGCAAGAAGAAGAGATTTTGAACATTTGTTACAATTCGCTTTGTTGAGGTAGCCTTTTGGACGTATGCTTATATGGACAGTTTTGGTGTAAGAACCTGCCTCCAATGTTTATAAAAGTATTTCTGGATTGTATCTTGGACTGTACTTTTAGCAGCATTGTGAACATATTCTATAAGGAACCCGCCCCCAGATAGGTAGGAGAGGACTGCTTCTGCAGGGCCACCTAAAACAATTGGTTTATGCAGCAGACATTAATAATGCAGAGATGATTCATCAACGTGTCATGGGGGCCTGAGAAACCATTCAGTACTGCATGGGAGTATTTGAAAGGGTCACCAGTCAATGATACAAGTGCATGCATGTGTAGAAGCAAGTGGAGGACATTTTGAACATTTGTTACAATTCGCTTTGTTGAGGTAGCCTTTTGGACGTATGCTTATATGGACAGTTTTGGTGTAAGGAACCTGCCTCCAATGTTTATAAAAGTATTTCTGGATTGTATCTTGGACTGTACTTTTTTAGCAGCATTGTGAACATATTCTATAAGGAACCCGCCCCAGATAGGTAGGAGATGACTGCTTCTGCAGGGCCACCTAAAACAATTGGTTTATGCAACAGACATTAATAATGCAGAGATGATTCATCAACGTGTCATAGGGGCCTGAGAAACCATTCAGTACTGCATGGGAGTATTTGAAAGGGTCACCAGTCAATGATACAAGTGCATGCATGTGTAGAAGCAAGAAGAAGAGATTTTGAACATTTGTTACAATTCGCTTTGTTGAGGTAGCCTTTTGGACGTATGCTTATATGGACAGTTTTGGTGTAAGGAACCTGCCTCCAATGTTTATAAAAGTATTTCTGGATTGTATCTTGGACTGTACTTTTAGCAGCATTGTGAACATATTCTATAAGGAACCCGCCCCCAGATAGGTAGGAGAGGACTGCTTCTGCAGGGCCACCTAAAACAATTGGTTTATGCAGCAGACATTAATAATGCAGAGATGATTCATCAACGTGTCATAGGGGCCTGAGAAACCATTCAGTACTGCATGGGAGTATTTGAAAGGGTCACCAGTCAATGATACAAGTGCATGCATGTGTAGAAGCAAGTGGAGGACATTTTGAACATTTGTTACAATTCGCTTTGTTGAGGTAGAGCCTTTTGGATGTATGTTTATATGGACATTTTTTTGTTTTGGTGTGGAACCTGCCTCCAAAGTTTATAAAAATATTTTTGGATTGTATCTTGGACTGTATATTTAACAACATCTACATATTCTATAAGGAAAAATGTGGGATCTTTGGACATATGTTGATATGGACTTTTGTCCTTGTTTTTGCATGAAGAACCCACACCCCAAAGTTTGTAAAAGTATTTTTGATATACCCTGTATATGTATATATAAAGTTTACCTGAGAACAGCCTGAATGCAAACAGGAGAGGTTGTTGCCCCAATCTTCCAAAGGGTGTGGAGTCAAGCCAGCCTAGAAAAGCAGTAATTAATTTTTTTGCTTTTAACTTTGATTTAAAATTGATTTCTGGCTATACTGAAAAACATGTTGCCATTTGATGGTCAGATTACAAAAATCAGATCCTGAAGATTCACTGTATTTCCATTTCAAACAAAAATATTTCCAGCAAAGCGTTAACAATGATCTTACAAGCAAAAAAATTAATGAAAGTTTTTTCAGATTAAATATTCTACTTAATTAATAAGTATTTATTAATTGCCTTTAATGTAAACTTCAACTCTGATGAGCATTCTGCTGTCATACCAAATGTAAAGGCAATCTTAGAATTTGTGACTCTGTTTGAGTGTCCTGGGTATGATGATAAACTCTATCTGGCAGTGAGGCCTCTGATTGGGTAGTTTTGAAGAGCATGGAACCATCTCTAATTGCTATTGTTCCCAGGTTCACTCTGACCCTGGGTGGCAGCACCTGTTATAGTCCCAACTATGGGCAAATGGCTAACCCCCAAAACTGGGGTCAAATTACTATGAAAGTTTAAAAATACAGTTTTATAGTAAAAATATCAGCCATTAAAAATTTTAAAAAATTACCTGCCTTATATTTGTGTATAAATAAAATAAGATAAAAATATTACCAGCAAAACATTACTAATACTCCCAAGAAATGAAATTTTGGCATTAAAGGACCCATAAGTTGTTGGTATGCTGCTAGACAAACAAACAAAGACTTTATTTGAACACTGAATATATTGGTAGCCAAATAATAATTTCAGCTGTCAGCAAAATGCAATTGTTTTTACTGTCAGTCTTTTCCACTTCAGTAAAAATCAGATTTAAATGTTTTACAGCAACAACAATTCATTCTATTCCCTTGATTTGCTGCAAAAATTGCTTTCAAATATTTTCTATTGCAACTCAAAAGAATAACAAATTCTATTCAAATATTTGGCACCACTCAAAACATAGAATCCTAATTTTGTCATCTTTGCAATTCTACTGTGTCCCAAAATTTCCAGAAAAGCAACACATACCCAACAGCATAAAAAAGTATCACTTTCAGACTATTTCTCCATTACACACAAAACTGGCAAGGATGAAAGTATATTGATCAGTTATCTCCCTTGACTTGTAAATAATTACTAAACATACCTTTGTCAGACGAAAGGCTGTAATCATAAGGAACTCATTGAGGACATAATTCAAATGCACATAGTCTTTAAGAGTGGCTTATTAAACATCACTCTCTGGCAAATGTCCAGGATAGTGAGTTACTAAAATTAAATCAGTCTGGCACAAGGCAACAAAATCAATGACTTTGTCTTCTTCTTTAGCTTATAAACTCAGTTTAATAAATACTAAAATTTAAATTGTAAATAAAAATTTTCCTACCAATCAAATTAATGTTCAGAGATTGAAAGGGAAATTTTGCCAGAAGCAAGTTGAAAGGCATAAAGACACAATAGGTGACGAAAGCTATCACACTCACCCCTCATTTTTAATCATCTTCGAAAACATTTTCTTACCTTCCATCAACATGGCTAATGTTGTCAGGATAGTAACTCAGTGTGCCTTCTTTCTTTGTTTTCTCAGTTACTTTCTCTCTCAGTAACCCCTTGTGTCTTAGTGGCTTTATCCCCTATCCTGAGGTGAAATGAGTAAAAGAAAAAAGAAATTTATCTTTACTTCTCTATGATTACAAATGACTGAGTGAAATGATTGAGATCCGTCTATCAAAATCATCTTTACTATTACAACTTTACACATAGCATCGAAGAGAATTTTATATTTTTTGAAGTCCTTACTCTTATTACAGGAATTGTTAAATATATTTGTTTCCAATTATTATTGTTGCCATGATTACCTTAAATGTGGCAATAGTATAGGGCACCCAGTTAGTATCAAACTCACTACACATTAGTAATAATCAACCATATTGCTCATTATCCAGTACTATGTACCATTTTACATTATGCTTTTTAATAAGCATTGCTAATTTTGGTACAACATCGCAAGACAGCCTATATGGATCAAATCCCTTTTTTAATAATCTGCAAGACATGCTCACTAATCCTTATACTACAATGGAACCTCTTAAATATAAAAATATTCTTCATATTCTTTTAGTAATTTTGTATTTTCTGCAAATAATCTTTTTTGGCAAATCATTGGAATTGGTTTAAATATATTCACATTTCAGTCAATTATCACTGTTCTTCAAGATTCTTCCACTATATCTGAGGTCATTCTAGTGTTTGTTTGTATTCCTTTTAAACTTGGAGCAAAATAAGTTTAAGTCAAGACTCTGAAAATCTTTAATGTTGTTTCAGCCAAAAAAGAATACAAAGCCCTGACTAATTGTGAAATCAAATGCTCACCACTGTTTGTATTATTTTGTTTTTAATTGCACTAATTGCAATGGCTGAGTATCTCTTGATTATATTAAAAGGTCTTGAGTGAGAAATTCAGTTTTTGCATATGATGTCTGAATCAATTTTGCTTAGAAATTGCACCTGCTCGGTCAGCACCCTTTAAGCAATCCTCCTATTATGAAGTCTCCTTGTTTCTCATCTCCATCTACAGATCTTTATGCCATATAAATAAATAAAATTGCGGATACTTTTTTTGCCACGGGAGTTTTTTTTGTTGTTCTGTAAACGAATATCCACTTTAGCAAGTGTATCCTCATACAATATAAAGCCAATGTGTCTTCATACAATATAAAGCCAATGTACCCTCATACAATATAAAGCCAATGTGTCTTCATACAATATAAAGCCGATGTGTCCTCATACAATATAAAGCCGATGTGTCCTCATACAATATAAAGCCAATGTGTCTTCATACAATATAAAGCCAATGTGTCTTCATACAATATAAAGCCAATGTACCCTAGGTTATGTATTGTTTTCCTCTGTCCCTCTTGACTTCAATGTCCTGTGAGTATTAAATTTTCCAAGCCCTCTTTCCTTATGTGCTCAAGACATTTCAATTGATGTTAAGTATAAGTGTCCCTTTTGTTTTCATTTTCTCTGAAATGTTGTCATTGCTCGTGTGTTCAGCCCATAAGAGAATAAAAACAAATATTAATACATTTTTATGGTGATTCCTTACACATGGTTGTTGAGGAAAAAATGAATGCCTGCGTCAGCAATAGTAAATCATTCTCCCATAATTACCTTACATTTCAAAGCAGTAGCAACAAAATTCTGTTACTTTCATTGCCAATCTTGACAGATTCCAATCATATGAGAGTTGTTTGATAAAGTCTCCTCTCTCATGGTGTTACTGATTATGGAGATAAAAACATGTTTAAACATGTATTCGCTCCTATGTAAAATCCTGTTCAAATGTGCTTAATGTTCATGTAACAGAGAATCAGATCAGCCCAATAAAAGACTCTGAGTTGGTTGTATCTGATGCTATAAGCACCAGGAGTTGTGTCCCCTTCTGTTGAGAGAAGACCTTCTATTTAGAGTGGGTGGCACTACCTATTTGAATGTGAATGGCTCTGGGCAGGTATTAGCCAATAGTAAGCATGGCTCTGGTACTGGGAAAGTTATATAACACCAGTGTTTTTCTTAGCTGCAGGAAAATGCTCTTGACATGCAGATATGCAAAAACTAAATAAAACAAACACAATTCACTATATGATGTCATTAAGTAATATCATTCCTTAATCATGATGACTATATCCAAGTAGTAATCAAGGAGTCATTCACAACTAGAATATTTAGAAAGAGAATGAAGATTAATTCAGTAAAAAGTTGGGAAAAGTTATAGGTACAAAAACATCTTTAGAATGCCTGAAAGTAAAGACCTTTTTTCTATTATGTTGCCATAATTAATGCATATGCAATTATAGTCAGCAGTGAGAAGGTTGAAATTCACAATTGTTACATGCCCCTCCTCACAGCCTCTATTTTGGTTGTTCCCCAAATTAAGAGAGATATTGAAAATCAGTATTTGTAATCCAATGCCAAAGTTGAAGTTTTTATGCACAATTGGATCAGAAATAAACTTTCTTTGAAGACAAAACAAAAAATGGACAGAAAATTGGTAAAAAAATTCTCAATTAAATGAGGATGATGTTGAAATAGAAATTTGTAATTGTGAAGAGAAATAAACTGATTTCCTTTTATTGCCAGCTTCACAATCCTATCTTATCTGAACTTATTCATCTATCAGCCCACATCTTCTTTTATGTACTAAATCATTTCAGCACATAGACGGCTATGGCTCTCCACATCTTTCGGTATTTATAAGCCCTTGTACATTTGTAAACTGTTCATTTAAGTCAAAGTTGAAAAAAAAAGAAAGAGACTCGTTATTTTGACAAAAGATTGCATGAAAAATTCTTTAAAAATTAGTGTAATGGACACCTGAAGAATGCTAAAGAGCACACCAGTTGGTATGATTAAAACGACAAAACTGAAGATGCTCATCTCAATATTAAGTGAAGGAATAACTTTCCTTATAAAAATATCCCTTTTCTTCTCTGTTGAATGTTACTACTTGAAATCTTATAATGTCCTGACTGTGGAAAAGGCAATATATTCTTGTCTGTGGCTGAATAATGGTTATGGCAATTATATTTCATTTTTGTATCAAGTTTAACTTAGTCTGTTCCTCTCCTGATAAAATTACTCACACATCTATGAGTAGTAGCATCAGTGTATTTTTGGAATAAAAGAATATTGAAAGTGTTAGATGGATATGTTAGTATGGATATGTGGTTATTCATTCAAAATGACAAGGAACACAAATGTATCCTTGTGTCAGACTCTGGTTATTTCTCAGAAATCAATTCTCTCAAGAATTGCCATTGAAGCAATGATGCTAAACAAAGAAAAACTGTTTCTTCCTGACCAATATTAGTGAAGCTGCAATAAAATATTTCAATCAGATTTCAACATGACAAATTCTGAAATACTAATGCAAGCAAAGATGTCTATCTAATTTTGTTTCTCTCCAAATATGTTTTGATTGAATTGATGAATCTAACTGGAATTACATACAAGAAATTTTCTTGAATTAACATCTCTTCTCAGTCTTCCTGACTTTGTAAATGTACAAGTTTGGCTAATTCAATTTTTTTTTTCCTCTTTGCTTTTCTTTGCATTCTACAAACAACAGGCAAATATTACGCACTAATGTTTTCAATCTGTGGATATCAATTAGTGGGTTGTACACTAATTGCTTGGTACAATTATTATCTACCACTAACATAATAAACAATGTCGCTCCAAAAAGATTATATCATTTTTGTTAAAAGTAGTTAGTGTTATTACCTAAAAGCAGCCATGGTTATTACCTGAATGTAGTCATGTTTATTACCAAAAATACCGTAAATGACTGATTTGCATTTTTAGCTTATCAACCTTTGTGGGTTGTTTAAATTTAAAACATTTTGGATTGTAAGAATATTTTTTTCTATAAGTGAATATTGCATTAACAATTTTGTGAATAACAATAATTTTTTCCAGATACAAGTCCTACTGTTTAACCCATAGCTAGAGGGAGGTGATGGATTCATAGCTCTTTCAAGGGTATTTACATGTAAGAAATTACCTAAAAGTAGTAATGGTTATTATTTAAAAGCATTTTCACAATAAAGAACAAATTTGACAATAACATATATAAACAAAAAGAGTTTTATGTTGAAATAAAAAATCTTCAAAATATTGATAAGAAAAATTCTTACAAATTTATAAACAAAAGAGCAATTCTTTTTTACTTACTCAAAGAGAATTCATAGACAACTGAAAGAGATAACATTAATTAATGATTTTTATTTACCTTTTGTTGAATTAACTTTGAGATAACGACCACAGCATTAAAAAGAACAAAGCAGATTGAAAAAGACTTAAACTTGCCAAACTTCTAAATCTGACAGTTTAAGAAAACTAACGATAAATTCTAATTCAAGAGAATTTCATTTCTTGTACATAATTCCAATGATTGTATTTGATTCCAATTAAGAATTCATCTACTTTTTTCATTTAACATTACAATATTATTCAGTTGCACAAAGTACAAGTATTGAGATATCCAAAATTAGTATTTAAAAAGTGGCCAAATTTTTTAACCATAATTTTGGATAAAAAGAAGGAACTTATTAAATATGGCAGACCAATCATATATGGTAGATACATCAATTTCATCCAAACAGATAATAGCTACTAATTTAATTTTTTTTTTATGTGTCTGTTTTTTTTACATGTGATTTTTTATGTGTTTTTTTTTTTATATGTGTTTTAGCCAATTTCATTTGGATTCTGTTTCTTTTTGGTTTTTTTTTTCAAAAACAAAAAAATTAGTTTTAAATTTAAAATTCCCAGTGTCTCTCATTCATGTGTATGTGTCATTGTATCAACATAAACAAATTTAGTCCAATGAAGTCCTAAAGGACAAAATGTGTCACTCAAAATCTTTTTCCACTTTGTCAGACATCTTTCCTCAAGAATTTTTCTTGAGATATGAAAATTTAAATATTGTTATCCAATAGCTACTAACAATATACTAACAATATAACAATACACTAACTACTGTTAACAAAGTGTTATACATATTTTGTTTCTGTATGAATTCCAAATTAGTAATATTTAAATCTTAACAAAAAGAATTGGTAAGAAAATGTCTGACAATGACTGCTGACCAATGATGAAAAATTTCTTGATATATTTTGTTTACATCATTCTTTCCCTTTTGAACACAAATGATCATGACTTTCCATAACTTCCTGTCTTTTGTCACTAAGTGACTTTTAACTCTTTACCATCATTCTTTGCCCTATTTCTCCCATCTATTCGCAAAAACTTCTCTGTGCCTTGAGTGTTAAATTCTCCAGGCCCTCTTTCCTCATTATGTGTCCCTAACATGTCAATCATCTCATTATGAATATAAGTTTTCTCGTAGTCTCTGTTTCCATTAAAACTTCCTTGTTGCTCACAGGTTCTGTCCATCGTACTCTAAGCCTTTGTGAGAAAAACCACGTTTCTGTGGCTTCAGGTCTCTTCTTCTTCATCAGAGATGAAATTATCAAGCATTCACCACCATATATAGGAAATTAGATAATTTACAGAGCAGTTCAACACTCTTTTCTTTGTTTTTAATCAAATTTTCCTATTTCTAAATACGTTGCCAAGTTTTGGTGAATTATAAATCTTAGTAAATAATTATAAACCTCCTAACATTTAGACATAAAAAAATATTCTTAGAAAATGAGAAACAGCAAAACATGGAAAAAACAAAATGGGTATTATTTATTATCTGATTGTTATGTGGTCTTGGAAACACAAGAGATGGTAATACTAAATAAATTATGAGTTGAGGTCAAATATAGCTCAAAATCTGACAGAATGGTAAAATAAAAAATAAGTAAATTGTATACATTGTTTTCTGTATATTTTTTTTGTAAATGTGTTTAATGAGTGTCCAGATAACTTAGCTGGAATTTAAAAGAAGTGTCTGATGTTTTCTTACCTCGAATCTTTGTTGACTGTTAAGAGATGAATGTTACAATTGTTGCCTGAAAAAGGAAAGGGACCAAAATTTTTGTTGACTGTTAAGAGATGAATGTTACAATTGTTGCCTGAAAAAGGAAAGGGACCAAAATTTTTGTTGACTGTTAAGAGATGAATGTTACAATTGTTGCCTGAAAAAGGAAAGGGACCAAAATTTTTGTTGACTGTTAAGAGATGAATGTTGCAATTGTTGCCTGAAAAAGGAAAGGGACCAAAATTTTTGTTGACTTACGTGTTGACTGCCTGCCCGTTAGTAAGGGTGTCATGTTTTTGTGTGTGTAAAGGAGAAAAGTGGGGTTGATTTTCATTAGTGTAGAAAGAGTGAATTAATGATAATTATAATTGCTATAATAATTTTCATATAATTAATTTTGATACTATAATTAATTCATATTTTATTATGGACGCAAAAAATTGACAATATAATTAATTTTTATTTATTTATTTTTATGGACAAAACCTTAGTTTCTGGAAGACATCTTTCACTATTCCTTTGCATTTCTGAAAGACACCTTTCACTATTCTTATGCATTTCTGGAAGATGTCTTTCACTGTTCCTTTGCATTTCTGAAAGACACATTTCACTATTCCTTTGCATTTCTGGAAGACATCTTTCACTATTCCTTTGCATTTCTGGAAGACATCTTTCACTATTCTTATGCATTTCTGGAAGATATCTTTCATTATTCCTTTGCATTTCTGGAAGACACTCTTCATTATTCCTTTGCATTTCTAGAAGACACCTTTCACTATTCTTATGCATTTCTGGAAGATGTCTTTCACTGTTCCTTTGCATTTCTGAAAGACACATTTCACTATTCCTTTGCATTTCTGGAAGACATCTTTCACTATTCCTTTGCATTTCTGGAAGACATCTTTCACTATTCTTATGCATTTCTGGAAGATATCTTTCATTATTCCTTTGCATTTCTGGAAGACACTCTTCATTATTCCTTTGCATTTCTAGAAGACACCTTTCACTATTCTTATGCATTTCTGGAAGATGTCTTTCACTGTTCCTTTGCATTTCTGAAAGCCACATTTCACTATTCCTTTACATTTCTGGAAGACATCTTTCACTATTCCTTTGCATTTCTGGAAGACATCTTTCACTATTCTTATGCATTTCTGGAAGATATCTTTCACTATTCCTTTGCATTTCTGGAAGACACTCTTCATTATTCCTTTGCATTTCTAGAAGACACCTTTCACTATTCTTATGCATTTCTGGAAGATGTCTTTCACTGTTCCTTTGCATTTCTGAAAGACACATTTCACTATTCCTTTGCATTTCTGGAAGACATCTTTCACTATTCCTTTGCATTTCTGGAAGACATCTTTCACTATTCTTATGCATTTCTGGAAGATATCTTTCATTATTCCTTTGCATTTCTGGAAGACACTCTTCATTATTCCTTTGCATTTCTAGAAGACACCTTTCACTATTCTTATGCATTTCTGGAAGATGTCTTTCACTGTTCCTTTGCATTTCTGAAAGACACATTTCACTATTCCTTTGCATTTCTGGAAGACATCTTTCACTATTCCTTTGCATTTCTGGAAGACATCTTTCACTATTCTTATGCATTTCTGGAAGATATCTTTCATTATTCCTTTGCATTTCTGGAAGACACTCTTCATTATTCCTTTGCATTTCTAGAAGACACCTTTCACTATTCTTATGCATTTCTGGAAGATGTCTTTCACTGTTCCTTTGCATTTCTGAAAGACACATTTCACTATTCCTTTGCATTTCTGGAAGACATCTTTCACTATTCCTTTGCATTTCTGGAAGACATCTTTCACTATTCTTATGCATTTCTGGAAGATATCTTTCATTATTCCTTTGCATTTCTGGAAGACACTCTTCATTATTCCTTTGCATTTCTAGAAGACACCTTTCACTATTCTTATGCATTTCTGGAAGATGTCTTTCACTGTTCCTTTGCATTTCTGAAAGACACATTTCACTATTCCTTTGCATTTCTGGAAGACATCTTTCACTATTCCTTTGCATTTCTGGAAGACATCTTTCACTATTCTTATGCATTTCTGGAAGATATCTTTCATTATTCCTTTGCATTTCTGGAAGACACTCTTCATTATTCCTTTGCATTTCTAGAAGACACCTTTCACTATTCTTATGCATTTCTGGAAGATGTCTTTCACTGTTCCTTTGCATTTCTGAAAGACACATTTCACTATTCCTTTGCATTTCTGGAAGACATCTTTCACTATTCCTTTGCATTTCTGGAAGACATCTTTTCACTATTCTTATGCATTTCTGGAAGATATCTTTCATTATTCCTTTGCATTTCTGGAAGACACTCTTCATTATTCCTTTGCATTTCTAGAAGACACCTTTCACTATTCTTATGCATTTCTGGAAGATGTCTTTCACTGTTCCTTTGCATTTCTGAAAAGACACATTTCACTATTCCTTTGCATTTCTGGAAGACATCTTTCACTATTCCTTTGCATTTCTTGAAGACATCTTTCACTATTCTTATGCATTTCTGGAAGATATCTTTCATTATTCCTTTGCATTTCTGGAAGACACTCTTCATTATTCCTTTGCATTTCTAGAAGACACCTTTCACTATTCTTATGCATTTCTGGAAGATGTCTTTCACTGTTCCTTTGCATTTCTGAAAGCCACATTTCATTATTCCTTTACATTTCTGGAAGACATCTTTCACTATTCCTTTGCATTTCTGGAAGACATCTTTCACTATTCTTATGCATTTCTGGAAGATATCTTTCACTATTCCTTTGCATTTCTGGAAGACACTCTTCATTATTCCTTTGCATTTCTAGAAGACACCTTTCACTATTCTTATGCATTTCTGGAAGATGTCTTTCACTGTTCCTTTGCATTTCTGAAAGACACATTTCACTATTCCTTTGCATTTCTGGAAGACATCTTTCACTATTCCTTTGCATTTCTGGAAGACATCTTTCACTATTCTTATGCATTTCTGGAAGATATCTTTCACTATTCCTTTGCATTTCTGGAAGACACTCTTCATTATTCCTTTGCATTTCTAGAAGACACCTTTCACTATTCTTATGCATTTCTGGAAGATGTCTTTCACTGTTCCTTAGCATTTCTGAAAGACACATTTCACTATTCCTTTACATTTCTGAAAGAAACATTTCACTATTTCTTTTGCTTTTCTGGAAGATATCTTTCACTATTCCTTTGCATTTCTGGAAGACACCTTTCACTATTCCTTTGCATTTCTGGAAGACACCTTTCATTATTCCTTTGCATTTCTGGAAGATATCTTTCACTATTCCTTTGCATTTCTGGAAGACACCTTTCATTATTCTTTTGCTTTTCTAGAAGACACCTTTCACTATTCCTTTGCATTTCTGGAAGACACCTTTCATTATTCTTTTGCATTTCTAGAAGACACCTTTCACTATTCTTATGCATTTCTGGAAGATGTCTTTCACTGTTCCTTTGCATTTCTGAAAGAAACATTTCACTATTTCTTTGCATTTCTGAAAGAAACATTTCACTATTTCTTTTGCTTTTCTGGAAGATATCTTTCACTATTCCTTTGCATTTCTGGAAGACACCTTTCACTATTCCTTTGCATTTCTGGAAGACACCTTTCATTATTCCTTTGCATTTCTGGAAGATATCTTTCACTATTCCTTTGCTTTTCTGGAAGACACCTTTCACTATTCCTTTGCTTTTCTGGAAGACACCTTTCACTATTCCTTTGCATTTCTGGAAGATATCTTTCACTATTCCTTTGCTTTTCTGGAAGACACCTTTCATTATTCCTTTGCATTTCTGGAAGATATCTTTCACTATTCCTTTGCTTTTCTGGAAGACACCTTTCACTATTCCTTTGCATTTCTGGAAGATATCTTTCACTATTCCTTTGCATTTCTGGAAGACACCTTTCACTATTCCTTTGCATTTCTGGAAGATATCTTTCACTATTCCTTTGCTTTTCTGGAAGACACCTTTCATTATTCCTTTGCATTCTGGACGACATCTTTCACTATTCCTTTGCATTTCTGGAAGACCCCTTTCACTATTCTTTTGCTTTTCTGGAAGATATCTTTCACTATTCCTTTGCATTTCTGGAAGACACCTTTCACTATTCTTTTGCTCTTCTGGAAAACATCTTTCACTATTCCTTTCCATTTCTGGAAGACATCTTTCACTATTCTTTTGCTTTTCTGGATGATATCTTTCACTATTCATTTGCATTTCTGGAAGACATCTTTCACTCTTCCTTTGCATTTCTGGAAGATATCTTTCACTATTCCTTTGCATTTCTGGAAGACACCTTTTCTTCTTGCTTTTCTTTACTAACTTGTTTAAGAATTCTTTGAGTTTCCTTTACAATTGTTGCCTGAAAAAGGAAAGGGATCAAAATTTTTGTTGACTGTTAAGAGATCTTACTATACTTGGACATCATTGCCCAAATTTAGGAAATAACCTTGAACATTCCTCAGGTTGAGGTGGATGAGCTAAGATGGAAAGTGAGACAGATACTGGAGAAAGCCAAGCCACCCAAATCAAACATCATGAAACTTGAGAAGCTGGTAATCAGAATTCTACAGAGGAATGTAAGCATCATCATACTACCAGCTGACAAAGGTAATGCAACTGTATGATGGATAAATTGAAATATACAGTAAAACTGGAAGACCTCATTAGAAATGGTAGCTAAAGTAAAATAAAGAAAAATCCAACAATGAAAACAGAATAAAAACTGTCACAGATCCTAATCAAGAATAAGGACCACTTCCCACCCATGACATACAGGCAGTTGTCACAGTGTTATAGCAAACAACCTCACATATACGGTCGCTCCCAAAATTAACAAAGACATCTGTATACTGCAAGCCAATATTCACCAGACAATACCTCAACTTCAACTCCCATCACCCATATAGTGTAAAGAAACAGATTGTCTACTGCTTACAATATTGAGCAAAATTCATAAGTGGCAACCCAGAGACAGATGAACAAGAAATGGCCAGGATAAGCAGTACCCTACAATGTAACAACTGCCCTGGATACAGGGCAGCATTTCCGACAAACTGGGATAGAATGGTGCAAGAGGATAACAAAACTCAGAAAACAGCCTCCGTCTGCCGACCCTATGTGAAGGGATTATCAGAAAAAATATGAAAAATCTGTGGTCCATATAACTTTAGGTCGACCTTCAAAAGTGGTTCAACACTTTGCAGACACCTCTTCCAAGTAAGACCTCCCATGGAAGAGAACATTATTAAGGACTGTGTGTACACCATCCCATGCAGCTGTGGCAAGAAATATAAAGGAGAAACAGGCTGTCCCTTTGAGACAAGACTACAGGAATACCATAAAACTGTAACACAAGGGGAAATAGAAAATTACGTGTCTGACCATTTATGGAGGGAAAAGGAGATCATCGTCCCATGTGGAATGAGGTTGGGTTGAAATAATAGACAGAGAACATCACTGGAAAATATGAAATATAAAGGAAGCAGAATATATGCTAAGCCAAAAAAAATCTCCTAAGCTGGCCAACATAGAAATGAATACAATATAGGAACCAGTAAATGCAGAGTGCTAGAGAAAAGCAATAATAAGAACAAATTGTAATATGAGCACTGATAAAAAAAAGTTTACTGAGACATTAAGTTTATAAGTCCCAACAATTCATACACTGAATCCTCAAGGACACATGGCCCAGTGGATAAAAGTGTTGGTTGAAGTAATCCAGTGACTCGACCCAAAGAGTTGTGAGTTCAATACCTGGCTACAGCAGAGGTGAACAAAAACTTGGGAGAGTTGAGTTAAAGGGAAATAACTGATACTGAAATATCTGGAAGGGGCATGGGATGTGGAACTAGAACAATCTATCTTGGTGGACAAAATAAAGAGTTCAGTTCAATATTCCAATCACCTGAAGAAGGCTGGAGTGTATACAGCCAAATCGTTGAGAATATGGACACAAAAATGACAACCGTCTGAACAATGTAAATAACAGAATTTTTATCTTTGTTGTTTTAATCGTGTCTTTACCAGTGGACTCTCTTGGTCTTCTTTAAGTGGAACCCTTTATTTTGTTTCCATCTTTTGCTTAATCTAGACATTTACGTTAGGAAACAGCACCTTATTGCTTCACTTGCACATTTTTCAAAATTGCATCTTTTTTTGAAGTGTTTGTATTTTTAAATAACTATTTTCTCAAATCAGTGATTAAAATCAAGTGAATGCATTTGTCTAATCCTTCAACAATTTCTGACAATACAAACTCTCAAAGAGCTTTACTAGATTCTAAAATGCAAACAATTTAAAGATGTCCAGCAACAAAAATGGGTATCATGTAATTAGAAAGAAAAATGATAATAATATTAATTTTTCACACAACCTTAGACAAAAGGTTTGGAAGAAAACTCTCATCAATACCAAAAAGAGCAATGGACTTGTAAAGACTAATTTTGTGAAAAAACTGCTTAAAGAAAAAGACTTTCTAACTTTCAAATGAAAGGAGCACTGTTTGTTTGTCCATTTGTTTGTTTGCTTGTTCATTTGTTTGTTCATTTTTTTGTATGTTTGTTTGTTCAAAGGCTGAATATTTGCTTTAGAGAAATTACTAATTTCTCCATTATGTTACGTTTTAATATGCAATCAGTGCTTCAAAATAAAGTAAGGCTAACTGTTCAGTCAATGAATCCCAAATGTTCCTGAATGGAAATACCTTATTTTACCCTTAAAATTTATTATGACTTTGTCATGAATGTCCTTTTTTTTTTTGCTAACATCCACTGATATCTTACTCACCAGAATGTGCATTTGTAAGGTTGCTTATATTTCAAAAAACGTTCATTGAATTCTACATAAGGATTAAGACTGATATTTATTCATACAAAAAGTACAAATTGTGGCACGGGGCCAATAAAGGGGAGGGGTAGAGGCTGGTCAACACTAACTATCTTATACCTAGCTAATCAGATTCGCGACCCATTCGTACATTACATTTTACTCATTCACCAAAAGAACTCGTCCATCACCAAACAAGCCTTCAACCACCATAATACCACGTGCTCTCAAGGGAGACATACCAAAATCACGCCCCATGCCATAAAAATTTTAATGATGATATATATATATACAATTCTAATAATGATAAAATGAGAGGGGAGGGAAATGAACCCAATAATAAACTTAAAATAAACACAAATACAAACTAAACATAATTGATGTTAGTAGGGACCGTCCAACCCATAAAACAGAGAGACCGCTGTATTCTACCCAGGGGACAAAATCAAGAGACGCTCTCGCTAAGAGAGTGGGAAAAAGTATAAAATATTAGGCTGGAATGGGAAAATATAAAACTGGCCCAGTCGAGATGAAAGGGGTGGGGTCAAAACAAACTGGGGAGGTTGGGAATCTCGACTTGGATCATAACCAAAGAACGGCCGGGATGCAGGCCAGGAACAACACTTACTCACATTAACTAGGTACACTGAAGCTTGTCTAACCTAACCAAGGGGAGGGTTTAATGAAAATTACAATCACTTATTTAATGGTAATTATGACATCATCTCCTAAGATAATAATGATATCAGCTAACATAATTATGACATCATCTTCTATGATATCATCTAACATAATTATGACATTATCTCCTAAGGTAATTATGATATGATTTCCTTTGGTAAAACACGGGAATAAATTCCTGTGGAAATCATAATGAAATCTGTTGATAGCCCAAAATGAGGGCTCTGAATCATTTAAAGAGATACTTTTAACAGACAGAATTTTATAGCTCATCAATTTCTCAGTGGGATACCTAGCCATTTGTATTCTCATCATCATCATCATCATAATCATCTTCATCAGTCACTGAGAGGACAAATTCTTTCCAGACTGCTTCCATGACAACCATTCTATGCCATTCTCTGCCAAGTCTTACCAGCACACCTCTCTATCTCATGTCTCCATTTTGTCCTTCATCTATTCTCTTTTCTTCTTACTATATGCTCCACCCTTGCATTCCTTTTAGTTGTTTAATCACTTCTCTGATTCTCTTATCTCTGTCTATTCTCACATCCAATTTGACCTCTTTCTTTATCTCCTGACAGTCGAGCCTTACAATGCTCTTTCCATTGATCTAAGTTCATTTTCAAGTGATTTCGTTAATTTTTTCTATTTTGCACTCATGGCTGGCATTATGTGTTCATTATACAGCGTACGTGTTAAGCATACTGGCAAGGTGCATCTCATTCTAGCTCTATTTTTATTAAATGCTTTCCGCCCCATCATTATAACGTCGTTCTATTTCATTTCTGCAGTCTTTTCTCAATATTATCACCTCTCTTAAGTACATGTATTCCTCAACTTCTTCTTCAACCTCTAAATTTTAGGAGTTTTAGGATCTTTCCCACTACTTTACAATTGAATATTATTTTTGCTTTCTTTTTTTTGTTTTTATTAATTTTTAAATACTAAAAGATGTCTTATATCAGACTGAAAGCAAAACCTAGTTTCTTTTCAGAGTGCTTTTCCTAATCAGAGAAATTCTTAAATTTCTGATAATAATACTGGTGAAAGAATCAGCAAAATAGGTTTCAGCAAAGTGATAAAAGAATCAATTGACGACAATGATGATGACGATGTGCATTTTTAATAAAATTATAAATGCAAATCATCATAAATAATGAACATATTAAAATAGCCAAATTGTTTTAGAAACCTCAATATAAAATAACCTCAATATAAATTTCAATATTGGGTTCCATTATTTTGATTTTATTGAAATTGAGAAAAATTTCTTTTTTATAGACAATTCAGATCTTTATTACTTCTTAACATGAAAAGGTTACAGATCATTGATTATTTGTGAAAATATAGCATGTTTCTCCATTATAAATTGCATCCAGTACATATTTTTGTACATTCACCTTACAGCTACTGCTTTAAATAATATCTCTATGTGCAATATCCCTTCAAAGTGTAAGCAATCATGGCTCTCCACAGCTTCCTATATTTTGCTACTTTCTCATTTTTGATTATTTTTTTGTCTTCAGGGTACTACAAAATAATCAAATACTTATTGATATATTTTTTAATTGTTTGTTTCTGTTTGTGTTTTAGGATGAATATTCCAACCATTTCTTTTAAGTGAAGGTCATCTTCTACCATCAAGTGTTTTCTTTCTCCAACCATTGAAAGGTAAGCAGTTTATGGTTTTGTTTATCAGGTTCAATTCCTTTTCTCTCTCAAGATTTTTTTTTCTTGCCTCCAGTATAGTTCTATAATGATAAATATTTTCTATTCAGTTTTTCATGAAAAGGAAATCCTTGCGGTATTGGCTTTGTACAAACAAACCACAATATAACACAACACCACATAATATGAATTCAAATTCAGTAAAATAAGATATTATTTCCAGTTATTTTTTTTAAATGTATCCAAATTGAGAATATTTCTTGCAAATTTCATGTTTCAAGAAAAAAGAAAAATCCAAGATGACAGTATTCTTTCTTTTAAAGACAATACACAACATGTTAACTTTCTAATAAAATATTTTATTTCCTGAAGGTTTTCTGTTGTAATATGATTTACTTAAAACATGATACCACTGTATGGCTACCCAACATCGTGTTGGCTTTTTATATATTTAAACTATTATTATTTATGTACTTTGCATAAAAAACTTTTGGTAAATAAGTTTATCACTTTTAATCAAATATGTCTTGAAGTAAGAACTCATAGAATTAGATTTCAATAAATGCCTTAGTTTGCCATATTGTTTCCAGTTGGAAAGAAACTCACAAGAAATGGATTTTGGCAATTTTATGCCTTCTTTCTTTATTTCATTGTCAGTTTTTTGTTGAATTCTTTCTTTCATAAAAATAAAATAATTAAATAAAAATAAGTTTAATTTTGGCAATATTAAACAAGACCCAGTTCTTTGTATATATTTGTGCATTATGTGTTTGCATATAATGTGCATTATGTGTTTGCATATAATTCAGTTTATATATTTCTGTTTGTGCACTATGCATGGTGCAGTTATCCGAGTGAATATATTTCTGTGTATTTATTTAAAATACTGAAAACGATTTTAACCAAACTTTTAAACTCGTATTAAATATGGATTTCCCATTTTTGCTTCTGCTTGTTCATATCATTTGGTAAACACTTCTTAGAGAAATTAATTAATACGAAAAACTTTCCAACTCAGCTGCTTAAGATTTAGGAATCGATTTTATCCTGTGTAACCTTTGGGCTATGTTTATAATTTCTAAGTCTTTATTCGGAAAATCATGTTATAATGATTCTTGAATATTTGAAGAACATTGCTGTGTTAATAATGCTTGAATCCATTTTAAAAAGTTAAAAAAATGTTTTTTTCCTACATAAATATGATATAGGTGTCAGTATACCAGGAAACTATCTGTTCATTGTTGATCTGATCTGGTATAACTTGACCAGGCAAATAATATTTATTTCTGAAATGAAACAGAAAATGTGGCACAAGGCCAAGAGGGGGAATGGGAAAGGCTGGTTATCAATCTGTCTTATCTTAAATTTAGCTAGCCATGATTACTGATCCCAAAATACCACATTATTCATTACACTAAAACAACACATTCTAACTTACCATTCTTACAATAGCCACCATAATACCTCAAAGTCTCCATGAAGTCCTAACTAGTTCCCATATGTACAATTTGTCTGTGGGGAGTGGGGAATAAAATAACAACATTTAAAAATGAAAACCACCAATGAATAATGCTATATATACAAGAAACCAATCAAAATGGTGTTAGTAATAAAAGCCATCCACAATCCTTAATTATGGCAGAAAGGCCAGTTAAGTGGATGAAATTAATGTGGGACAAGGTTAAATTAAAACCAATCATTCAACCAACCATAGACGCAACAACAAATACGAAAAACATTAAAAAAACGAAAGGTGTCCCCGCTTCTACAGTTATGGTCAACTAACTGGGAAGGGGGAATTTAACTAAAGAAAGTGGAGACAGAAAATAAAAGTGGCCAATGAACATACATCCCATAGCTAAGTTAACTTGGCATAAAAAACTAAAAACTTAAAGCAAAACAAGCCTAAACGAACCTATTTTGGGTACAGTTACCAACATTTAATAGAGTGTTCCCAATATCCTGATGCGTAACTCACATCAAAATGTCACTTTTAGGCATCTCCTTTCACTTGACACAAAACTCACCCACTTTTGCCAAATTCTAATGGAAATAGTTGTCACCTTTCCATCCTAATCTTGACTTTAAGCTGATGCTTAAAGTACAAGATCAGTTGTGAAAAGGTAAACTTCTTGTCTCCATTCCATTTTCACCTGCTTACAAATACATAAACAAGGAGGCCTGCTCCGCCCAGGCTAAGGCTATCATGGGATTTAATCACCCCCATCAACTTTTGCTTCATATGCTGTTTCTAATTAGATTGAGTTAATAACTATAATTAGCAGCAAAAGCCCTAACTTTAGACTTCATTACTTCCTACCATTTATTCACAGCCCCTTACAAGTTCTGATGTAGCATTAGTAAAATCTCACTCACCAAACAATGATGCATTCAATTTCCAGTAGCCAGACTTAGCCTTTACATGGACCTGGATGAGCCTATGATCTGAGTAAACTATATAATGGAAATTTGGACAACCTCAGAGCCCTATATTCTCTTAACTTGAATTTGGTCAAGGTAGCTAGAACACACCACAAATGCTGAGCTGTCCCTATTAGTCCAAGACCACACTACCTCCTGGAGGTGCTCATTACGATACTTACTGACAAGATCAAACTTGTTGGTAAAGTTATGAAATGGTTTCACATTTGGGTTTTTAGGACCTGATCTTTTCCCTATACAATCTATATTGGGGTCAAGGATTGCAGTCCAATTGCCAGCTAAAACTATCCAATGAGATGTTATCAGAAATGGCTTGATCCCCCAATACAAATCAGACCACCCTGCATGGACATTGGATGCATAAACTCCAATGAGACGAAGAGCCTTATCCTTTATGGTAACATCCAGCATACAAAGCCTACCTACTGGATCTGCAAAGAGAAGAGCACACAAGAGTTGTTCACAAGCCAGGAACCATCACTCGAGTGTCCATCAAAACATGCTGAATAGAGGACAAACCTCTTAGACAGAATGTATTCACAGTCACAAGTTGAAAACTAGTTCTCCTGTATACAACATACATCCACACTGAGATGCTGAAAATCACAAGCAAGACTTGCCCTACGAGAATCTGACCCCAGGCTTTGGCCAGAGAGACATTATTGGTTTGATTAGGGTTGGGAATCTCCTATTGACTCTTGGCCCATTTCATTCTTAATGAAACTGGCTAGGGAGAGACTGCCAATGTCCCAGGGATAAGTCAATTTTAAAGCTCTATAAAGGGGGAGGGATAAACAAGAACTGGGGATCACCCTGAACAGAATTGTTGAAGTTTTTTTACTTCATTCTCAATAGAAAGGGTGATTTTGAATGCATTGATGGCCTCCTCAACCATACACTACATCTGCTGCACCCCCAATGCAGTTCTAATTTTGGTGAGAACTCTATTGGCTTGGAGAAAATTCCAAATGATCTTCTACATCATGCTCACTGTAATTTTTTTATAGACAAAAGGGTTTCAAGTTCTGTTATTCTGTTGCCATAGTTTCCAGTTCGCTCTGCCTGGGCTGGAAAAATAATGCAGATGTCCTCCCCTAAATTATATGGTAATTTGGATGTTTTCATCTTTGACTGATAAGCTTCTTTGCCTTTTGGTAGGCAGAGACATATCTTCTTGTTTTGGGGGGGAAGGACGAGAAGTAGGGTTTGGTATGTGCATTTTTTTCATGAAGGGACTGGTATCTCTGCTGAATGGGGTGATTTTGCAGGGGGAGGAGAGTGTCGATGATGATTTGTGCTATGATCTTGCTATGGGGAAGATGAGGTAGAGGTCCAGTTGTGTGATGCCATTTTGGAAAGTGATGAATTATTGAAGATTTGTTTCTCTAACTTTATTTGAAATTTTTTAATCCTTTCTGTTTTTTCATAGCCAGGGTCATATTTTGTTTGAAGTTCCTTAAATGATGCTTTTTACTGAGGCTGGGGCATCACCCTTAATGCTGGTGGAGGGAATGGGGCTGTGTGTGCTTTTAGTCCTGGGAACTTCAGGGGAGTGAGGCCCTGCTGCCTGATGATTTCCACTGAACCTGCTAGCAACTAGGTATTTCTCCTTTCTCTTCTCTGAAACATCAGAAGTGGTAGACAAAGGCTTTTCAGGGAATGTGTGCTACGGACAGGACCCAACCAGGTGTTTTACCACTCTGATCCCATTTGCTGACATGCCCATCACAGGTGAGGCAGAACTAACAGACTCAGGGGTTATGTTTCCTTGGGGCTTGAATTTCAGAGGCCTTCTTCTCTGGGCAGGAAGCAGAGAGGTGACCAGTCTCTTCACACTTCCAGCACATTGGTTTTTGGCTGGTCCCATTTTCAAGCCTGCTACATTGAAACAGTTGAAAATAGAGTGGATGGCTTCCTGATCAAGCATGACATCAAAACTCCATCCTCCCCACTCAGGCTATTACAGGTTGCACCCAGTATCTGTCCAAACTGTGACAGATATGTGGACAGATGCTCCTCAGTGACCAGAATAGGAACCTCAAATATTACTACTTTGGTCCACTGCCTGCCTTTGTACTTGGTTTGAATAATCAGATCTTTTTTTTATTAGTTCTAAACTTGCAACCTTTATGCAGTCTACAGGTATGGGCAGCAATATGTCCGACATGAGTGTAGCTCTTACCCTTAATAATTCTTTGTGGTTTAACCCCCAGGGACTTCAGTGATTTAATCACTGTTTATTTTGTGGATGACAAATTTTGTGCAAACACTTTTCCACCACAAAGACTGACATTATTCTGTTCTCAACCTTCTTTAGTTCTTAGAGGTCTTCCTCTTTTTCAAATTTTTCCTTTCCAGGCAAAAAGAGAGTCTGTGTGTTTTTTTCTTCCTATTTAGGCAAAAATAAACAAAACATGAAAAATTGAAAAGCAAAATATGAAAACAAATTAAAATATCTTCTACATAAGTTTGACGAATAGAAATAAAGAACTTAATTTAAAGCCACAAACAATAAAACAACAAAAGGTGAAAAGGTCTTTTAAGTTAAACAAATAAAAATAAAATCAATGCAAAATATTTAAAAAACTGAAAAGCAATTAAATTAAACACAGATGTAGCAAAAAGGTTCACCTAAAATGAAAACAAAATGGCTAAAATAAACCAAAAAATCAAAAAAAAATTGACAAAAGTCTAAAATAAAAATTAAACTGGAAAATAAAATTAATGAGTTGGGCTTAAAGTCGGTGGAGGTGGGGTGAAGAATAAGGTACAAAAATTAAATACTTACAACAAAGTTAAAAGCAAAAAAGAAAAATATATTGAAATACTAGTGCAAAAATTAAAAATTTTTACACCCAAAAATGAAGAAATAAAAGAAAAAAACAAAAATGGAAAACAAACTACAAAAATCACAACAAATTCAATCAATATTAAATTAAATGCAACAAAAAATAACTGAAAATCCCATCTTCATTGCTATATTCACAATGTTTCGGCCGTTATACGCTCCAGCCTTCTTCAGATGGTTAGAATTTCATGCCGAACCCTTTATTTCATCCACCGGGGTAGATTGTTCTAGTTCCACGTGCCATGCCTCTTCTGGATGTCTCAGTTATTTCCCTTTAACTCAACCCTCCAAGTTTTGGTTCACTGCTGCTGTGGCTTGGTATTGAACTCAGAACTTTTGGAGTCTAGTCATTTGATCTAACCAATATCTTTATCCACTGGGCCATGTGTACAAATAATCAGAATACCTCATCTCAGAGATATAGACAGATATTAACTTAAAACATTCTTAAAAAATAAAAAGAATGTGAATTTAAAGCAGAAACACAAACTGTCTATGCAAGACTTAATCAGTCAAATTTCATCAGAATAATAGACTTACGTAACTCCAATGGAAAAACCATAAATTTCTATAGAACTCAATGTGAAGAAGCCATTTCAACTGCAGGTGGAACAAATCAACTTATTAAAGCACAATATTATGTTTGTCTCAAGGTTCTTGATAAGATCCAGAGATGGATATGCAAAGTAATTGGCCCTGATCTGGCATCTCATCTGCAGTCGCTCTCTCACGGACGTGCTGTCACCTCCCTCTGTCTTTTTTACAAATACTTTCATGGTAACTGCTTTGAGTAGCTGCTTTTACTAGTTCCAAAACGTCATGAATTTAAGTGTTCTACTAGACTGGCATCTTGCTCACCTTTTCACTGTTGAAACTGTTAAATGTAGCCATCTCTTCTACTCCAATAGCTTCATGTCTCACACCTCTCACCTGTGGAACTCCCTCCCCTCTTCCTGTTTCCCTGATAGCTATAATCTCCAACTATTCAAATGTAATGTCAATCGACGTCTTCAGATGCCTTGATCTATTCTCTGTCCTTCTCTTCATCCTTTCCTCTATCACTCCTCTTTGCTCTAGCTCCAACTCTCCCTAACCCCTTGCGTGCTAGTGACTTCCCACCTTGCTTGGGGGTGAAATGCTTAAAAAAAAAATTAGATTAGCTGAAGGCTATCAGTTCACTAGTTATGCTGGGTAGTAGATATACATTTGAGCTATTTAACAACTTAACAGTCATCTCATAAGTAATGTCTTAAATTTAACTGATTGATATTTTTGCTATTCTGTGAAACCTTAATGGTTTTAAGCAAATCACATTGCAGAGGAACATCCAAAAACAATAAAGTACTGCTGACAAGGCAGAAAGAAAAGGACACGAGATTAAAATAAAATTTCTTGTATTTCTTGTATTGCTGATATCAAGGATCAAAGCAGAATGTCTCTTTGTGGGTGAGGGAAGCAACCTGGAGGATGGTGGAGTCAGTAGAGTCTATCATTGAAGCTTGTGTCAGGTCATGTGCCCAGGACCACTGGTAATGTTGGTAACAGCCTGCCTACTCACCTGCTACTGCCTACACCTATTACCTTCTGTATTATGAGCAGGTCCTTTGTGAGTGTGGATACATGACTCAGTATTTTTTTGTCATGCTTTTACTTTAGTTGCAGCATTCAAGATTGACTCTTTTTAAATTGTACTTTATATTTTGGAGGAGGGATTTGTTTTGTAAGCCAAGTGTGTTGCCCAGAGCCCCTACACAGAGAGTGATTTTTTTTTTATTTTGCTTTCATTGCATTCACACTCTGCCAACAGATTTTAATGTAGAGTGAATCAGAAAGAGATCTAATTTGAAGCAAAGTATAACAAAGCTATTCAACTAGCTTAATTACTAACTTGTCCTTCCTAAAGATGAACATGTCTGTAGAGCATGTATGACATGAAAAGTTTTAGAAAATATTTCTGATATTTATACTATAGATTCTTTAAATGAAAGAAATTGCTGATGATGTTTTGAAAGGTTTAAAGAAACAAAAAGAGATATCATGTTCAGGCCAACCTTGTTGAGTTTATGGATGATCTGCTTTTATTTGAACCCAACAGAAATATTGTTGTTGTGATTGAAGAATTAACTGAAAAAAGGAATTTAAGATGTTCAGCTGTTCATCATTTGCAACAATTTGGTAAGGTGCCTCAACCTGGAAAACAGATTTTCTGGAATAACACTGAAACCAAGCCTAAAGAATGGAAATTTAAACTTTCAATATCTGTCTATATTTCTGAGATGAGGTATTATGTACACTATTTACATTATTCAGACTATTGTCCTCATCTTTGTCGCCATATTTATTACAACATTTCAGCCGTTGTACGCTTCGGCCTTCTTCAGTATCTGTCTATATTCCTGAGATGAGGTATTATGTACACTATTTACATTATTCAGACTATTGTCCTCATCTTTGTCGCCATATTTATTACAACGTTACAACATTGTCCTCAAGGACACATGGCACAGTGGATAAAGGCGTTAGTTAGATCCAGTGACAGGACCCAAAAGAGTGTGAGTTCAATACCCGGTTAAGGCAGTGGAGAAATTATAGAGGGGAATTAACAGGAGATAACTGATAACTGACATCCATTAAACATGGCACTTGGAACTAGAACAGTCTACCCCAGTGAGCGAAATAAAAGGTTCAGTTCGACATTCTAACTACCTGAAGAAGGCTGGAGCATACAACAGCCAAAATGTTGTAATAAATATGGCGACAGAGATGAAGACAATAGTCTGAATAATTTAAACTTTCAAATCTGTATCTCAGCATTTTTGGATGAATTAATGATGCTGTTATAGACAAGCATATGGTTGCAAGAAAGAAATACGACAACAGCAGAATAGATTTACGTGGTTTATTTCAACAGGGTTTGGGACAGCTACCTTGTGGTAAAGTTCATAAGCCGGCTTCGGAACTAGGTCGATCTCTCATTGTAGTTCACACATGTTGATGGTGGTTGATGCTCTCCTGCTGCTGATCGCTCGGCCTGACCGTGACAGGGCTGTTTTGCGGCCACCTGTTGACTGCCTGTTGAACTTCCGTGTGACCCCTTTCATAGCGTTTTTTTATGGCTTAACAGGCTTGAAAAACGAAGCGAGTATAATGAGGAGGGAAGCATTTTTATTGGATGAAAAATAGAACACTTTAAATATTATTTTATTTTTTGTCGGTAACATTTGTAAATGAAGATAATGGTCATTTTGTGATGGGGTTTTGTCCTGTTCACATCCGGCTCTCGCTCTTGAGTATTTGCCTGTAAATCAGCCGAGATATGTCTTATTTTATTTTATAACAATGCAAACTGCTTATGCACACTGACAATGGAGGTAAACAGGTTAAAGTTCAAGCCAAAATGAACCTCCATTGAAGGCAAGGTTTTGATAATGTTCAGTATGATTGTTTTGGTGTGATCCCCTTTGAGTGGTTACCAGTAAGAACATTTAAACATTGATGGAAAAAAAAGACACCATTTGATCAATCATAAAGATGTATGGTGTTTCATTTTGATAACACTTGGCATCATAAAGCAAAGATTGCATCTGAAAAGATTAAAGACTACAGCTTTAAAAAAAAAAAAAAAATTCAACACCTTATTCTTCAGATTTTTTTGATCTATTCAAGAGTTTGTAAACTCAATAGTCTAGCTTGTTAAAATGTATCTCGATGGACTAGTTTCTTAAAATGCATTTCAATGGACTAGGTTCGTTAAAATGCATGAAGGGGGTGGAAACTACCCTCTCTATATTCTTTTCTTCTAAGTTAAAAGATTTTTACAAAATATCTAAAAGTTTATAAATCATCAGAGAAGGATGAAAGCTGTGTTAAGGAAAAATTCAAATTAAACATGAATTTTTGATATTTTTTCCTGGTTCTAAATTAGATGAGCTGATAAATTCATAAATCATATTAAGATTTTGAATATTCAAGACCTGTATGTGTACACATGTGTGCATGCATGTGTATTTGTACATATATGTTTTAACTGTTTTGTGGCTAAAGTGGTTGTATATTCTCTACCAATAAGTGCTGAAAAATTCTTAGCCTAATCCACTTCCCAAAATTTAATCAACTAACCATTTTTTATTTTCTATTTCATTTTTGTTCAGACTAAGAACTTTTTAGCACCCTTTGTATAAGACAGGATTTTGAAGTAGATTTTCAAGGAAGGTATGTCTTCCCTCTTCAACAAATTCAAGTGACATAATCTTCATAGCTCTACATTTTTCCTTCTACTTTGAAAAAATAGACTTAATACTAATCAATATTTTTATAGATTTCTATGTATTGCTATGGTTCCAGAGCTATTTCCAAAATGGATTTTCAGGACAGATTTGCTCTCCCCACTTGAAATATTGCTGCAACATGCGCTTCTTACTCTTAAGCTCAGTAAATATTTGTACATTTGTTTGTTACAGAGAGGCAAATACCATTTTTTTTGTTTTGTTTTTTTTGCTTGCATTACTATAAGACCAAAATCACAGCCTCTCTATAAACTATGGATACTGATTGATTTTTCCCTCATACTTTTATTTAAAGGAGTCCATCAAGAATTGATGATGACTCAATCTAGCACAGCTTGGTGCCTTATGCAGGTTGGTAGATTGCAATGGCTTGTGTTCAGCCACGGCAATCATCTCTTCCTACTCCTATGATCCCAGGGCACACAATTGTGTGTTATCTGGGAAGAGAAAGTAGGTCTAGGGTAGTTTGCAACTCTTCATGCATTTTAATGACCTAGTCCATTGAGATGCATTTTAACAGTCTAGTCCATTGAGGTAATTTTATAAACTCTTGAATAGATGAACAAGATCTGGAGAATAAGGTGTTGAATTTTCCAGGCTAGTTTGAATTCAGAGTTTTCCTTCTCTTAGACTGGTTGCCACTCAAGGCTAGAGAATCCAGTGTATCCTACTATTTAACCTATAACTGGGGGGAGAAGAAATGGATACATACCTTTTCCAAGGGTGTCAGCACATAAGTGAATGTAAAGAACTCAAATAGAATTCTAATTCAGCTCTCTGATTCCTCAATTCAAACTGCAATCCATTACTTTACTGTACCTCCATCCATATAAAGTGGCAGAAAGAAAGACAAGCAAGATTGGAGAACAACTTCTAAAAGATAAATAGATTTAAGTAAAAAAAAATTATATTTTTATTTGTTATGAAGAAAATTGCAGCTTTTTAAGCAGTCATAAGGACTCAGATAAAGCAATCTGAATTAATCATATGCTTTAACGAGTAGAGACTAACTGTCCATTTCCGGCTGAATATTTTGGTAACCATTTGGTGAAAACTGCTTCATAAATAAAGGTTTCCATGGGAATAGTGGATTGATAGAATTGTAATTTTTAATATTGATTGTTATTATGGCAATCCAATTTTTATTGATTTTTGTTCGTGAAATACAAAATCATAATGTGGCTTGACTCTCCTGGGAAACTGTGCATTTAAAGAACACTTAAAATGGAAGTCTACTCATCTTTTCAGAAAATGTGCAGTAGACAAGTGGTTAGATCTTTTTCTTCACATAGAAGAAGAAAAAAAATAATTAAATAACAATAGTGAAGAAACGGATAAAATCATATTTTTAATTTTTATCACAATTTATCTTTAGACATTTTCATCGTTTTTTTCTGCTCTCTTGCTTCTCCTATCACTGTCTCTTTTTTCTTTCTTTCTCTCCCTCTTTTTCTTTCCTTTCCTCTCTGTTGCTTTTCTTTCCTCTTTCTCTTTCTCTCTCTCTCTCACTTTTCTCTTCCCCATCTCTCTTTTCTTTCTTTCTTTCTTTCTTTCTTACTCTCCCTCACTTTTTCTTTCCTCCCACTCTCTTGTTTTTTCTTCCCTCTTTCTCTCTTTTACTTTTTTCTTATCATCCTTTCTTTTCTTTTGTTCTTCCTCCTATGTCTTTTTTCCTTCTTTGTTCTTGTTTTTCTTTCTTTCTTCCTTCTCTCTCTTCTCTTGATTTTTTTGTCATTAAAATCACTAAGCAAGCAGATATTTTTTCTCCTCTATCGTGATTTTCTTTTTTTTATCAAAGATGTCTCTGTATTATTCTTCGACCTGTATCTCATTTTGAAGCTGTGTCAGTAGTAAATTCATAAATTTGAAGCATTTGAGTTTTCTACATTTCCAATCTGAAAACTCTGTAAAACTTGTTTACGCATGCAATTTGCAAAATGTCATCTGGCTGTCTTCATATCAGCCATTTTGAATTTTCAGTTTTGTTTTTATTTCTCTAAACACCATTCTGGCCACAAACATATTTGTAATTACTCATTCACAAACACAAATTGATTGCAGATGCCATTCACAAATGGATTACAAAGAAGAAAACTTTTTTCTCTTCATTTGTTATTATTATAATGATTTTATTCATCATAATCATTTTGTATAAATAATAACAATAATAATTATTCAATAATAAAAACAGTCTAACTTTCTATTTCACTTACAAAATAATAGTGCCAACAAAATATTCATGAATTTGACAATGAAAAAATTTACTTTTTCAAAACGCTAGTTTCCTCTTTCTTCAAAGATGTGCATATCATACAAGCAGTGCTCTTACAAATGCTAATGGAAAAATTTTAAACTACATTGTGTTTACATGTGTTGCTTAAATTTTACTAGCTTTTTTGTAGTTATTTATGAATTAAGTAATTTATTTATTTAAAATTAATACTTTGTATTCAAGAAAAAATATAAAAATTCAATAAATATTTTAAATAAATTTTAGTAATTAAAGGAATTTTTTAATTTCATGTTGAAAGAAATTTTTGGTTATCCTTCACAATTCTTTCAGTTTTCAGCATTGTGTCATGTCAGGATAAAAATAAGAATTCAAACAAGTCATTTTTTAACCAACTTTAGTTTTAATTCTTTTCATAAAACAAATAAAACTAATAAATCAAATAAGAGAAATAATCTAAATAAAAACAGGAATTCTTTTAGTTTCTCTGTTTTACATTTCCATAGAATAAAACACCAATTTCCCTAGTTGTATTTTTTAGTATTTTCATGAGAAATGTGGAAATCCAATTATTTGTTTCTGAAAGATAGAAACGTTTGGTTAATGGGGTAACTGATATGGGGGTGGGGGAGCAGTATTTTTAGGGAGGACAAAAATTGTTTATGAGACTGAAGACTGTGAAAAAAAATGTTTGGCAATGTTTAATATAAAAATGTTTTAAAAAATCACAATCGATAATCTCAAAGTTTCCGACCAGCTCTTAGTAAAAAAATATCCAGCAAGTTTAATCAAAGTGATTCTCCTCTGAAAGAAAGTTAAAAAAATTTAAATAGCATTTTGATATGTTAAATCAAATAAAAAACATTAATAGATTAAATATGAGTTTTAAAAAAATCTCCTGCACATGACCTCAGCATTTGAGGGCATTGATGTTTTTAGACTAAAAACTTGGAATATTTCTGTTGAAAGGATTTCTTGTCTTAAAGAGGAAGCGATTTTATTATTATGAGTGAATCAGCAAAAATATTATGAGTCGAGGGAAATCAAAAAAGAAAAAATTTATGTTGTGTGGTTTTTGAACAGTTGAGGTTGCAAGTAAAATTAGAATTGAACTATTGACAAAACTAAATTGTCAGGTAGTCAATGGAATTTTAAACAGAAATTATTAGCAGAAGAAGAAAAAGAGACCAGAGTGGTATATGTTGATTATCATCTTCTCAGACAACAGGTTCTGTGGAAAGAAACAATTGAAAATTTATAGAGAAAACCCAGTTTTCTGTTGATAGGAAAGATGGCTGACACAGGAACAACTGAGTCAGGCATCAGAACAAAATGATGACACATTGAATTGATATAACCAACACTAACCAACAACAGGCAAAATTTTACCTGAAGAAGGTTGGAAAACGTGTTAACAAAAACGTGCTGAAGGAACATGCAATAAAAATATGAGCAACCTAAAAATAGATGTATCAACAAATGCAATAAAGTTTAATTCCTTTTAAATTGGATAGTTTTGCCAGACACTCAGAACAACAAACTTTAAATTATTTTATTTTGCATGAATCCCCAGAAGCATGTGCTACACAATCTTCTACAAAACAAGTGTATGTTCCAAGTGTATTCAAGGTCAAATCACAATTTGCAAATTTATTAAGAACTTTTGGTGACCATACCTGTTGTGATGCCTTATGAAAGAAAATGAATTGTCAAATAAAAAACATCTTGTTTATAAATCACTAACTAAAGTATCCCTCTATGCTGGGTAAGAATTCAGGAGAATTTAATAATAAAGTGATCCCTTAGTATACACACACACACACACACACACACAGAGACCCCATGTACATACGTACACATGAGCTTGAATGCCCTCCTACACAAGACAGGTTATAATGACAATAAAGTGATACCTGAATGCCGATAGCTGGTCTCTGTGTAATAAGAAAAAAATTATTAAATACAATCTGCATAACTTATATCAAAGTTTTTTTATCTACTTACTCTTTATAGAAAAAATAATGCATTTCCATGGAATCCATTACTTAAACTTCTCTTCTGCTAATTGAAAGAAAAGGTCAAAGAAAAAGACTGTGTTTTGTTCTTGCACACATTATAATGACTGAATAAATAATAGAAAATTATATTATGATGAATTTCATTCTGAAATGAAGGACCTATCTCATTCCATATTTTTTAAACTTTTTTTTGCTGATGAAAGTAGGTTTTACATCAAAAAGTTAAATATACAATTTATAACATAAAATGTTTCTAAAATTTTAAACTTCAGTTTTTCATCTTTTTTCTTTTTACTCTTGTTGGTTTTTTATTAATTCTCATTCGTATTATTAGTAATTTTGTGAGGTATTTATTATGACTGTTGTTCGATGTAAAGTTACTGTAGCAGAGTCTGAAATTAATGCACTTTCAGTGTATTTTGCATTCATTTCTTTCTGTTTCAATCAAAACCACATCTACTAAAGTAATGAAGGGATCTCTACTGATTATTAAATTATTAAAACAAGTAAAGCATAAACCATAAAAAAAACATAATATAATTCATTCCACATAACTTCTCATATCAAAGTAAAACAATTTAAATATATAACAAGTAAGAAATGTTTATTTTATAAATGTTGTTGTCAAGTAAAAATGTGTAAAGCTTCTAAACATTATAGGTAAAGAGCAATTAGCAGCAAAATGTTAAAACAAAATACATTTTATTTGTTCATAGTCTGTTTTCAGTAAAATGATGGGAAAATTAGTACAATATAGTTTTAAAGAAATGATTAACATTACTTTTTCAGTGCACAAATATTAACAATAAAGGAAATGACTAATGTTATTATAAATAATATTGCTGTGGTAACAAATGTTACTATAAATGAAATGTTGCTATAGTAACAAATGTTACTATGAATGAAATCTTGCTATAGTAACAAATGTTACTATCAATTAAACGTTGCTATAGTAACAAATGTTACTATCAATTAAATGTTGCTATCGTAATAAATTTTACTATCAATTAAATGTTGCCATAGTAACAATGTTACTATGAATGAAAATTCCATATACCAAAAAAACAGGTAGAATTGCATTTTCCTATTAACCTTTTTTATGTTAACATTTTCTCTTGGTTACATGAACAGTGAAGTTAGTACGTACAGGGTACAATAAATTGTCACCTAAATTACACAAAATTGACACTGACATCTCATTTTAACAAATATATTTACCAAAATTACACAAAAATATCTTTAAATACGTAAGAGAAAATTTATTCAATAAAATTGCCATTGGCTTCAACCACAGCCTCCAGATGATTTTGGAATTTCCTGCAACTCTTCTGGACGATTTGCTTGTTTAAGATGCTGAAATGCTGCCATAATCCTTGCCTTCAGTTCATCTTTGGTTTTACAAGGAGTTTTCACTCAACTGTGGCCCTCACATAATAATCAAGGAGGTTGCAGTCTGGGCAGTAAGGGGTGATGTGGTTGCAGAAATTGTTTGACAGCCATAACTGGGTTTTCCTTGTGTAGCATGGTACAGAGTCCTGTTGCCAGATATAGAGTCTTCTAGTAGCCACTCTCTTGACCCAGGGTAGCATTACCTCCTCAAGGCACTCTGTGTTGAGTCTGTTGCCCTCACCAACTAATTTGGGAGTTCTTTTCTTAGCAGAACAATCAAAATGAGTTTTCTAAGCTGCCATACCTTTGTAATCACTATTAAACTCATCCCTCTTTCTAAATCCCTTGCACTGTCCTCAGATTAACACTCTGAAATATTTTTATTGAAACTTCCAGTTTGAATGCCAAATAGTGCAGCATGCTGTTTCCAAATTCCTGGTGGAGTGAATTGCATCATGGTGCTCTTTTTCTCACAAATGGTGCCCAACCGACCCTACTAGCTGACAAAATCAAAAACAAACAATGCACATGTGCAAAATTAAAAATGTAAAGTGGTGACAATTTACCCATCACACCCTGCACACACACACACACACACACACCCACACACACCCTTGATGAAGGTCTCTTTCATAAAAGATTGTCTATAATGACAACAATATGATTCCTGAGTAACAGTGATACTTAGCTGATCTGCTTAATGAAAGAAAACTATAATTAAATTCAGTTCACATAACTACGCGTATCAAAGAGGAAGAGATGAAATATATAACTCTGAAACTTTTATTTTATAAATTCTTTATTTTCAGTAACAAATGAAGATTAAATAAATAAAACCTGGCAGTCTACTTTGTTTATACTGACTGCCAGACAATAGCAGCAAAAATAATTTTCTGTTCATTATCACTTATGACAGATAAGTTTCAATAACTACCATATTTGATGGCCTATAAAATACCTTAAGATTAAAATCATCATACAAATTTTAAGCAAGCTTTCATATTTATTAAGAATAGAGTTCATTTATATTGAAATTTTCGACATGAGAAAATATTATTATACGCTTTGCTATTTAGACCAACATGATTGTCTTGGCTGTTATATTCACAACATTTCGGCTGTGGTACGTTCTGGCCTTCTTCAGGTGTCTGTCTTTGTACTTGTAAATTTTCTTGAACTTTTGAAGCAAACACTTTATTCATTTCACATAGTGGACTGTTCTTGTTCCAATTTCCATGCTTAGAAGAGATAATTCATATCAATTAATACTCACCAGTCTTATTTATGTTCGTGTCACTTGTCCATTACTTCAACTGAGCCAGAGTATGTGACTTTTCAGCACTACCAGACACAGAGATTGAACATACAACACCCAAGGAACCAGATATGTTTTAAACAGTGCTTTAATCCACTAGACCATGCTTTTTTCAAGGCATTTAACAGAGTTAATCCAGTTTATGTACAAACAAGATCAAAAGTGAACTAAATTTCTCTAATGGGAAAAATTAGTAATTCTTTTGTTGAAGACATTGTCATTTTCAATGAATGTCTTTCAGTTTCAAAGATGAAACATTAGGTTTTTATTTGGACTTGACAAAGACTTTCATATTCCCCTGAAACCAGTTCTTTTAACAAACTAATAGTTAATATAATAATACAATTGTCTGATTAGTTTCAGAGAAGACATAAGCAATTCTGTAAATGAACCTATATTTTCGGTTGTTTAAGCTTCATTTCAACTTTAAGCAACTTTCACACTTTTCATTGTTGCTGCTTATATTCCCAGCCAAGTTGTTTTTCTTAGAAAATCAGATTATTTTTCACTTTTGGTTTCGGTTAAAAAACGAATTTCCAAAATAACTTTGTTGTGACAAATAAAAGTTTAAAAGTTATATAGTTTTATTAAACATAATTTTATGATTGCTGAAGTTATACAATGGATTTTTGCAAAAATGGTTTCAAGAATGTCTATCAATATACTCAGGAATTTCCTGCTTATGAGATTTTCAATTTTGAAAATATTTTGAAATGTTAACAGCAAATATGAAATATATATATATATATATATATATATAATTCATAATATAATTATAATTATTAATTATAATATAATTTATAATATAAGATAATTTTGAAAATCTTCACCAAATTTTAAAATACAAAATGGAATCAAACGAATTTTTTGCATATTTCAAAAATATGGATATTGTACAGGAAATCAAGTTAGAAAGTAAGATATGCTCTTCCTCAATTTCTCCGGATGTGCAGCTGGTGTGATGGATAGGGACTCAGTGAGAAATCAGAGAGCTGAGTTCAAATTCCAGTCTGGTGTATTACATTCACTTATGTGCAAATACACTTGAGAAAGGTATAAATCCATCTCCTTCCACCAGCTATGGATTAAATAGTAGGATTTGTATTTGAAAAAAATCATAATCACTATTCACTTGCAAAAAAAATATTCTTATTATATTATTCTTACAATCTAAGTTATGTCTCTGCTTTAACCTTTAGCCACATGCATTATTAATATTTCTTTCCTTTCTACTGGATTCCTTTTCAGGCCCTCTGAATTGCAGTATCCTTATTGTTAATTTCACTCAACTGTTGTTTTCTGTTGCCATAGCAGGATATGACAACACAACTATGAAATTCAAACAAATTCAAATTCAGGGATCAAAGTTACCTTCAGTGACAGGATAAACATTTTGTACAACAAAGTCACATACAGAGCAATAAAGGTTAAATAACTAAAAGAGGATTGATAAACTGTAAAAAACAAATCAATCAATTCTTCCATTTGCAACAAGACAGACATTTTGCAACATCAAAATGACACAGGAATTGCATTCTTCATATTTTATTTGGAACTGTAGATAGGAAACTGTTCTTATAGACACCGGCAAAGTTTCTCTGAATTCTCTAATCCACCCAAACCAGAAAGCCATTGTGTGAATGTTATCCTATCAACAATAAAGCCATAAAAATTCAAGAGAAA
>CAHIKZ030004974.1:565000-707500 GCA_903632075.3 Acanthosepion pharaonis | reverse complement strand
TGGTTGCACCCTGTTTCTTAGAATTGGCTTAGCAGTCTGATCTTTGCATGACAGTCTCTTCTGCAGGTGTGGCAGACAAAGTTGTAATATGGATCAGTCTGAGATTGCTCCTTCTGCATTGCCTTCTGACCTACAGCTGTAGGTTTTGCTTTTTCTTTCCCTTCCTGATTCCTTCTTGAACAACATGGTACCAGTCACTGTTTGCAGCGACGTGGATCAATCAATGCCTGTGAGTTTCAAGTCTTTCTTATGGACATCCCTGAAATGTTTTGTTGGGTGACCTGTTGGACAGGGTCGTGTTGCCAGCTCACTTTGCATAATGTCTTTTGGTATATGGCCAACATTCATTTGATGTCACAAGACCATGAAATTGAAGACAATATTGACAGAAGAGGAGAGACATTCTCCAGGAGTCTGCTTGCTCCTGCTCCACAAAATAACCTTGTCTCTCTCCCCATGTAATACCAAGGATATGCAACAGGCAGCTGAGATGGAAGCTTCCCACTCAAGTTTTGCTGCCATAAAGCAGGATACTAACAACACATACTTGGAATAATATATATATATATATATATATATATATGTATATATATATATATATATATTAAGACATGTTTATGTTTATACATTCTTTTTATAGATACAAATATTTAAGTAAATGCTCTGTTTATAATAAACAGTATTAAACAACATTTACCAGCCTGAATGTCCGAGAAATTTTCATAGAAAATATTCATCCTCCGACAGGAATTGAACCTGTATCCTATACAGAACCATCATAAAGCCTGATGTGCTTTAACCATTTTGGCCACAGAGGAGCGTTCGGTTAGCATGGTCGATTTTACTGTCTTTAAACTACAATCTTCCATGATTCTCTCATGTACATTCATATCTGCTCAAGGCATATCCAAAACAAATGACATCACAGATTATGAAGTGGACAAAGTCCAACAATTATTTTAAGACATTTTTATGTTTATATATGTTTTTATTATAAACAGAGTATTTACTTAAATATCTGTACCTATAAAAAGAATGTATAAACATAAAAAAGGTCTTAAAATAAATGTCGGACTTTTGTCCATTTCATAATTTTTATATATATATATATATATATATATATATATATATATATATATATATAAACATCCAGCTACTATGAGAACAAACTGAGTTGTTATAAAATAAAATAAGACATATCTTGGCTGAATTACAGGCAAATAAACTAACATACTCAAGAGCGAGAGTTGATATGAACGGGACAAAGCCCCGTCACAAAATGACCATTATCTTCAATTACACATGTTCGCAATGCATGAGTTCCGGTCGAAAAATAAAATAATATTTTAAAGTGTTTCTATTTTTCGACCAATAAAAATTCTTCCCTTCTAATTATACTCGCGTCATTTTTCAAGCCTGTTAAGCCATATAAAAACGCCATAAAAGGGGTCACACGGAAGTACAACGGCAGTCAACAGGTGGCTAGGGAAGAGACCTGTCACGGTTAGGCCGAGCGGTCAGTAGCAGCCAGCAGGAGGAGCGCTACCCAACCTGTGAGAACTACTATGAGAGATGAACTATACCATAAGGTAGCTGTCCCAAATCCACACGTTCCTGTTGAAATAAATCACATAAATTTATTTCTGCTGTTGTCGTATTTTTTCTTGCAACCATACGCTTGTCTATAACAGAGTACACTTCCTATGTCCATAACATTTAATTTAAAATAAAGCTCAATACATAGTAAATGAGAATGTATCTTGCCTTTGAAACCAAATTAATTGTTCACTCGCCAGTAATTTACAATCACCTGAGGAGACACATCATTATGTGTTGAAACATGACTGCAACATGTTTTTGTTGTCATATCCTAAAATAATTAATTATATATATATATATATATATATATATATCACATTGAGTGCTGGTGTTAATAGCATAGTGCTTGATGTAAAATAATAGAGCTATAAATTCTATATTAATAAAAAAACAGGCATTTTTTTCCTTACTGGTAGCACTATTCTGAGTTTCATGCACAACACAATCTTCAGGTGCTGATTTAAAACTGACTGTCCTATAATTCATCCTTGCATTCAAAGCTGCATCCTCAGGGCAGGGGAGGGAGCTATTGCTTAGCCCAGCATGCAGGTTAGATTCTTGCTGGAGAGCACAAATCTTTCTTTAATAAGATTTCTCAAACATTCAGGCCAGTAGACAAAAATAAATAAATGTACTGTTTAACATATAAATGGTGCTTCTATTCAAATATGAGTATCCGTTAAAAATAATGTTTAATTGGATAAAAATTTGTTGGATTAATAAAAAATCCATCCTAAAATTCTCTTTGTTTACATTTGGATACAAAACTGCAGATATGAAAAACTTTGAGTGATATATGACAGGAGAAATTTTGTTTGAAATATCCTACCTCCCTATACCACCTATCTACATGCTAGTTTAAATGAATTAGAACTCCAGCAAACAATCAGTTTGATAAGTCACTGAATTAAATTGATAATTAGGGTTGTAATGATTAGAGTTTGAAGAAGAATTAGACTGGTAATAGGGAAAGGACAATATAGCCTTGTTTAAAACACTGGAACAATAAATACAATTTCTGTAGTTAGAATGCTATCATAGTGAGCATAGAAAGATCTGTACTTACGTATTATAGATTACACAAAGACATTTTATAAAGTACAATATGGATAATTGAATATATCTTTAAATGTGCAAAATGTATCACCTCCATAAAAAAGATATTAAATTAATACATAACCTGTATTAGGAATGAACACCTTTTTATCCAGATAAAGAATAAGTGAATCCACCAAAAAGAGAAAAAGGTGAGTGAGACGTATGTTTTTTAAATGGATTCATTTAACTTCTACATCAGGATTTCTTATTGGCAAATGTAACTCTAATAATAGATGCTATATACTAAATGACACTGTGCTTATGGCAGATTCATAAGAAAAACTATAAGAACAATGAAACAAAGTAGTATTTGTATTCCATTATTATGCACTACTTGCAAATATTGAACTCATATATGAAAAATATGATTTGTTTTGCAATTTCTGCATTTTTATTGTACCAAATTATTAAATGTACAGAAAACTGCAATTAAATGCTAATTAAATAATAATTAAATCCTTAAATGTCACAAAGAATGAAGAAAGATTAAAGAAATGATAAAAACTTCTATATACAAAATATGGAAGCCTATAAATGTAATCTTGAAAACAAAAGCTCTTGGTACAAATCAAATATATTTGTCAACCATTCATTGCCTTTGTTAAATTTTGAAATCCTTTTTTCTGTAACAAATTCCACACTTGTCAGAATAGCCTTGCCATAAATCTTTTTTTGGTTGTAAACTGACCCCTATTTTCCTACACCTTTCTCTTGAAATTTTCAGTTGGGTTTAGACATAGAGAAAATGGTGCCACTTCATTAATCTCCCATTTCTAGAACCTGTTTTAGTCAGCTAGTCAATTGTTACATATGCTCTATGCAAAGACGCATTGTCTTACATGAAGAACAGAGACTTGTTCAAAAACCAAGGCCGAAAATTGTCCGTTAAAAATTCAGTATATGTCTGGGAAGTCATTTTTACTCTATGTGGTACACGTCAATGTCTAACCAATTTGTCTCCTCCAATTTCAGCCCAAACCCTAACCACCCCACTACCATGCTGATGTCATAGTCATACAGGCTGTTGTTCTTTCTTTGCAACCCTTACTCCATTCATCCAGTTCATCAAAAGTTGCTTACCATTTATCAGTAAAAGAAACAAAGCAAGTTCAGTTGACCATTGATGACAATTCCAGAACAAAGTAACTATAAACAATTTTTTTTTTCTTCATCCCTTAATCGCAATTGCACCAATCCTCCAAAAAAATGCCGTCGAATGAGGGACAATAACCCCAGGAGTAAAAAAAAAATCTATCAGCAAGAGAAAAATATTTAACTATTTTTTTTATCTCTGCATTCTGGGCGACAGACCCCAGTTCAACCGCGGACATGATCAAATTAACAGCCGAAAATGTATCCACACAGGTCACATCCCAAATCAACGCCTTACCCATTTTAAAAGGGAAAATGGTAATGCAGTCCGTCCGCTTTCTATCACCACAGTCAAGGCGTACGGGTTCAATTTGCGAAGGAAACCGAGCTGCATCCCAACCTCATCTGATGATGTCGTTTATTGCTGCATGCCATGGAAAGCAGGTCGGCGCTACGACAACAAGAGAGAGGATGCAAACCAAACTCATCAATGGAAGCTCCACATGTGCATCTGTGATGCTCACATAATTTGAGTCCAAGACGGATCGTGACTCTGACCCGAGTGCACTCATCATCTAGAAGGGTACCGGAAGATGAAGAGGGCACTGCATTGAGCCAGGCACCACTACTTGGTTGTGAAGCAGATAGTAGACAGGCGAGGTGATGCTGATCAAGAGAGAGCCTCAAATTAGTAAAATTGGTCTCGCATTTTATTTTATCCCAGCTTTTTTGTTTTGATGTGTCTAGTGGGATAGAAAGTGATTCTTGGGTTGAGACGTTGCAAACTTATTCAAAAAACTACCTGAGAAACACTGAGACGATCCACCAAGTATCCCATCAATTCATTTGCGACTGGACGAAAGTGAAGAAAGATATGCTGGAAGGGTAAAAGAAATAACATTGAAGACAGTTTTCAAATAATTTCTTGTTCATTCCAAACATTTCACCTTTTCTGCCTAGAAGTGATTGAATATCAAGTGTTACACATTTTGCAACATGATAGAGAATTCGACATCAAGATGTTTCAGATACATTACTGTGATCAACCACCTTAAATAGTATTGATGATTAGGGCTGGTTTCTCCTGACGTTTAATTTAAAACACTGCCTGTTGTTACTATCCTTGACTTTCTTTATCTGATCTTTTATGTGATTTACCAGAGTCTTAAATCTATTTTTCACTGTCCGATTGTCCTTGTCACACATTTTTACAATTTCAAGGATTGTACTGCCTTTTCCAAACTTTGTGACAATAGAATTCTTTTCACAGTCTATAAAATCACTTTCATAACCCATAATTTAAAAATCTTTTTGTGCTTAGCTAAAAATTTGGGACTCTTAAAATGCCAGACTGTAACAAAATTGGCTTCAGTTGACTCATGCGAACTTGTGTGTTCAACTTTGTTAAATTGATGCAGGTCATTGTTGCCAATATTTGTGTTAAATTATTTTTCTCCATCTTTCATAAAACAAAATTTTAAATAATAATTTGGCATGCACTTGACGTTATAATGATCGGATTTCTGTATGCTTGTTTGTATAATTGTTACCATGACAGCAGCAAACAAAACATTGTCATGTCTTTTTTTTATTTTAACTCAGTACCATTAAAATGAAGAATAAAGCAATTTAGTTGAACTGGGTCATCAGCTTCTGAATATTTTTTAATTAGTTTTTAATTTTTTTAATTAGATAAATAAAGTCTGTCTAAGGGAGATAATTCCAGATTTATTAACTGCTAATTAGGAGCATTTCCCTGCCATTTTTAAATAAGAAAATCAAATAAATAAGCAAGATAGAATACTTGACATGTCTTCACTTTCCTCTGTCATTTAGAATGATGATACTTTAATAATAATAATAATAATGTATTATTGAAAAGCTTTAAAAACTACATCTAACTCTGGTTGCCTTGAGGTTGCCAGAATGTAGGATGTTCAGGCTACAATTGTCTCAGTTATCATTGGGCCTAAAGCATTGAATGTAAAGGTCTACATTATGATAATTGGAATAAAGCTTAGTTTCCTCTGACTTCAGAAGTCTGCAATTCTTGGCTCAGCAAACATTCTGCCAAAGTCACTATTTGAGGACATGTACTTAACGGCAGACACCCATAATGCAAGGTCTCTGATTGAAAACAAAAACACATGCAGAAGAAGAGAAAATAATAATAAGAATAATATAAATTTTATTGATAATTAACAATTTTGTAAATAATTATATCAATCATATAAATGGAAAGTAGCTTGACACTGAGTGAAAGTAATTAATGGCTGCATTTGACGAGTTCTTTTAAAAAAAAAATCATCTCAAAGCCACTAAGATGCAAGGGATCGCTAATTGTGAAAGAATATGGGAAAAAGAAAAACATTATTAAGGAATGAGACCAATAAAAGAATAGAAATTATGAAGACAGAAGATAACAATTGATATTGCATATAAATTTTTGAATATCAAAGTTGACAGGGAAGCAAGAAGATGGCAGAAAGTTCCACATGCAAGAAGTGTGATAGAAAAATGTTAACATAAAACTTACAGTTACATCTCGCCATTTCAACAGTAAAATGATGAGACTCGCTACTAATCAAGTACTGCACGTAAATTTGTAAAGTCAAGGTATTGAAGTGGAAATGTCACCATAACAATTGCCATGGAAATATTTATAGAACAAGCACATGGAAGCTATGTTACGATGGTGAGAAAGTGACTAAAGTGCCAGGTTAGGACCGATAACATTGCAGATCCTTTTTTGCATTTTATCAAGAATCTCTAAATACATAGTCAAAGCAGCTGAGCAGATTTGATAGCAATATTCAGTATTGTTTATTTTTTTAAATAATTTTATAAAATGAGAAAATAATTGTGTAAGCTCTATTGGCAGAATTTCTTCTCTCATTGGAAAGATGAGAGACTGTGAATGTTACGATTAAAATTAGGCATGACAAGGAACAAAGTATCAACTTTGATTTTGATGTTTCTGTTTAGGAATTGTGATGACCTGCATCCACAGATGAGAAAGGTATCACTATGCTTCCCTCTTTTACTCACCCCACTCTTTTCCTTTACCCTATTAAAGGCCAGGAGGCAGAACAAGTGACTTGTTATTTACAAAAGACCCACTCATTCCACACACTAATTGTTACACATATAAAATAATAACAACTTTTTATCTATGCACTTCAATTTATCCTGCTACTGACACTTTCATGTGTTAGATGCAATCTTCACATGGTAGTGAGGAACCGAGAAATTTGCATACACACAAACACGCACAGAGACACACATACACACAAACATGCACATATATATATATATATATATATATATATAAAGTATCAATTGATAATTAGTTGGGATAATTCCAAAGAGGACATTAAACCAGAGATAGCTCAATGTTGTAAGTAACAGAGCAATATAATAATTAGTACAGACAATCCTTAAAAATCCATTTGGTTATAATTTATTTCATGAATATGCAAATATTCATCTCTTCAAACCAAAGTTTTATTAATTAAAAAAACTTTTTATTAAAAAAACTTCAGCCTAAAGAGATGAATATTTATTTATTCATGAAATAAATTATAACCAAATGGATTTTTAAGGATTGTCTGTACTCATATATCAAATTGTAGGAGAACGAATGGCAGGTTTACAGCATTGAAAACATTAATTTAAAAATAGTGTTCAATGCATAAAGTAGAGCCGTAAATATTTATTTATCTTATGCATTGTTACATTAGAACTTTCACATATCCACTACAAAAGTAACACCATAATTCCCCACCTGATGAGACGTCCCAAAAAAGTCTCCCCTTTTTTGATGTTGAAACGAAAATGTACAATTTTGTAGTGGATATGTGCATGTTCTAATGTAACAATGCATAAGATAAATAAATATATATAATATATATATATATACAATGCGATGAGGACGAAAGTAATATATAAATTCAAACATTCACAACATTAATCCAAAAAAGGGCTTGCTACCGATAGTAGAGTGATAATTATTTAATTATTATAATTTTATCATATAGACAAAACCATTTTACTCACTACAAAAGTGCAACTTGGTTTCAGTGCATTTCAACTGCACTTCGATGGGTGAGAACCAAAAATGAAGAAATCTCTAGAGACACTACTGTGTGGTTGATGTTGCCAAGAGGACAGAGCTGCAGAGCACAAAATAAGACAAAAAGAGGACAAAAGGAACAGATCAAGATCAGGTAGATATATATATATATATATATATATATATATATATATATATATATATATATATTATAATTTTATCATATAGACAAAACCATTTTACTCACTACAAAGGTGCAACTTGGTTTCAGTGCATTTCAACTGCACTTCGATTCTCACCGGTCAAAGTGCAGTTTTGCCTATATGATAAAATTATAATAAATATATATATATATATATATATATATATATATATATATATTCTCTACTTGATCTGTTCCTTACCTCCTCTTTTGTCTCATTAGAGAGAGTAAAATGTATAGCAAAAAAAGTGAACAATGATCGTATAGTTATCACGTTACTTCCTCTTTATTCACTTCCTTTATGATCACGTGGTCTGCTTAATAATGGAATCACCCATTTTACACACTGGTGATCTAGTTTCAAACCACAGTGTTGGCAATGACACTTACTTTTATATGACCGAATTCAACAGTTTTGATCATAACAAATGCCTCTTTGTATCTGCTCGTAATGAGTGAAAGCTTGTCTTGAATGTGGAAAACTTGCTATTTATTGATAGAATGAATCACCATATAGCCTATCATAAGTTTGGTTCATGAGATTATAGGAAGCTCTAAAGAGTGTGCTGAACAAGAGCAAATACTCAGTCCTACCAATTGTCATTTACTGCAGGTGATGCAGAATGCATGGCCCGGAAATTTTCGTCCATCTCCACTCTCAACTCACCAGGAGTACATTTGCCTGATTCCTTCACCCCCTAGAATGGAATCTGTACTGAGTGATATCCACATAACTCCATTCATTCACAGTAACCCTTTGCATCTTAGCAGCATTATTGCCTTGCTTGGGGTGTAATAATTCTTAAAAAAAAGAAAATATCTGAATAAATTATTATTTTACATGTTGACATGGGCTGATTTACATTCAACAGCCTTCAACAACTTTTCACTCATTATGTTAAATTTTCTACTGTTTTAAATTTAACATTAGTGTTTGTTGTTTTTTGGTTTGTTTTTTTTTGTTTTTTCCAAAGAGTTTTTTGCTTCCTGGGGATCTTCTTTCCTTGAATAGTGTTTTCCATTATCAAATACATTTCTTTTCATGAGTCTTCTATTGAATTAATATCTGAACAGGCAATATGGAGGCATGCCATTAACTTAGTTTCTTTGAAATTTTTTCTGGCAATATGGGCAATTGTCAGCTTTGCAGAACAGGAAGGTGCATTATCGGGCGTAAATATATTGTTTAGCTTAAAGTTTTTTTTGATTGTGACCTGTAGCACTCTAAAATATCAATAACTATACATTCATCCATATTTATCATTGGGTTGTATAATAACATGTTGCATGAATAATAAGTGATTGTAATATTTCCAATAAAAACAGATAAGCTGAAAATTTATTTGGTATATTTATAATATAAATAGATCCTGAAAATTTTGTCAAACTAATTTTATTGTGAAAACATTAACTTGCATAATAAAATCTGACACACACACACACACACACACACACACACACACACACACATATATATATATATATAGAGAGAGAGAGATGTGCAGATCCTGAAGTGATTATTAGTGCAGACAGTGGAATTGGCAGTCTGAATATAAATTCTGTCCAAGGTCATTGCATTCAATTCACACTAATGCTCTTGGGAATGGTATGTATCCGTTTCTTCTTCCCCCGCCTGTGGTTTAAATATCAGTGCAGATTGTGGTCTTCATTTTAGGAGGGTGTGGTCAGTCTAGGAGAAGGGGAACTCTTAATTTATCCCCCATTGCCAACAGATCATGGGCCAAGAACAGCAGGGGAAAGCCTGTTACTTCCCATGTCTGACAGACTTGGAGGAACCAATATGGCTGATATAAATAAACAGAAATGTGCATAGAGAGAGAAAGAGATAGATAGATAGATAGAGATAACAACAGTGTGGACATAGAAATCAACACTGCATGGTGAATGTCAGTTCAATATGTAAAATGATCATCAGACCATAGATTAATGATTATTTACATCTATCCTTGATATTCAGTACTTTTCCTCCATAAATATAGCAAATTTTTAACTATATATATATATATATATATATATATATATATATATATATATATAAATTATTTTTTTTAAATATGATTCTTTGTTACATAAGAGTTCTCATGTTTCAAAAACGAAACATGAGAACTCTTATGTAAAGAAGGAACTTATTTTTAAAAAATAATTATAATTTAAGCTCTACTTCTGTATGGAACACTGTTTTTTAAAAATAAAAACAAAAATACTAAAGAACTCTGGATTATTTACCTAACGTGTTTTTCTTATTTTTCTACATACCTGCACATATATATATATATATATATATATATATATATATATATATATATATAAATTTGTTCAATTTGCCTCCTTTACTCTACTTTCAGAATCACATCCTCTCTACATGAGACGATGGAAAATTTACCCACTAACTCTATCACAGCTGCAATTGAAAAGAATCTATCTAAACTGCAATGGAGACTCAACATAATTTTTTTTTACAACTACATCTAAAACAATAAAAGTCAATACATAACAAAACAATAAGCTATAACTTGAAGGAGGAATTTACACAATGACCTGTAATAATTGTCACAAAAAATACATAGGTGAAACCGAAAGGAATTTAAATAAAAGGTTATATGAACACAAAAGGGACATTTTTACAGAACAACATATTAAATACATTAGTTGCTCACCATAATGAGACTGACCACAATTTTGATATAAAAAATGCTTCTCTGATCAAATAAGAAAACAATTGACTAAGACAAAAATGTCCAAAATTTATTTTGTACTTTTCTTCCAAAATTTTTCTGAATATGCCTTTATGAAAATCTTGAAGCAGTTTTAAAAAAGAAAATAAATAAATAAAAAATGTCAAATATATTGTAATGTAAACCTTGACTAGATAAAATAAACCAGACAGTAATAACTTGACAGCTTGAAAGAAAATCAGTGGAGCCAGAGAGAAATCTTAAATCCAACCCAACCTTAACCGATGTTAAATTTGCTGCACAAAGATACATTTTTTATTTGTAAAAAAGCCAACACCCCCTTAATAATTCTCTTAACACCACTAACTTAACTTTAAAAAAATAAAGTAAATCCAATTTTTTACGAGTTATTCTTAGCATTGCTTGAGAATGGAACCAAGCTCTGAATTTTAAGTTTAAACTTTAAAGTTAAATTTTAAGATTTAAGTTTCAGTTTGGAAACAGTAATTTCTGTGTCATGATGGAGACATTTTTTAAAAAAAATAACTATAATATACATACATACATATATATATAGTTAGATTGATGTGAGTTTATGACCCTAGGTTTCATGTTCTTTGCAATTGTCAGACAAACTCACATCAATCCAACTAAATATGTTAGCTCTATCACTGATATTGAGCACTTTCCAATAAGTTCCATGCATATATAATATATAAATAGTATATATAAAAACTGTATATGTATATATATATATATATATATATATATATATATATATATATATATATATATATACATATATATATATATATATATATATATATATATATATATATATATAATGTTCATTTTGTGTATACATGTGTGTATCAATATATAACTATAGTTGGTATAATGATGCTATAAAAAAGACAAGAAATTCTTCTTAATGATTTTAAAGAGTATTGGAATTGCAATAAAGTGATAAACAAATTTATACATAAAATCTAATCTTGTCATCATTTCACTTTCTTTATGGCCATCAAAATGATGGGCTTTGCTTCACACCTAAATAAATGACAAGAACTTCAAATTTGTTTTCCAAGCATGCGAATTTAAAAAGTATATCACAATCAAATGAAAAGATTTCTTCTTCCCTTGGAACACATTTGCACATTTAAAAGTCACTTATTGTAACAAAACTGAAGTCAAAATTAAATTTTCTATTGCACAAAAAGTACTTCAGAATATTAAAATTTAAAAGTATCTTCTTTTAAAATTAATACTGATATTTTTTTTCTGATTAGTACTGCTTATCAACAAAATAAGATTTAAATGCTTTCTCTATTAAGAATTATTTGAAACTCTCTTAATCTCTCTCATAAATATGTGAAATGTTTATTTTTTACAGCATAGCAATGATGGCAGCCTCTAAGTCAGAAATTGCTTATCAAGTAAAGAGTCTCTCCTAATAAAACTTTTTTTTTTGCCATTAGATATTTTGATTTGAAAAGAGAATTTATATGATTCTCGCTGGAATCTTTTGACAATAATCTTATGTACTTTTCTTTCATGTTCCTGACAATTTTGATGCTGTGAACGATCATAAATATTTGTGACTTTTTCTTAAGTTTTGTTGTCTTAAAATATACACAACAAATATTTTTAAACTTCCTTATTTTTATTTATCATTTTTAATGGATCTGTAAAAATTAGTTTTGGTAGATGGAAAGAATATTCTATCCTAATTTTTCTTATTCACATAATTATTCACTGTTTTATATCATTAAAAAAACAAATAATTTAAAATGTTATATATCATTAGAAGTTGTGGAGAGCTATGATCCACCTACTTAATGAGCTTGTGTAAATGGATGGCAGAACAGGGTCAGGGAGGAATTATAAGGTGAAAAAACACGTCTTACTGATACAAAGGATAGGAAGTTGTGGAGTGCCACTACCAACCTACTTAATGAGCTTGCATAAATGGTTGGCTAAACAGGGACTGGAAGGAATGATAAGGTGAAAAACACTTCTTAGACCTAGAAAAGATTGGAAATTGTGGAGAGCTATGATCCACTTAATGAGCTTGTGTAAATGGATGGCAGAACAGGGACTGTGAGGAATAATAAGGTAAAAATCACTACTTCGAGCTACAAAGGATAGGAAGTTGTGGAGAGCTATGACCAAGCTACTTAATGACCATGTGTAAATGGATATTAGAACAGGGAGGAATAATAAGGTGAAAGACAGAGCTACAAAGGATAGGAAGTTGTGGAGAGCCATGATCCACCTACTTAATGAGCTTGCATAAACAGGGACAGGGAGGAATTATAAGGTGAAAAAATACTTCTTACTGATACAAAGGATAGGAAGTTGTGGAGAGCCATGATCACTTACACCCTGAAGGAACATGGCATATAAAAGATATACATCATTTGTCTCGATCGTCACTTCTTATTTGATTCTTTTTTTTTTATGCATTTTGAGTTTTTTTTAGGTGTTTATTTTATTTCAACTTTACTTTCTTTTTTGTAGAGATTTAATTTAAAACATTTTCATTAAAGTGATAATTTAGATCATTTTTGAAAAAAAAAACCCTTATGTTCTTAACTGCAAAAGTTTATTAAAAAGTAATTGATCGTAATATTAAAATATTCAAAAGTATTTCCTATGATCAGAAAACAATGTAAATGTCTTTTTTTAAAGCTCAATGTTTATTTATATAAATTTAAAAGTCCATTCACATATCATAGAGAGATTTTAAAGTGAGACTATCACCATCAGTATCCATTATTTCTTCTGTAGATCTCTGATATTGTCATTTGAAATGAAAAGTCCGCCAGCATGGAGCATTACAAAAGGCCAACCAATTCCAATTGCAAGATAAATAGGAACTATTTCTGTTGAATGTATCTCACCAAACAAACTATAATGAAAATCTCTCTCTTTCTTTCTCTTCTCTTTTCTTGTAAGTTTGCCAAAACTCACACTCAGTGTTGCACAGGTTTTAACAAAGCAGCACAAATTGAAATTGCTGTAAAAAATAAAATGGCTTTACATAACAAAAAAGAAGCATAGCAAAAATACAGACAAATTCTTATTAAAATTTTCAAATAAAAGCAGTGAATTTCTAAAGCAGAATGAGCAACTGGATTTGCATTTGTTTTTGATATTGTTGTTCTCTTGCTGTTGATGTTGCAGTTAAAAAGAAAGGAATTGTTATTTCCAAATCTGCAGTTATGTTCGGCAGAGCATTCAAACAACAAATTCAGTTTCTTTGCAGAGTTGAAAAGAATCAAAAAAAAAAAAAAATCCCTCATTGCATCCTTAATGAAGTATTTTTTTCAAATTTGTTTTACATGAGAAACATAACACCTTTGCCAAGTGACAGACAAATATTTAACAAATTTCAAGTGGATTGTGTGTTAGTGATCAGTCTATTTTTGACAGGATCCATGAAATATTTTTAAATTTCTTTTGCTTCAAAACCATGTTAATGTTTTCTGGATCACTTAAGCATTGCTGAATCTTTGATTTAAATCAATTTAAATTTGAGAGCATCAGGTGCTGTAAGTAAAAAAAAAACAGATCAGTTTTAAAAAGACAAAAAAATTCTTAAGTTTGGAAAAAATATGTTCTGAGGTAAAAGAAAATTACTCTCTGACTAGAAAAAACTACCAATTTGAAAAAAATTCTGTAAAGACATCTACGTCCATCAATTACTTCTAGACATAATATAATATTGAACCTGATTTGCATGTGGAGGAGGGGGTTCTCTTTTTTACTGCATCATTTTGTTTTTGTTGCTTGTTTATACTAAAAGCAGCCAACGAACAAGTTAGAGATTCTATAAAATTATAATATGAAATGATATTTCATTTATAAAATGCAAATTGACATTATGAATTTGCAATCAATGAGTGTCAAACCTAAAATAAATTATCAGAAAAAGTATGAACTCACTCATGAATATAAGACATATGTCATTGAGAAAATACAGGGGGAGAAACATCACAAATAAGCTATATATATATTATATATATATATATATATATATATATATATATATATATATATATATAATGAAATGCAGCCATTGTTGGTAAATTCCAACTATGATAAAGTTGGCAATACAACCTATAAAAAGTTGGCAATACAACCTATAAAATGTAAAAAAAAAAGACTATGAGTTCTCCATATTTAATGTGCAAAATACAAGTGACACAAAATAAAGATTGAACCTGGCCTTTTTTGGGTGATATATGTATGTATGTATGTATGTATATGTGTATATTTGAGCAGCATCCTTTCTTTTAAACATTTTTTGTTAAATGTGGCAGACAAGGAAAACACTTAATTTTTTATTTAGTTTTTCCAGCATTCTTACATTTTTCCATTTGGTGGGAGTAAGGGAACACAAACATTTTTCATAATTTCCATTGTCTCAAGTGCTTTAGGCAACTGCATTAGTCATTATCAAGGGTTTTTTGTGTTAGTTTTTCTTCATGTTTTTGAATGTTTAATTTGTATTTTACTTTTGTGTTGTTTTGGAAAGATATGCTGTACTGCTTGGCATTCATGACAGAAGCTCTAATACAAACATTTCAAGGTGTTTGGGTATCAATCTGAGAACAATTCAGAGGATTTGGAAAAAGTTGGAGGAGTCTAATGGTAATTAGAAAGGTACAGCAGCTTGGAAAACTCCCTCTGATCATTCTGATTAAAAAATGACTGAATTTGTTGGTGAGAGATTCAGACTGAACACAGAGGCATCCATCAAGTGACTTGAAGAGGTAGTGCTGCCCTGGGTCAAGAGGGTGGCTCCTGGAATGTCTAGCAACAGGACTCTGCACCATGACACACAAGCATGAGCTTTTCAGATTTGTCAAACAATTTCTGCGACCACATCACCCCTTACATCTGGTCACCTTACTCCCCAGACTGCACCCCCCACCTTGATTATTATATGTGGGGCACAGTTGAGCAAGAGACCAACAAAATTCCTTGTAACACCAAAGATGAACTGAAGGCAAAGATTATGCCAGTATTCACTTAAATAAGGAGTCTATCTAGAAGAGTTGCAGGAGATTCTGAAGTTGTCTGGAGGCTGAAGCCAATGGCGATTTTATTGAATAAATTTACTCTTTAGTATTTTAAGATATTTTTGTGTAATTTTGGTAAATACATCTGTTAAAATGTTTTTGGGTAATTTAGACTGACAATTTATCCATTGAACCCTATATATATATATATATATATGTGCAGTTGCCAAGGTTTGTGATAGATTATCAGATTATCATTAGAAAAAATTGTAGTTCAATTATATAATTAAATTTGAAGTTTTTACCTTCCTATTTTGAAACATGGTTAATACTGTATACTGAAAAAAACATATTCTAAATCAGTTAATTTATATATATATATATATATAAATATATGTATATGTATCTTTAATGTGTGTAACAGCATGCAATGATTGTCCATCCCACAAAATGTTTAATATCTAGAAAAACACTAAACCAATTGAGTTTATTTTTTCCAGGTTTTCAGATAAGACATTTAGCCATCTTGGCACCATTTGTCATAAGAACTACTGGAAAACCCTTTGAGTTATTCAGGTAAAAAGAGAAAAAGGTTAAAATCAATTTGTGTCTACCCCACTATATCTTCCCAGGTGAGCAATGATTAGAGAAAAAAGATCACTCAAGCCTTCAGTAATGGTACCAACATTCATACATTAGCTTCTATCTTCAAAGACCATTCAACAACCATCAAGAGAACGATAAGTTAGTTTAAAAAAGGGGGAACAGTAGAGAGGAAAACTAGATGAGGAGGTTACAACAACAAGAGGGATCATCATTTTAACTTTTTTTTAGTTAAATACATTCTTATTGTTCAAAGTTAAGTCCAATAGTGTTATAAAAACATTGAAGAATTCCAGTAAGATATCTTTAATCATTTCTAAGATACAACAGTTCAAAACTTAATCTAACAATTGGGCAATTTTGCTGTTATTATATAACAATATTTAAAAAAAAGAGTTTAATAGACACAAAATTATATATATTACAGTTTTCCCATTGTCTTTTACATTTATAAATATTGTCTTTTTCTACAGGTTAACTCTGAGAAAATTTTCATATATATATATATATATATATTATAGTCATGGAACTTTAAGGTTGTCTTTTTTTATTTACTTACTTAATTTATATATATATATATATATATATATATATATATATATATAGCATTAATGTGAGTAAAAGCTTGTCACTGGCAGCTGCAGATGCAAAAATATCCAAAATCTGCAGCTAGGTTTTTGGAAGATTATTCACAATTTACAAAAAGTGATGAATACATTTATTAGATATAGAAAGACTAGACTTTTCAGTAAAACTTGTTTGAAAGAACAATGCTATATATTCAATAAATTTTGAAAGGTTAAGTGACCTATCTGTTTAGCTGTCTTATGAGTGTCAGGGACAGTTGTATTTATATATATATATATATATATATATATATCTAAGTCAACACTTAGAGGCACCAGACTCTTTCATGCTAGATGCAATTGTCAGGCCTGATGATTGTGTCTAGCATGAAAGAGCCTGTTGCCTCTAAGTGTTGACTTCAATGTTCACTTTTATATTTATGCATGCTATATCTTTGATATTGAGCACTTTATCCTATAAATATAACACGCCTTAAGACTATATATATATATATATATATATATATATATATATATATATATATATATATATATAGGATCCTTAAGCAGGTTCTATATGCTGAATTGGCTGAAAGAAAAAAAAAACAGTGCTCAAGCACAAATTGACATATAAATATTGCATCAAGAGCATACTGTAGCAAGCCAACATCTTACAAAATAACTGGGGAAAACTGTAGATCCTCCATCTTGGAGGAGAACAGTACACATTGGTAAAAGAGACTTTGAACAGAATTGTGTTGAGAAATTGATATGGTCCAGAATATGGTCTGTAACTCAGCATTTCACAAGAGGATTATATAAGTCAAAGGCACAATTTGATCTCAGAGATTTTTCAAAAAGATCAAATAAATCACAAAAATCCTATCTTCCAAATAAGCTTCAAACTTTTGATAAAGTCTGGATTAGAATGGATTATATTCAAAGGTCATTAGAAGCGCCCTACTCAGGTCCTTATGAAGTCCTTAAGTAAACACCGATATATGTCCTAATCAAAAGCAACAATGATCTTTATACTCAAGTCTCAATAGACAGACTAAAACCCTATATAGAAATAAAATAGAAACATAGATAAACCCATTGAAGAAAAATAAGATAAAAATAAAATGTATGACAATTTGCAGCAAGAAATAACAACAAAAGAAAGATCACCAATCAGAGCTACAGCTTCAGGTAGAACAATTTCATGGAAAAAAGATGATGATTATTTTTATTATTAAGACATTCCATTCTTATGGGAGCAACTTTGGTTATAGTCCAGAATGGTAATATTACATCATTCTAAAAATAACCTTTTAATCAATGATGATAGAAAAGAAGAATATGTCATCATCTTCACACTTGTGATTATTATAAAAGACCTTTCCACTACATAGAGGGACCAGAGACAAATTGCAATGCAGAAAGACACATCTGCCAGTGCTCCAGGAATATTGAAAACAGACAATTTGAAATGCATCCTCAGAACCAAAATTCTCAGAACCAAACCAAGTAAGCACTGACTCTTAAACAAAAGAGACACTTTGAACATTTTTACACACACACACACACACCATAGCAATATTCTGTAATTCACATCACAAAAAGATAATAAAAATTCTTGTTATTTATGTCAACATGTGTCTCAAGTTTTTATTGTTGTTATCATTATACGTTATTAAATATATATATATATTATTAATATTGTTGTTATCATCATTATACTGTTATTAATATCAACCCATTTACAGTCAACAAATAATAACAATGAGGAAAATAATACATCAGCACCCAACTTACTTACATCGTTACAAAATGTTTATGAAGATTTTGAGGTTAGTTTCCCTGAGAATGTTAGCACAGAGAATTTGAATTTGATCTAATGTGCTCACATCTAGGACAATCTTTAAAAAATCATCAAAGACAGCACACACAGAGAGAAGTCATTTATTAATTACACATTATGCAGTATTTATTTAACAACTGCTACAAAAGGCATCCAACATTGCCACAGAATATAAGACTGTAGCAGGACTAAGAAAACCATTATTCACACTGTCCCTATTTGAGGATGAATCAAGCGATAACATTGTTCAAAATTGGGTTGTTTTCCATCACATATATATGTGTGTGTGTATGCATTTTGCCAAAATGTTATTGACTAGTATAAAATAACATTTTCAATGCAAGCATTCATAATTAAAGTGCTTGACATCAAAGTAGAGACAGTCATAAGAAAACTTATTTATTTCATTTTCTATATATATATATATATATATATATAAGATCATCTCCCTTAGTTTCAACCTTTCAGTATCTTCAGGCGATTTTGGTGAATTGATTTCCTAATGCTTTATTTTTTAAAATGTAAATAAATGAATAAGCTCACGACGTGAGGTGTGGTAGAAGGTGAGGAGGAGGGTGGGGGGAAATCAAGTGTATTGGAAATGTATGAGTGGGGGAGTAAATGAAATATACATATGTTCTTTTTATTCCACTTCAAATGAACTCAAAAGGAAAATTTTAGTACGAATACAACAGGACATAATTTACGATCTCTGGTTTAAAAGGTTTTCTTGGTCTGGAAATATTATAACTAATTTCAGGTAAAAGTGCTCAATATTAGGGACAAAGTGTATATAGATATATAATATACAAGAGGGCACTGAGGTCAACACTGTGCAGCAACAAATCTGTTTCATGCTTGAATACTATTTTTAGGTCATTTAACAGCATGAAGATTACATGAATCAGACTGTAATTACTTGCTGTTGACCTCAGTATCCACTTTTTTTTATATATATATATATATATATATTCACACACAGACACACACACACACACATATATATATATATATAGATCAAGTATGGATAGGAATCTGATAAAATGATAGAATAAATAACTAGGAAACAAATGATAATCTAACGTGTTTTACTTTATTAAAGCTTCATCAGAAATTAAGATAGAAATGATAAAAAGCAAAGAGACAATGGTATGTTGTGTTTGGTTATTTCTTATTGTTTAGGTACATGTCACATGTAATGAAGTAACAGATAATATTCAAGAATGTGTGAGAAACATTCTGGAGGCTAAAGTGTGTAAAAAATTTTTTCCTTAAAAAGTTAAGCTTTTTTTTTCTGGCCAACATCTCATCAGAAGAATCGTTGGGGAATAGAATAATATAAGAATAATTGCAGGAAACAGACAAACTGGGAGGAGACAAGGAACTACGATTAAAATACAATTTAATATTACAAAGGAAAACATGCTCCTTGCAAGCTCCTCAAAATGCAAACAAATCATAAAAAGGTTTCCAGTTTACCAGTTGTTATAACATTTGTTTAGATCTTTATTTTGTCCCTTGCTTGTCAAAATTTGTGATTACTTATCATTTCTTTGATTTCTTTCAATTTTCATTCTACCTTTCTATGACTCATTTGCATGTTGAGAAGCATGTCAATCTTAAGAATCAAAAATATGTTAATAACCTTATCTTTAAACTATTTGGTATAGATAAAGTGAACCTAGACAAGTATTTGTTCAAATTATAGAATGTGACACTTACTGAGATGGAACGTTCTGTTCTTGCCAGAGGGTTGGAGTTCTGTATTCCCCTGATTAAAGTTATTAAAGAATGGATCTTTACAGAATTTGAAATGTTATTCTCTTAGTTGAATCTATATAGACCAATTTCTTCTGAAAAGCTCTGTTTGTGCAAAACTAAGTTGGCAGATTTGTCTTGTGAATATTCCTCCTTTCCTGTTTTTCATGATTTTCTTTCTGATTCACTTTCAGATGATTAAGTCTTTGAAAGTCAGGAATGACATCTATATTACCAAACCTGACAAAGGGTCTGGGGTAGTTTTATTAGGGAGGCAAGACTATATTAATAAATGAATGATGTGACAAAATTTTGTAAAATTGGTCGTGTTAATTTGTGTGACAATACCAGTAGAATTGAGATTAAACTTCAAAAGTATCTGCTTTCTATATATATAAAAATGGACTTCTCACCAAAATGGCGTTTCATTATATTATACCCACTGGATACAGCATCCTGAAATGTATGGTTTACCCAAAGTCTATAAAGAAGGCTTTCCTTTCAGATGCATCTTGTTAATGGTGGGTTCTGTTCAACATGAAATGACTAAGTGGCTGGCTGTTTTATTACAGCCTATATCAGAACTTTATTCTTCTGTTTGTGTTCCAGATTCGTTCTGGTTCTCTTATTTAATTAGAGACCCTGAACTATGTTCCACTGACAAGTTTATGGTGTCCCTTGACATAGTTTCCTCTTGACACCTTATGAATTCCCTTTATAGAGAGCCACCTGTGTTCCCCCAGTATTGCTGAGAGATTATTCTTGGAATTCATGTATTTAGCTATGGAGTGGTTGGAATTCAGATTTAATGACATTATGTATGCCCAGATTGATGGGGTTTCAATGGGCAGTCTCTTGCAACCCATTTTAGCTACTATTTTTGTGTTTTTTTATGAAAACCTTCTCTTTGAAAAATGACACAAGTTCCACATTTATTATCTCTATACTGATGATACCTTTTCTGTCTTTAATTCCATTGAAGAGTCTCAGACTTTTCACCTTCAACTTAATTCCCTCCACTTGTTTCTTCAATTTACTATGGAGGAGGAATGGGATTCATCTTTGCCCTTCTTGGACGTGCTTGTTGAGCAGTACGATGGTTCTTTCATCACAAATGCTTATTGTAAACTTACATTTACTGGATTATACACCAATTGAAATTCTTTTGTTCCCAAATCCTAGAAGTTAAATTTAATTTCCACTTTGACCAATCGTGTGTTGATATGTTCTCCTTGTAGGCTTGATTGTGAAATGGAAAACATTCTTATTTTCTGGGACAATGGTTACCCAGAAAATGTTATTAAATGTACAATTGAGTGAATGGTTAAGAGTTTAAGTCCCCACCTATGTTTGATCCCAGTTGAACAAAGAGAGTGTGAGACTCACATTCACAAGGAGGATTCCAACTAGCATCCATGTATATATATATATATATATATATATATATATATATATATAGCTACCTCCAAAGATTTAATAAAAATAGAGCATGTATGATGAAAATATACCCCAAACTTGATTAAGAAATGTTTTATAATCAAAATCTTTATTAAGAAGAAAGACAAAAGTATTTTTTTGATTATTTGATTGTTTTTTTAATCTTTTTTCAAACCTTCAAAATGTCATTCTTTTTGTGTCAGCAGGTCACTATATATTGGTATAGGAAATTTTAACCTTTTTGTGGTAAAAATCATATTGATTTTGAAATTCTTGCAAAAATGAAATATTTGTTGCATTTTAATGAAACTTTCAGAAATTATTCACAAATCACTTAAATTATTTTTTAAATATTTCTTTTTTAGAATATCTTGCTGAAAATATTTTTCTTTACCCCACTTATTTAATTTTATGAAATTTCGAGAAATTCTTATTTGTGCTGCTTAATGTTTATACTAATTCTAACCAGAAGTCCTTTGAGAATTTAAATCATCAATTTCTTTTTGTAAAATAAGACACCCAGCTACCAAAAATCTGCTCTAAATTGCAAATAAAAAATGCGATAAAATGAAGACATTGTTTAATTAGAAAAGATTTTAATGGATTTTATGAATAAGATAAATTAAGGACACTATTATCTTAAGAAAAAAATTTCTTTTGATGAATAATGAATTTTTACAGGAAGTGGTTTAGCTTTTTTTCAAATTTTAATTAGAATAATTTATAAAGTTTTAAACCGCTACATTACTTAGGTGATATTGTTATTAAGTAAAAACTATATTTACAAATCATAAATGGAACAACGACTCACAGTATTTTAAATAGAATTTCTTTGTGTGCTTATAAGTGTGCTGATTTTTGTAAATACAAAAGTCCATAAATGACATTATCAGAAAATATCTATAATAAATTTAAAACCAACTATTGTACCATTCAGTAAAGCAGTGCTTCTCATACTATCTGATATGGCGGACAGGTATTTTTTTTTTTATCACTGTGTCACGTACTTGTAAAATTTTGTGGTGATATTAATTTATACTGGAAATGGTATATATAATGAATATAATAAAAGTTGACTTTTTTTATCTTCCATTTATTTTGCAAAAAATAATGCAATATCAAAACATAAAAAGTAATAAAAAAATAAGCAGTTTATTAACACAAAAACAAAAATTATATAACCTCAATGATTCATTAGCATGGTCTGGACACTGTCCGTGTACTGGTAGCTAATGGTTTGTGTACCAGCACTGGTCTGCTGACCACCAGTTTATGTAGCACTGCAGTGAAGCATTAGATTACAGAGAATATTTTCTTAAATTTTTAAGATTACTGGGTAGTTAAAAAAAATTATATGAAATAGTGCTCACGTTTTATCCTCAAGTAATTTTTACAAATGAACATTATGAAGAAATGGGTATCAGCTTTGGAATGATAAAGTGGAGAGCCACGTTCAAATTCGAGTTGAGTTTGTTACATTTGCTTATGTGCAAATAAACTGTGGGGAAGGTATGAATTCATCTTTTCTCTTCTCAGTTATGAGTTGAATAATAGGACAGACTGGTTCCTATAGCCTTGGTTGGCAACCAGTCTACTGCTGAAAGGAAAGAAATCCTACTGCAGAAAAATCTTCTGCTTAGTTAGTCCTGAATCAAAAGAGAGACAGGATCACCCAACGTTTGGGTATCATGTATGGCACTTACCTGATTGAATTTTTACAGTATGTCCCTCATATAAAAATTAGTTAAATTTCTAGCTATCAGTAGAGCTATCAATACCCCATAAAACATCTATCTATCTCTCTCTCTGTCTGTCTCTCTCTCTCTCTCTCTCTCTCTATATATATATATATATATATATATATATATATATATATATATATATATATATTGTGTTTGTAGGCAGCAATCCCTCTTTTATATATGTTTCATTAACAACAACAAACCAGACACTGTGATTAAGCTTTTTATTTAAATTTTCTTTTCTGTCCACGGTGTGTGTAGAAACTGTCCAAATGTTCTGTAATTCTGAGTGCTTTTGGCTACAATTTTAACCATTATCAAGGATGATTTTATTTTTGCTTTTTAACACTCTTTCTACTAAACTATTAGTGATCCCTAATATTAGGAACATTACAACCACCTCTAAGACAATTGATGATATAATTAAGAAGAAAAATAAAGTCAACACCAATTTAAATGCCAGGATTTATCAAATAAGTCATTTATGTGTGAGAGACATCGCATGATCTAAAAGCCTGCATCTATGAACACAAGAGAGACTTGTGTTTGAACAATTGATCTCTTTCATTTTGCATTGAAACAATGCTGAACATAACTTTAATTTCACTAATGTTAGCCTAATTAAAAATCAACACAAAGCTATAAGGAGAAAATACATTGAAAAGTTAATAATAACATTATTACCAACTATAAACACATGCCTAAAACATTACATTATCATCTTCTTTGAATCCATTCTTAAAGAAGCAAGCCATAAATTAGAACCTTATCATTCTCCACTGTGCAGGTTGACCACACAAAAGTGAAGATAAAAGTCCCACTAGACAGGCAAATGCACACAATTACAAATGCACATTACCATCCGATGCCTACATAGATATTCAAGAATCTTCACAAACCTATGTACACTAGAATTATTAATACACATGAAACATGTCTAACCAAGGAAAACTGACTGAAACATAATTGAAAATACCAGTTTTTCTGCCGAAGCTTTCCTAATTGTTCTTTTATCATATATATATATATATACTTAATAGCACTGCTATAATACATTGGACACTGTTTTATTAACACCAGCACTATATGTGTGATATATGCATGTGTGTGTATATATATATATATATATATATATATATATTTACATTTACATTATTTACATTGTTCAGACTGTTATCCCAAATTGATGGTATTACTACTACTCTTATACAATACAGGTTAGAATTACTGATACTTCCGTATGACATAGGCAGGGATTATACACACAGGAAAATATGCTAACAACAAACTTTTTGAAAATGATCAATAATCCCTACAGAAAGTCTCTACATGCTCTTAATCCTCATAAAAGAAAATCTGTAAGAATACTAGAAAAACTGAATAAAGAACTTTTCCATTCCATTCAATGAAACATGTATAAAAGATTGCTGCCCAAATATACGATATATATATATATATATATATATAATAAAGTTAATAGTCAGAGTTGAATTAGAGAGTTGTATTAAAAAGTGCTCAATACAGATATCAAAAAATAGAAATTTAACATGTAGCGCTTTTAAATATAGAAAATTAGGAAATCAGCCAATTATGCCACCTTGGTTTCAACCTTTTGGTATCTTCAGGTGATTTTGGTTAATTGGCCAAAATTGCCTGAAGATACTTATTAATTTTATGGGTGAAAAAGCAAATTGAGATATTGATTTTTAAACTTTGTGACTATCTTTCAAAATTCACTGTTTTGGCAAGGGTCAAAGGGTCATATCTTGGTAATTCTTTGACCAAGAGATGTCAAATAGGTAGCATTCAACTTGTATCATGAATCTCTATAAGTATACCACTTTTGAAAAAAAACCATAACAGTGAAGGTCAAACCCTTGTTGATTTAATATGGAATGACTCATACATATACAAGGGTAGTCGAAGCATACATACAATGCACATACTAACTAAATTCTCTGGGAGTGGAGAAATGCCCATCTGCCCAAGATGAAAATGCCAAAAACTCATCATTATTTGAGAAAAGAAAAAGAAAAATCCCAAAAAGCAAAAGAAAGTATAAGCTCAGCAAAGTAACATATTTTGCTAAAAGCAAAATAGTATTCAAAAATACTCTCAAAATCCTCCATAACAGAGCATATAATTTAAATAAAATAAGCAACTCATAAGATAGTATGCCACAAAAGCACACTGGAGAAAAAAGGGCTCTGTGTCATATTAAGTGGCAGAACCTTAACATTTGGGGTCCTGTACTATTGAGCACTATTTTGTTTTTAGCCATATGCTCCTTTGTTGAGATCCTACTGCTTCACATGATACCCGGGCAGTTTCCCAGCATGCAGGTGAATTTATTCTGGTGTTTGGGTTTCTTCTTTTTCTTTTCTGAAATAATAGTGATTTATCTGCATTGGTTGGATAGACATTTTCTCCCTCAGTGAGTTTAGTTGTTGTGTGCATGGTATGTACACATCAACTATCCTTGTCACATCTTGAACTTGCCAAAGGAGTATAAAATGCCCATTTTCACAAATAACTGTTGCTGACTATCTGATGATTGTGATGATTGAGAAATATTAAGACTCTGCCATTTAATATGGTATTGAGCACTTATATTAGGATAATTTGACTTAAGCTTTAGAAACAAGAGCTCTTTGAAATTTTTGATAAATGTTTGCTCAAAATCAAACTAAATTTGCTATCTGTTTTAACACTGGCTAATTTTTTTGTCTAATTTTCTTAAAATGTTTTTGTTATAATTTTCTTAATATTCCTCAATTAATAGCAAAAAAATAAATGCTGAAAAATTTCTAAGAATATAAAGTATATTATTAAAATTTGATATTCTTATTAATTTCATAATTGTATTTAATTAACAATAATGATAGACAAGTTCTTAATTATTTTTATAAAAGATAAGTAAAATGTAAGTCATTTTACAAAATGTCTAAGAGAATGGAAAATCATGTTTTGCTTTAGTTTGCAAAGTGTCCACTCCAACCTGAAAAAGAAACTTTCAAAATTACATCAGTGGAGGATGATGACATCAATTAATATCATTTGTATGAAACTTCTCAAGAAAAACAAAGCTTGATTGTTTGAATTTTCCTATAATTATTTACTCATTCAGTCAAGGCATCATGTTCCTTAATAACCAACTGCAATCATTGAATAAAAGAGTGTATTTTGCCATTTTAATGGTAATCTCTGGTGCTGAATAATTTTCAGCCCTTGTCACATATTTTCAGGTTCCAGTTGAGGCACAGGCATAACCAATCAAGCATTTATCTTTCTTTACTTTTTACCATTCTTGAGGAGCTTTGAATATGTATTAGGTGTTCAGAAAATAATGTCTGATTTTAGAATCAACTTTTATTCCTGAATTAATGTATTTAAACAGAGTTTAAATCAATCAAACTAGGAACCCTGAACATCTATACATTTCTGCCATTGCACTACAAGGTTATTCATGCCTTTATGATAAATCTTTAAAGGTTTAGATGCCAAGCAATTTTTGAATGCAATTTCTACATTTTATTTCCAATGAAATGTTTTTTGTCTTAAAAAATTGTCAAGCTGTTTGAAAGAGTGATAGTCAGTGAGTGAAAGATCAGGGGAATATGGTGGGTGTGGCAAATTGTATATTCTGAAGCAGAATTGGACCTTGTTGATTAACTAGTGCTGATCTTATTTTTACCTGAATGTGCATTTCATTCATTTGCTGGTTATAAACTTTAGGCAGCGATGCTCTAGTTAGATTCCAAGAACCTGTAATGGATAAAACCAATGGTAGACCACCAGAAAATCACTGTAACCTTCTCTTGGTGCAATTTTAGTTCTAGAAAGTGTTTGAGTGCTTTGTCATGATGAAGCCAGTGAGTCAATTATTTACAATTGTCATAAAGGATCCATTTCTTATTACAAGTGACTATTCATTCAAGAAATGGATCATTCAAATTTTTCCAGATGCAGCATTGAACACATTTCAAAACACTGAACTCTTAGACTTTCACTGAGTTCTTGTGAAATCCATTTGTCAGATTTCTTTACTTTGCCATTTCTCTTGAGATGGTCTGATATTGAAATGTTGACACCCATTATCTGAAACATTTCTCTGGTACTTTGACATTTGACATAGGTTTTGTTCAACTAGTGTTTCCAGATGCTGTTTGTCAATTGCAGATTGACATCCTCTACCATCTTGATCTTTAAGATTTGTATCCCCATTGTGGAACTTCACAAACAAGCATCACACTGTCTGATCACAAGTGGATCCTTCATGCCATGCACTGTTGTCAGAAGTTTGAAAAGTGTTAAGTTCAAGTTTGAACTCATGGAAAAAAGTAAATGCATCTTATCTTTTTCCTGTTCAAGATGATGAGTATATAATGTTTCTGAAAGAAATTGAATTAACAAAGAGGACACTTTAATCGTTAAGAATGAATAATATATTTTTGTGTAACTATTATAATAACGTATTAGATCAGAAAAAGTTGATTCTAAAATTGGACATTATTTTCCAAACAACCTAATACTTTGGATCCCTATCCTGTTGGAAAATGAGCTTGTGACAAAAACAGAATTCCTGTCCCCCTCTGAGCTATTGTTCCTCTTTATGGTGACTGTTGGTTTCAATCTTCTGGGGTATGTATGTTTATTGTGTTTAAAAAATACACAATTGTGGCACAAGGCCAAAGAGAAAGTGGGATAAGGCTGGTCAATATTAACTCTCTTAGACCTTAGCTAATCAGATTCACGACCCATTCATCCATTACAATTTGCTCATTCACCACAAGAACTTGTCCATCACCATTCAATCGTACATACCCCATTTTCAAAGGTGGGGGGATAACCTACAAACCACCCTATGGCCTAAAAATTTTAAAAGTTTTTTTTTTTTTTTTTTCTTATGAAAATATATAATAATTTCATGAACATGAAACTAAAATTTCATCTGTCTTTTCCTGATGTTAAACTTATTAGTGTCCTTTTTGTTAGCATTGTCTCATCATTGCTCACATATTTGGTCCATGATATTCTCAGCATCCTTCTATAGAACCACATCTAAGATTCATTATTGGTAGCCACAACATAAGATATACAGATGACCAGTGTTTGTAGCAGATTCAGAAAAGGAAACTACAAGAACTCCTACAGAAGGTAGTGAAGGAAAGTGAGAAGAAAGGAGTAAACATCAATTGCTAGATGACTGACTGAATTAGGGTAGCAATTTCTAAAAAGGATCAACATTATAGACAGAGGAGAATTTGAATAGAATGGTCCTCTCAGATGTGTTGTCATACACTGTGTCTCATTGGCAACATTGACAGATGGTTGTATTGATTTCAATCCAACTGGGAATGTATATTTATTATCTGCAGAGTGAACAATTGTGGTACAAGGCCAAAGAGAAAGTGGGATAAGGCTGGTCAACATTAACTCTCCTAGAACTTAGCTAATCAGATTCATGACCCAATTTGCCTATTCACCACCATTCAATCCTACATGTACCACAATACCACATTTTTATGGGCAACCTACAAAACAGTCTATAGCCTAAAAATTAGAAAAGTTCAAAATATGTCACTTTTTTCTTATAAAAATGATAAGGGATGGGATGAAGCCAAAAACAAAATGAAAATATAACAAAAACATTCAGGCTAAAAGAATATGTTAGTAGGACCTGTCCACTGCTCAAAAATAATAAGAGTAGCTGCTGTATTCTTTAAATAGACAGAATCAAGAAGCACAATGGAGCAGGAAGGAAAAATAAATGACAAGGTGGGAAAATCAAAAAATGACCCAGTTGAGATACAAAAACAGGAAACAAAACAAACTTGGGGGGGTTGAGAATTTCAACATGGATCATAACAAACAAGAATACCAAAAAGAGGCCAAGAACAACACTTACTCATATTAACTAAGTAAACAAATATTGTCTATCTTAACCAGGAGAGGTTTACAGGAAACCACCCCAAAGGAGACTTAAAAAAAGAAAAATCAAGGCTGTCCCAGTTCACATGAATTAAGCTTGCCACTGTTACCCACCTTTCACTGAAATGCTTTCTACCAGTTCTGATCTTCATGAGCTTATGCACCCACATAGAGGATCCTTTGCCAACCCCTCCACTAATTCATGATACAATAGCGTATAAGTCTGTGAAAGGTCACTGCAATGAAGAATAACCTTCAAGGTTACACAATACTTTTGGAGGAATCTCGACTCATTCCAGGATATCATAGAGCCCAACCCTAGAAATAGAAGGAGTGATGGTAAGGCTAGGGAAGGCATTTCTCTGTGTGTGTTTGTGTGTTTTGGACTAGAAAACAAGTGTCACATTCAGGCTGACTTGTCAAACTCTCTGCCTGAAGGCAGAGAGGAACCCAGACAAGACTATGCCAAACGCCAGAGTCACATCTGGGGAGGTAGACAAGCCCACACTTGTGTATGCAAGGTCTATGGGAAACTTTTGCCCAAGCCTACAGTCTCAGATTCGCCCCACATAAAAAACGGTCTCATTCCACATCCTGCCTTGTGAGGAGGCAAAGTAAATAACCTCAGTCCAGATCTGCCTTGCCAAGAAGACTGACCACTTTAATCACCTGTCTGACCTTGCTTTTGTGTGTCAATGCCAATTCTTAGTTTGAACTTTTTGCCTTCTTACCTGTTAATTTTCATTGCATATATTGTTTGCTTGCTTGATATTATTTCATTTTTGCCTTGTTCCTTTCTATTTTTTCTTTTTATTGCAAACTTTGTTAATTCTGTTGGACAGTTCTGGTATTTCTTTTATATTTGACCATGGCTACTCACTCAACAATGACAAGCTCTTCTGTTTCAGATACAAAAGAACATTCCTAAGATAACACAAATCTGCCTCAATGCTTGTCTGTGAAAACGTTGTTTGCTAGATGACAAGTATTGCCAATTTACCACCAGATGTTTGCAATTTTTACTTTTGACCAAATTTTTCTATTTGATTTCTTCTGACCCTAATACTTTCAGCTCAGTGCCAAATTATTTGTCTTTGTCTTTTGCAAAAGCCAATCTCATTAGAACGTGTTCACACTTAACAGCATTGCCATCATCACCCTTTATTTCAAGTCAGGTTTGTGAAATGTTTTGAAAAATCTATATGTTTGTACTTTAACTCCAATGTCAGGCATTGAAGTTTGTACAGCCAAATTGGCATCATGTATAATATATGATGAATAAGGTGATATGGTAGGAAGTGAAAATTATGAGGATATAGAGGATAAACAATGACTGACTGTTGACTTGAAGGGGTTAAGATTATAGTGTTCAGGAAGCATCCACAAAGTTGCAGATGGAAAACTTACTTCTTGCATTTGACATAGAAAGGAAATGAGGATGATTCAACTCTATGGGAGTGGCATGCTTGTGTCTGAACTGTAAAGGTCTAAATTGGCCAAATTAAAGGATGGAGTTCATCAGAACATTTTCCATGTAAATAGAGACAAAGTTGTGAGTGACTGGGAGTATTGAATCTGTGAGAAAGCATCTGCAGAGTTTGTAAGATTCTATAGTTAGGTAGCAATTATTCATTAATACATGTTTGATTAAAAATGACAGGCAAGTAATATTTTAATTTTTTGATTTCACCTTTTTTTATTCGGGCACAGGTCAATGTAGACCAATAGTTAATATATGTGAGAAAAACTTTCTAAAAATTTTGATGGATCACTTTTGGCTATTTATTTAACAGAAACTTAAATTTTTATAAAATTATCTATAATCAGAATTCTTGGTTTTTGATACTGACAATAGATAAGAGAATAGGTGAAAGGACATTATCAAAACCTTTTAAACATTTTCTCTTCTTCCATTAATCATGGACCTATGTTTACTTGAACAAAAGCAGAAAAGGTTAAATTAGAAAATTAAAAAGAATATTCTTTGTCTGTATCCTTTAATCAAATTTCCTGTATATATGGTGGAATCTCCCATGCATGAGGGCTTGCGATTTGGTTATAGTGGTGAAGACTATATAGAACCATCCATTCTTTTTGAAGAACTGACAGCAGAAAAATGAGACATGCTGGGCTCCAAATAGGCATCCAAAGTTACCTTTCTCATAGACTGATTGTCAAACAAGGGTAGAGAGCCTTCATGTCATACTTTCAACAAGGGTAGTTCATTGGAGGTAATTAGGAATACCTTGTCTTGAATTTGAACTCATCACATTTTCCACACCGGAGATTCACATTAAATATATATTATGAAATAGACAAAGTCCCAAACCTTTAACAAGGGTTTTTTATGTTTAACATTCTTTTTATAGATACAAATATTTATAATAAACAGTATTAAACAACATATACCGGCCTGAATGTCTGAGAAATTTTTACAGAAAATATTCGTCCTCCAACAGGATTCGAACCTATATCCTATATGAACCGTTTTTAACGTGCAGATTTGGCCACCAATCATGGTCATTTTGTATTTAAACCAATCTTCACTTCCATGAATCATGCATATTCACATTATATATATATATATATATATATATATATATATATATATATATTATGAAATAGACAAAGTCCGACAATTATTTTAAGACGTTTTTTATAGATTTTAAATTCATTCTTTTTTTATATGTCCGATACAAATAATTAAAATCTAAACAGTATTAAACCTCCCCCCACATATACCGCCTGAATGTTCTGAGAAATTTTCACAGAAAATATTTGATCCTCCAACAGGATTCGAACCTATATCACCCATACGGAATTGAATGTGGCACAAGGCCTTTAGGGGTTGACGTGCCTTTCTAAACCCGTCCAAGATTTTCCGTCAACCTCCCCAAGGAGTGTTTGGTTAGCATGGTACGAATTTGATCCTAGCCACCGGGCCGAAAGGGTATTTTTTAAATGGTTTTATCAATCTTGAATGTGGCACAAGGCCTTTTAATCTGGGTTAGCATACATTCCATCTAAACCTGCTCATGGCGTTCATCACATCCCGTAAACAAATGACGTCACCTCTCTGCAAGCAGAGAGTTATGAAATGGAGCAAAATCAGATACAACTTTGATCCTAGCCACCGGGCCGAGCGGGTATTTTTTTAAGATGGTATTTTTTCATTGTTTTTTTATTCTATTTATAGAAAAAAAACCCATCTAAACCCGAAATATTTAGCTCAGCCACCGGGCCGAGCGGTATTCTTTTTATAGATGGTAAATGCTCTGTTTATAATAAGACAGTATTAAAAGCAAGATACTATTTATCCTGGCCTTGAATGTGGCACAAGGCCTTTTTAATGTGGGTATGTACGAGCCCGTATCCAAAAATAAAACCCATCTAAACCTGAATATCCCCCAAGAAACCCTACCCGTCCTTCGGGCGATTTTTCACAGCGCAGATACTACACTTTGATCCTAGCCACCGGGCCGAAAGGGTATTCTGAGTTCCAATTCCCCACAGAATTGAATAAGGTCTGTTATATTTACTTAAACCCGCACAAATACCCCTGAGAAAGAGAGTTCGACAGACACCCGGCTCTCTCACCATTTTGATCCCAGCCACCGGGCCGAAATATTCTTTTTTATAGATGGTTAATTAGAATTGAGGACAAGGCCTTTTTAATCAGGGTTGTCCGAATCCATTAACCCGACCAAGCGGGCTATCTCCAAAATATTCTGCAAGCAGAGAGTTACAATCGGCAGCTAAAAAATATTTTGATCCTAGCCACCGGGCCGAGCAGGTATTCTTTTTATAAATGGTAATCAATTCAAAAATTGAATGTTGAAGGCCTAATGTGCCATAAAAAAAAAAATCTAAACCCGCAATCTATTTTCAGATGTTTCCTCTCTGCAAGCAGAGAGTTAAACTTTCGGCAGCTCTCCCTACTAAATCCTAGGAACAAATATGAAAAATGGTTTATAATTATATTAAACAACATTTACTGGCCTAATATCCGATTATTCTGAGTTCCAGTTCCTGTAAGGTCTGTTATATTTAGTTATGAAAATACCTAGAAAAGGTATAACTAATAAATATGGTGGTTAGTAGGACTTTCATTTTAATGTCCTCCAAAATATTCCTACAATGATATTCTTGACCAAAAAACATCCATTGATATTTCTTTTCTTCTCCCTTAAATGAACAAATGAAATGGTATAATTATAAGATATCCATATAATGAATACCTATACTAATATTGGTGGCTAGTCTTTTTATGTCCATGAAATGATCTTGACCAAAAACATCCATTGATATCCCAAAAACATTCACATATCCTTTTTTGACAGAAGTCATAAGATAAAGATTCATTTTCAGACGTCATTAAAGATTCATTTCAAGCCAACGTAATGCATTTTCTATGAAGGACAGAAACATTTATTCTTGTATTTCATATTTCTGGTCATTTTTTTCTGACCAACTCTAGTTGTCCCTGTTACTGTATTTATATATGCACATACACACATATACACATGCCTATATTGTGCAGTTTGTTTTTGTTGAATTTTAAGAAACTGTAAGGTATATTTTGCATAAATTTGGCAAATAAAACTGAATTGTCATTAACAAAAGATTAGAGTGATTGCAATTTGAGTTTCCCTAAGAGCCTATTATTTTATAATTTTCCTACAGATATTTTGAATGCTAAGGAAAGAATATTTATAAATCATAAATCTGAATGGTTTATAGGACCTGAAAACCTTTATTTCTAAGAGTGAGGAATTTTTTGGTTTTCCTTCTATTATATTTGGCTTTAAATGTTTCTTCCATTTTCCTGTATGACCATCTGTCAATTTAGTGTTCCTAATAAAAGCCACATTCCATCTTGGATGCATAAGTCAGATACTCCTTTTGTTATATGAACACATGCGTGTTTGTGTACATATATGTTGGTTGGTATATGTTTAGATATAAATGCATGAAAATATGCCTGGGTTTTAAATCATCATATGCTTAGTGCATCAGAATACTAATATATATATATATATATATATATATATATATATATATAAATATAGTTTTAAGGTATGCTATATTTATAGGATAAAGTGCTCAATATCAGAAATAGAACGTATGTAAATATAAAAAGTGAACATTGAAGTCAACACTCAGAGGTGACAGGCTGTTTCATGCTAAACACAATGTGGCCTGATGATTGCGTTTAGCATGAAACAGTCTGTCGCCTCTGAGTGATAACTTCAATGTTCACTTTTATATATATATATATATATATATATATATATATATATATATATTTAATAGGCATGTTACTGAGTAGTTAGAAGGTTCGCATTTTGGCCATAAGACCTGGGTTTGAATCTCACCATGGTTAATTTGTCAAGAAGGAAACTTCCTGATGTTATCGGACTGGAGGTGTTGATCCCAGCATGTGGCACGTTTGTAAAGTCCCTGCAAACCATACCACGGGCTGACCCAAGTCTTGTGAGTGAAATTAGGTAAACAGAACCCTTGGGTGGCCTCGATAGCTGTGCTAGCACAAAAGTCACAAGTTATCATGGCTGAGTGCTTGAATGTGCTGGCCTTGTTCAAACTTTTGATCACACTAGATAACACGCTCTTTCCCAGACACTGTAAATAAGGTCTGCTCAGCATAGTTGCAGTATAAACCACAGGTTGGCTCTGTGGGTGTTGAATAAACACAAATGCATATAATCTTGTCAGTCATACTGATAACACCCAATTCTTGATAATGACTGAGATTATTATAAGTAGATCTTGTTATTTGAATGTAATAAAACTTGTTTAGATCTATATCTATATATATATATAGATATAGACAGTGGATATAAGAATCTACACTGACCATGTTCACATTGTCTATAGCTATAAATGCTCCATTTTTAATAATAAGCACCCTTCCCCTGTAAATATGGCAAACAATATATATCTATCCTCTTCATCATTACCAAGACTTTATCTGTTTTATAAATGAGGATTCAGGAGAGCCATGTCTGTCATAGGATTGCCATTCATTGGTAAGATCCATGCATGACAGACAAAGAGTGTGTGTCTGAAAAAGTATATACTAACTTTATAGTGCTATCTTCTCTCCTTTGCCTTGAGTCACCTAAGAATTGTCATCTAAAAAATCTTGTCACACTAAAAAGGCCTGTCAATAGATTCATATGTAGCTATCAATATGACCGGAGATATCTTTTTTACAGAATCCCCATATCTATTTTGTGGTATGTCTCTGCTGTATTAACCAAAGGTCTACTCACCAGTTTTTGGAAGTCAATGTACAGAGGCAATCCAGTGCATTTTTTATAGCAGTATTTCAATGTTGAAAGCAGTGGCACTTTGAAGGATTTTGATGTTTGTGAAGATGTTACTCCAGCATTCTTGGGGAATGGTGTGGCGGTAGTTTAGTTACAAGCATTTGAGGAAGTGCTGGTATGTAACCCAACATTTGGCGCCACAGAATAGAGTGGGAAACATGATGACTTTATATATCTTTCCTTTAAGTTTTGTTGGTCCAGACCTATTTGTGAATCTTTTCAAAGGCTTGGTTTTCTTTTATCAGTTTGTTCTTTAACCATTTGTCTTGCCTGGCATCTTAGGATATATCACATCATAGAGAGGACAAATTCTGAATTGTGTTCATCGTTGCTGAACTGATAGATACAGAAGGTGGATGGAACACTTGACAAAGTAGAAGATGACAGTTTTCTTACACTGATTCTGAAGCCAAAGAGTTTGGTAGCATTTCAAAGAAGAACATTACTTGCTAGCCTGAAACTGAGTCGGTTACAAAAGCCATGTCATCTGCAAACAGAATTTCGGTCAATAACTGTAACAATGCCTTGTCTAGGCTTGGGGCTGTTAGAAATGATATTTCTGATCCCTTAGTCAGTTGGTGCACCAGAGAAAATACTTTTCAAAATATGTGCGCACATACAGGCATTTGTTTATCATGTGATAATGGTAGAGCCCTGTTTGGTCAAACATTCAGTCTTTCTGTGAGCAGCAAATGGAATGGCTTAACACTTCAATCTTTGCATGGCACTCTCTTCTGCAGGTGTGGCAGATAATACTGAAATGTAGAATGGACAGTCTGAGATTGTTCTCTCTGCTTCCTGCATTGTTTTCTGATCTCCAACAGCTAGTTTCACCTTTTCCCCATTGAAAGATTGTGAGGATTGTGAGATGAGATCACTGTTAGATTGGCTGACCTTTTAGTTCTTGCTCTCACTTCTTGAAGATGAGTCAGACAAGCAGATTGAAAACTGCTGTGTCCACTAAAACATGTTGATCTCCATTCTACCCGCTCCAAGGCTAAACGTTCAAGAGTGTTATGTGGTATATTGACAGCTGACATATATATATATGTATATATATATATATATATATATATATATATATATATATATATATATAGGTGGCCTACTGCACAGTGTTCCATGGCCAACTCACTGGACATGGTGTTTTTTGATATACAGCTATCATTCATTTCATGTACATGACCCAGCCATGATTTTGACAGAGGAGAAGATGCATATTCCTGGGGTCTGCTTTCTCTAGCATACCACTGTTGGAAACTTTGTCTCTCCATGTGATGCTGAGAATGTATTGTAGGCAGCGGAGATCAGGGTTTTCATGCTGCAAAGTGGAATACTTAGGACACACGTGTTTGAAATACTTTTAGCTTTTGGTGACTGTTGTTCCATAGTTTCTTGCTCAATTTGGCAATACATTTGTTAATTTCCATGTCAATTGATAGATTGTTGGTGATTGGCCAGAAATAATCTGTGTCTTCAAGCACCATGTCGTTGATGCTGATAGTTAGAGATGCAGAAACATCTTGATTCATGATGTTTGTCTTTTTTATGTTAATAGTCAGCTTGAATTTCTTATAGGCATACTTAAGCTGAGAGATCAGTTGTCGGAGGTTTTATTCAGTGTCTCTGTTCAGTGATGCATCATCAGCGAACAACATTTCTCTGATGAGGACTTTACACACCTCAGTCTTTACTCTAAGATGCTTCAAGTTGAATAGTTTTGCCATTGCCTCTTGTGTGTATGTATAGACCTTCTTTGAATAATCGGAACACAAAGCTCAGTAATATGGAAAAGATAATGCCAAACAAAGTCAGTGCTAAAACACATCCTTGTTTTATGTCCCTCTGAATTTTGAAGGGCACTGAAATTTCACCATCATAGCTGACCACACCCTGCATGTTCTCAGGAAAGGAGGTGATGATTCTCTAGACGTTTCCTGGTAATAGTGATGCCTTTCAGTGATCAATGAAGGCAAAGTAGCATCTGTTGTTTACTATATTTCTCCAGGAGTTGATGTAGAGAGATCATGTCAACTGTGGATCTCTTAGCCCCTGGCACTATGCCATCTTCACCCAGTGCTTTCCCATAAGCTAATTTTGCTGAGATCTCTGTAGGTTCAGATTTCAGCTCTTCTAGGACTGGCAATATCATCAAGGGCTTCTTCCATTATGGAATTTTCTCTGGAGTAAAGTTCTACTTAGTTCTCTTCTCATCTTCCCATTTGTATGTCTTTGTTCATAATTAACTTCCACGTCTTTGATTTCAGGGTCTTCAGAATTCTTTCTTGGCTTTTTAATGTCCTCGTACATGTTTTCAGTGTTGGTCGTATCCAAAACCTGTTGGATGCTATCTGAGAGCTGGAGCCAGTAATCATTAGCCGTTTGCTACGTCTTTTGCTGTGAACAGCCTTCAGAGCCTGCAAATTATGCTGGCTAGGCCCATGCTTGAATCTAATCAGCATGCTGCACTTAGCATTGATGACCAGCTCTAATGTCATAAAGCAAACAGAATTTGCATGAATATGTTTCTGTATATGTATGTGTGTGTGAGCATATAATATCATAAGCTACTGTTAGAAATGATGTATCTGATCTCTGAGTCTGTTGCTGCACCTAGAAAGATGAGTTTCATAAATAAACACACACAGACACACACACATAATAAAATAAGAAAATTAAATTAATTATCTACTATAAAAAATTTAAAACTGTTAACCTCATCGTCAACAAGAATAACTCACTTTCAAGATCCAAATTACAGAAAACCAATATTATTTATGAATTCATATGTCCCTTAATGTATTGTGTTCCTGATTGAACCAAATTCATGAATAATTATATTGAAGATACTACAACATGCTTAACAAGAAGATTCATATTACATCTCTCTGGGCATAGTTCAATTAGGGTCGATTTAAATACACATGGAAACCTACCAAACTCCATCTGCAACATATTTGTAGAAAATACAAGGATAATATCCTCATCCAAATGTAAAAAAAAGGTTAAAAATAATGGAAGCATTATTAATAAAAAAGAAAATGTCAACACTCAGTAACATCAACTATAAATATGCCCACAATATGCCGGCCATGTTTGGAAAATAAAACATTCCTATAACTCTAGATACATACATAAAAAAAATTAAGATTAAAAATAAGATTCATCCTAATGGCTAAAAGAATAGCTGAATGTGCTCAGACATAGAAAACATTCGGACAATTTCTACATAATTTATGTCCAGAAAATTAAAGGAAAATTAAATAAAACTTAACCACATAACCTTCAGACGTTTTTAATGAAACATATATAAAAGAGGGATTGCTGCCCAAATACAAAATTATAAAATTAGGAGATCAGGCAATACCTTAGTTTCAGTATTTTCAGGTGATTGTTGGTCATATGAAATACAGCTTGCGTCGGATGTGAGGGATAGTAAGGCCATATACAATCTACTTATTGAAGTTTACAGGCCTTCTACTTCACCTGTTGATCCTTAGATGGCAAAAACTTCTTCAAGATCCCAATGATATTCTGTTGAGATGGTGTGAACATTTTGATGAGTTTCTCAATAGGTACTCAGAGGCTGACGAAGAGTTTATCAGATCTATACCTAAAAATCCTGTTAAAGAATTTATCACAGAACCTCCAATATTTGAGGACATTGAAAGTGCTGTCAGAAAGCTTAATGGTGGAAAGTTGGATGGGTTGCATGCTGAGATTTTTAAGCATGGAGGAGAAAGTCTTTTGTGTCGGCTTTATTCATTGTTGTTGGATGCCTGGAGCAATAACAGTGTTCCAGATGACTGGAAAGATACAGTCATGGTTTTTTTGTACAAGGGCAAGGGGGACAGAGATGAATGTGGAAATTATCGTGGCATATCGCTGTTGTCTGTTGATAAAAAATAAATAAATATAAAAAGAGCAATACTTCATAGGAGTATTAATGATAAACAACCACCCATTTTGAAAAATCACTAAGTGTGAAATAGTGATGTTAATAGGTATAAAAAATAAAAATATTATTTTTCTTATTCATTTATTTATTTTAAAAAAATATAGCGTTCATAAATTTTTTATTTATAAAGAAATAAAGTATTAGGAAATCAATTGACTAAAATCACCTGAAGATACTGAAATGCTGAAACCAAGGTAACGAAATTGGCTGATCCCCCTTATTTTATATATATATATATATATATATATATATATATATATATATATATATATATATATATATGCATGGTGGTTGCCAACTTGAGTACAGCAATTACTATATATCCTTTTGGAGAATATCTACTGATGTGCTGAACGAATGTGCCTCTTTAGCCTAGCAAGGGGCCCCACATACTCTGGCACAAACAGGGCACTTAAGAGGTGCAACAGAGGGGGTTACATTATCATGCAATTTAAAATGTATGAAACAGCTTACTGCAAATATCACATTTCAGTTGCTGGATGTCTATGGCTTTATAGTCAATTGTCACCCTTGCCACCCTCCGTTGGTGCGCACTCAAGCCACTCCTAAGACCAACCATCGACAAACACACTCTACCACAATCTGTACACGTCAGACAACATATATGCTACAAGCCAATATTCACAGTACGATACCTCAAATTCAACTCCCACCACCCATACAGTGTAAAGAAAGATATCATCCACTGCTTACAAGCTCAAGCATGAACAAGAAATGGCCAGTATAAGCAGTACCCTACAATCTAACAACTACCCTGGGTACATGGCAGCAGCTCTGACAAACTGAGATAGAAGGGTACATGATGATCACAACACTCAGAAAACAGCTTCAGCCTGTCGACCCTATGTGAAGGGATTATAGGAGAAAATACAATGGATCTGTGGTTCATATAACATCAGGACAATCTTCATAAGTAATTCAACACTTCACAGACACCTTTTCTGAGTAAGACCCCCCACCTCCCATTGAGGAGAACATAACTAAGGACTGTGTGTACATCATCCTGTGCAGCTGTGGTAAGAAATACAAAGGAGAAAGAGGCAGCCCCCACTTAACATGTCTGCAGGAACACTGCAAAGCTGTAACATGAGAGGAAATAGAAAAATCAGGTGTGGCTGACCATAAACAGAGAGAAAAGGGAGATGAGGTTGAAATAATAGACAGAGAACATCACTGGAAAATATGAAAACTTAAGGAATCAGTACATATGCTTGGCCACAAAAATCTTCTGAGCCGACCAAGTGTAGAAATGAATACAATATGGGAACCAGTAATACAGAGGGTAAGAGAAAAACAATAATAACACCAAATTGTAATATGAGCTTTTGTCAAAAAAAAATTACTACTGAGACATTAGGTTTATAAGTCCCAATAATTCATACATTGATGTTCCCAAGGATACATGGCTCAGTGGATAAAAGTGTTGGTTGAATCCAGTGATTTGTCCCAAAGAGTTGTGATTTCAATACCTGCCTACAGCAGAGTTGAACAAAAACTTGGAGATTTGAGTTAAAATGGAAATAACTGCTAAGGAAGAGGCATGACACATGGAACTAGAACAATCTATCCCAGTGCATTAAATAAAAGGTTCAGTCATAATAGTGTAAATAATTACGATATCTCATCACAGAAATAAAGACAGGTAATGAAATGAATATACAAAGTATATATATTTTTTAAAATCATTTAAACCCAAGCAAGGGGATAAAGCCAATAAGACACAAAGGCAGATTGATTTGGATTGATGTTTGATTTCAATTTTTGAAGTTTTTAGTTTAAAGCAAAGCAAGAAGCCAGAAGAGAGTTCCGCAGGCAAGAAGTGCAAGAGAAAAAACTAACAGAGTAGAGATCATGGCTACATCTAGTTATTTCAACAGTAAAATAAGACCTAGCTGACAATCTAGTACGGCATTTAAATTCATGAAGTTGAACTACCAAAGAGAAAAACTCATCAGAATAGAATAATTATCATGAAATTTATAAAAAAATTACATTGAAGCCACTTTATAGCATTGGGAAAGTGACTGAAATCAAGATACCAGGTCAAGACCAATAATATTACAGATTCTTCTTTGGGTTTTATCAAGAATTTCAAGATATATAACAGGACCAATATTCAATGCATGGATGAATAGTAGAACTTATAAATGTGTAGGATCAATTTTGGCAAAAAATATTTTCTGTCACAACACAGTGAACCAACTTTCCTAGCAGCAGATGTAGCAATTGATCCAATATAATCATTCCATTTTATGTCAGTGGAAAATGTGAGACCAAGAAGGTGCAATGAATAACTCGCCTGAAGGTTAGCATCAGCCATGCTGATGGATGACAAAAGTCATTCTCTAAGGCAATTAAAAGAGAGCAGTTTTATTTTGGAGGCATTAAAGTCATGTTTTACCCAAGTTAACAACAGATTGAAGGTCATTTTTGAGATCAGCTGCCAATTTGACTTCCTCAAAACTATTGGACTAGTAAAACAGGAATAAATAATTGTGTCTAGTATTACAGAGTACTAGATTGGCAGGTAGGTTGCATCATTTTTAGTTGAAATGGCTATAGATATAACTGTAAGTTCTATGTTAACAGTTTCTTCTCTCATACTTCTCGCTTGTGGAACTCTCTTCCAGCTTCTTGCTTTCCAGTCAATTTTGATCTGCAAAAATTTAAAAACAATGTCCATTTCTTCTTAATTTCTGTTTTTTTATTGTCTTCTCTCTTTAATAGTGTTTTTGTTTCATATTCTCTTACATTCAGTAACCACTTCAGTAAACACAGCTTCATTGCCTTGCTTGGGGTGAAATGATTTTATATATATATATATATATATATATTTTCATGGCATCTGCTCTGACAAGCTATTTTCACTGGTGCCCCAACTACATGAATTTAAGCGTGCTACTAGGTTGGCATCTCGGTCCCACCCTTTTACTGTCAAAACAGTTAAATGTAACTGCCTCTTCTACTCCAACAGCTTCTTCTCTCACACTTCCAGACAGTGAAACTCCCTTCCTCTTACTTGCTTCCCTGATAACTATAATCTTCAAAAATTTAAATGTAATGTCAATCAACATCTTCTGATGCTTTGATCTCCATTCTTCCTTTTATTCTTTCCTTACTCCCCCCCACCATACCCAGTCTTTTCCTTTACTTTCACTCTCTGTAGCCCCCTTGTATACTAGTGGCACTTCCACCCTGCCTGGCGTGAAATACTTAATATATATATATATATATATATATATATATATACACACACACACACACACACAGAGACATGGTGGATTGTGGATAGCAACTTGGATTTAGGAATCAGAGAGCTGTGTTCGAATTCCATTTGAATCCATTATATTCACTTATGTACTAATATCCTTGGGAAAGGTATTAATCCTTTTCTTCTCCCTCCAGCTATGGGTAAATAGCAGGATAGATTGGGTTCTATAACCTTGGATGGCAACTGGTCTAGGAGAAGGACAACTCTGAATTCAAAACCTGCAGAGGGTTACTTGGGTACCTTGTGGCACATAGTACACCAGGCCTCTGTATTTGTCCCTTCAGAAAGTGTGGATGGTCCTGCATGAAACCTTCACCACTATAATCAAATCATATGTGCTGATGTCTGAGCTGTTGGTTTCTAGGAACTGAGCTGCTTGACCCTCATATGTTGAATACAATTGGAGAATCCACCATATATACATTTATTATCTAAACCATTCACATACACCCATACACATATGAAAATCACAAAAATGAAAGCCAAAAATGAGTTTACAGTTGTTCATTTTAATCATTATGCTTTCAGAATTTAACTTAATCTGGTACAGGGCCACTGTTATGGGTCATCCAAAAATAAGACAAAGTTTAAATTTTAGCTAATAATGGTTCAAAAATACAAGAATATTAATGCTGGTAAAATAAACGAAAGAGAAGATATAAGATGCTTCCTTTATGCAAAAAGATGGGAGATGATGACGAAAAGGGAAAAAAAAAGTCATATGTTAATGTTGCTAATCTCTGTGGTAAGAAGGAATTATAATGAATTAACTCAACCTAAAACCATTAATGATATTATAGAACTAAAAGAAAATTTTGAGAAAAATTCTGTTATAAAGTTCCCTTTTAAATATTAATTTAAAAAATTCCCCTTTCAAGATGTACTTTTTGATGATAATGATTGTAATTTCCCCATTTCCCTGTCTAAAATGTCATCCAGTTCCAATTCTTGCTTCTAAGCTACAAAAGTGAATGTTCTGAAAAATATCAAATTGCTGTCATTAACAATTTAATCTAAAAAGCTAAATTAATCTCCTCACGTAAAACAATTTTTCTTAAGGGATTGAGTAATATAAAGCAAACACTTATTAATAATGTTTTCCCTAATTATATTGTTGGCAATCAAATCAAATTTCACTTAAACAACAACAACAATATTAATAATATAAACTCTAATTCTAACGGCAAGATTAACAATGCCGCCATCAATATATTTTACCAAAATTAAATGCACCATAACTGAAAAAAAGATGAAATCACAACAAAAAACATAATCTATAGACACATCAAATATTTTGATAACAGTAATTTAATTTGGAGGCATAGTGAAGTAATGGATAGCAGCTCGGATTGAGGAATTGGAGAGCTGAGTTCTAATTCCAGTCAGATCCATTACATTCACTTATGTACTAATACCCTTGGGAAAGGTATGAATCCTCTACTTCTCACCCAGCTATGGGTAAATAGCAGGACAGATTGGGTTCTATAACATTGGATGGCAACTGATCTAGGAGAAGGAAAAACTCTGAATTCAAAACCAGCCTGGAGAGGATTGGCCTCTGTCAGGCTAGCCTTGCCCAAGAAACACCACTTCTACTGTGGCTGCAATACACATGGTGCCCCTACGACTCTACAGGTCATGGGATAAAAAAAAAATTAAAGTTTTATCATTTGCAATAAAAGATTTTAAAACAGTAATATGATGATAAAAATATCTCTCAGCCTATGAAGCTTCTATATAAGACAAATGCTCTTCATGAATCCATTTACCCAAACATTACATCTCTATAAATAATAAACACAATATGTATTATATTTGGTTATATAACAATCACTCTTTCATGTAAACTCACTTGCCATTTATGTGGCTAAAGTGTCATATGAAATTGGATGCATTTTGATTTATGAAAATCCAAATTGAAAAAACATTTTGAATTGATCCCAAACATAATTTATCATATCTTTCTAAATGGAATTTACTTGAGAAAATTTGTTTTCGTGTTTGGTGAAATTCCAAAGAAATTCTTTACTATGAATTGATGCAACCTTAGGTAGCTGTTACCAAAGTGAGCAGTTGGTTTGTTTGAATGACAAAAGAAAAAAATTTTCCTGGACAAGGAAGTCAAGTGGTAATATCCTGCATGATAAATCCCATCCTTATGTTATAAATGTGATGAAGCAAATAATCACAGAGTTAGTATGGGCAGTTCTTCCTCATGCAGTTATCCCCATCGCTTTCAAATTATTATTATTTGTCTATTCAGTAGTTCCAACAAAATCAAGATAACAAAAATTTCTTCAAAGAATTCATTGATTCAAAATTATTATTTCATAAATGAATTCAAAATTTAGCCAGAAGGTGGTTTTTCATGTCATAAAAATCCAGGGAAAATTCATTGATGACTGAACAATGATACTATGAACTTATATGAGTAAAGGTTTTTATTAAAAAATACTGGTAAGGTTTACATCAACCTGATATGTTGGAATATAGAATTTAACTGAAAGGTAATAAATCTAAGGGAAAATGAATAAAAGATTTTCTCGCCACCCCCACAAAAGATACAGGAAATTTTTGCAGTAATCTGATATATAAATTCATGCAATGACAACTATAAAAACAACAGCAATGTCTCCAAAAAAGCTTTCATCAAAGAATGATCTTGCAGTAAAGCGTGATATGGTTTTGGGGGTCAAAATATTATTTCTGCTAACCCTGTAGTACCCCAGTAAACCCTCCTAATAACAAGAGACTTTGTTGATTTTCTGTCACAACATGGGAATTCCAGGAGCCTAGAGCATAATATATTTCCTCATCTGATGACAATCTAACATTAGTGGTGTATGCCAAGGTCATGTCAGCTGTAAATTCTTGCATCCAAATTTGAAAGAAAATATATTGGTCATCCATATATTCATATTTTTCCAGCTTACAATAATGTACCCAGTTGATATTTTCCTTAAGAAAAACATTAATTAAATGATCTGAATTTTGGAGAATAAACTAACCAGAGCAAAAGATCAAAGCACTGGACAAGTTCATTTGATTTTATCCCAACAATCAAGATGACATTCCAAATCTAATGTGACACTGCAGTTTTGGAAAACATCAAACATAATTTGGAATATGTCACTAATGTCAGATTGCTACCAAAATTACAAAAATGTTTTCCTCTTTTATGAAATTTGTGCAGTTTAGCAAAATTTGATTGCCAGCTTTCTAGTATCCTTTTGTAGCCTCGGCAAAGACCTTTTACACTTGGTTTTCCTGCAAGTAGCTTTTCTTTGAATACTCACAACTATTAAAGATGTACATCTGAGGCTAGCAATATTTGTATAATTACCATATCACATATCAGTCAGACATTATTTGAAGCTGACTGACATTGGGATGATGTTGTATATTGCCTTTATAAAGAAACTCATTTGAATTGACCCTATCTCTTGGATGTCCCATATAAGTTGTTTTCCTTCCATGTTTTCCCAGTATGCCTGTAATTACACCTTATGTAAAGGAGGACTGAAAAGTTCCCAGTCTGACCAAAAAAGACTTCCAAAATAAATTCACTTTGATTATGGGAGGTTGGTTTAGCTGAGAATTTTTAGCACCTTTCTTATAGATACTGTTTTTTTTATTAGATTGGAACCAAAGTCCTTCCTTTTTTAAAAGAATTTCAAAGAAAATATTTAGAAATTTATAGATAAAATTATTCAATCACAAATATGTCATTTTGTTCACCATCTTTGAGGCTGATTTCTGATTCTTTCCTCCCAAAACTTGGCATCTTTCTGGATGCTGAACGAGTCTAAGTAGCTTTACAGACTACCAGAGAATTAAAGTTCTTCCCATAAAGAGAATTTTGAAGAGATTGAAATAAGTGGCAACACAAATTTGCAAGGTCAAGTGAATATGGCATGTGTAATAGGACCTTCTCGGGAAGATGAACCAATTTCTTCTGGATCTGCAAAGAGATGTTAGTTGTGCTGTTGTTCTCATGGAAGATAATCCCCAGTTCCAATTAGTCAATGTGGAGGGGGGATGCTTTTTATTGGTTGATGCCTTTAATCAACCCAATTGGGAACAGTGCTTATTTGAATTCAGCTTTTGATTTTGTGGTAGGAGCTCATATTATGTAATGCACTTTCAATCCAATCAGGTCCCCTATATCACATTCTTTGGATGTAAACAGACTTTTCATTTTCCCCAAGACATTTTTTACTCCACATTGTTGTAAACAATCCATTTTTCATAGCTGCATTTTAGTAGAGAATCATCGATGGAAATGGGTTCTCTTAAATGTTTTTCTGTTAAATCCTGAGACACTTAAACATTGTGTCAATGCACATATTCAAGTGTTTTCAAATTACTTTTCAATGTTTATATGAGATGTAAATTATCTCTGTGATATCCTATGTCATGTAACCTGTATTATTTTTAATCAACATTTCAATTTGGTTATCATTAATAACTGAAGATCTGCCAGAATGTTCTTCATCATCCAGGTAAAAATTTCTATTTCTGAAGCTAGCAAACAATTTAGAAACAATAGTCTCAGCTATGGCACCATCTCCGTCAATGGCACATATCATTTCTTCTGTTTATGGAAATAAAAGAGCAGGAAATGATGAAAATGCATCACATTTTCCTCCAGTTTCACATTTAAACATTTGAAATTCACACTCTACACATGAACCATAGAAATTTCTCATTTCCAGATATGTATATCTGTCATAAATTTCAGTCATTTGGGTAATGAAATTACATCTCCAAAAACAGCCAATAGAAAAAAATACAAACAGTTGTTTCAAACCAATTAAAAAGAGCTTAAATATATCCACTCACAGTCTCTGGAATTGTACACACATTGTCATTTTGAATTTTGGAAGAAAACATTTGGAAAGAGAGGAATCAACTAAAAAGTGAACAAATGACATAATTGCCTGAAAATATTAATGGCCAAAATGCATAATAGTGAAACTCATTTATCAAGAATTCTCATCTTTCTTAAAGGAATGGAATTATTTCTATCATGTAATAAAGCCATTAAAAATGAAATATTTTGATTTCTCTTGTGCCAGAGAAATGCTCAGAGTAACACTTGTCCAGGGTCTTTTTTTTCTTTATGATGGAGCAATATAAACTTTATTGTTAAATTTTTATTAAAGTGTTATCAACCATTATTATTATTAACAGTTTTCTAGAATTTACTTTCATTTTCATTTTTAATTGGATGAAGCAATATCAACCATTCTTATTAATTTTTTACGAGAATTTACTTTCATCTTCATTTTTTATTGGATGAAGCATTATTAACCATATTTATTAATTTTGTAATAAAATTTACTTTCATTATCATTTTAATTGGATGAAGTATTATTCACAGTTATTGTTAATTTTTTTGGTACAATTTTCTTTCATCTTCGTTTAATTAGATGAAGCACTATCAACCATTATTATTAATATTTTATTAGTGTGTACTTTTATCTTCATTTTTAATTTCATAAAGGATTAATCACTATTAATATTAATTTTGTAATAGTATTATCTTTCATCTTCATTTTTAAACAGATGAAGCATTATCAACCATTATTATTAATTTTTTATTAGTGCGGACTTTCAACTTCATTTTTAATTAGATGAAGCATTAACCACCATTATTCTTAATTTTGTAATAGTATTTACTGTCATCTTCATTTTCAATTTGATCAAATATTATTCTTAATTTTGTAATAGTATTTACTGTCATCTTCATTTTCAATTTGATCAAATATTATTCTTAATTTTGTAATAGTATTTGGTTTTATCTGCATTTTTTCTTAGATGCAGCATTATCAACAATTATTTTTAATTTTTAATAGTATTTATTTTCATTATCATTTTTAATTGGATGAATTTTAGTACAATTTACTTTCATTTTCATGTTTAATTAGATGAAGCATTATCAACCATTATTATTAATATTTTATTAATGTGTATTTTTATCTTCATTTTTTATTTGATAAAGCATTATCAACCATTATTATTAATTTTTAATAGTATTTACTTTCATCTTTATTTTTTATTCCATGATGCATTGTCATCTATTATTATTGACTTGTAATTACTTTCAATTTCATTGTTTTCTATTTGAACTTTATTCAGGCCATCAATCTAACGCAATGAGTAAACAAAACGATTGGCACTCACTACAACTTTAATTCACATCCCTCATTTGGCAAATGATTGCAAGTCTCTTTCCAAGAAATCATCTTGTACTGTACTAGCAAATCATTGTTAATTGACTTCAATGAGTGGGCTGAAATGAAAAGACAACAACAGGTAACATTACTGAATAGAATTGACCAAAACATTGATAAAAACAAAGGTGTGGATGTTAGTTTGGATGGTCTAGTTATTAATGAAAACAATTTAGTTTAGAACTTTAACCAACAGTAGATTTGTATTCTTTAGATTTAGGTATTTTACAAGTACATTGAAATATTAATATATTTTATGACATTCTTAGGTTCAGTCAGTTAAGTGCTATATGTGATACATGCTTGATTGATCATGTTTCTTTAAATTCATGACTGACTAGGCAGAAGATTTTCTCACAGGGGGTTGCTATTCCTTCTTGTCAATAGATTGATTACTGGCCAAGGCTGTATGTCCCAATCTGTCTTGCTATTAACTAAGAATTGGCGGCGACACACAAAAACAAGTTCAGACAAGCGATCTTCTTCTAGAGTCATATCAAACTGCAAACTGACCTATTTTATTGGTTAAGAAAAAAATCACAGCATGCATTTGTGTACCTCTCTATGTAAAAGGGGAGGGGGAAATGTTTTGCCCCAGTAAAGATTGAAATCAACCCAACCCATAGCTGTGGGGAGCAGAAACTGATTTCCAAGGGTATTTGTATGTAAATGATTGTAATGAACCCAATTGGAATTCAAACTTGGCTCATTCTGAGACGTTATCCATTACACCACACCATAAAATATCACTTTCCTCTTTACATCTGCTCATCAGCTACAAGAGAAAGTTATAAAAGTACAGAGTAAAATTCTTTTTTTCTTAATTTGTTGGTTTGAAATGCTTACATCATAATCTTAGTGAAGTAGCAAAACATGGTTTCTGGATGGTTCATAAGTGACGTAATATTTTATAATATTCTTAAAAATGATAATGATTAAGTTCATAAATGACAGACCAAGATTTATTAAATTGGAGAGTCAGGGAAACCCCCATGATGCTTCTCTTAATGTAAAATACAACCTGTATTTAAGAATATTGGGATGAAAACGGGGGACAGTTCCATGTAATAGTTTATCTGGTTGATAAGTTCTTCACGTGTGAATAAATGACAATATTCCTTGTGAAATGGCATTATTCCTTGTGAAATGACGATATTCCTTGTGAAGTGGCAATATTCCTTGTGAAATGATATTATTTCTTGAGAAATGACAATATTCCTTGTGAAATAGCATTTCAGTTCTTCTTCAATATTTTCCAATTCAGTTGTCCTACCAAAACCAACACAAAGTCTCTCATTTTGTTAATGTCCTGTCTCCTCATTGGCAGTCATTTCTCTCCACAATTTCCTTTTTTTTAATAAGTGTAAATTACCATCACTTATTATAAAATAGTGTGAAATTGTTTTTTGTTACTTTCTGTAACTAAGAAAATACTAGCTTACCTTGCTAACTTAAGCACCTACAAGTTGTAGGTATTCTTTGTTGAAAATTGTTCAAAAGCTGAATCCTTAATTATAACTCTCTTTCCTGGAGGGCTTGAAAACTTACTAAATGTTTATTTGACCAACTATGGGCATCTTGAGAGTAACTCAGCTCCTTTTGAGAAACTAGTAACATGAAAAAGAAAAGTCATTGGTTGTTTTGTTTCTTGTATACATCATATCAGTTGATACTTTTGTGATCTGCATCCCTTGGCATTGAGCCTCTCGTGACTTGTATACTTATTTGTTTCTGCTACGCTTTTTTCACAGTCTTGAATTTAGAATTGTCCTTCATGTGGACTGGTTGCCACCCAATGTCATAGTACACAGTCTACCCTGCTATTTAACCTGGAAGAAGAAATAGATTCATGCTTTCCCTAAAATGCATTACCATGATGTCAACTCTAATTCAATTTCTGTACTAAAAACATTATACCATATTTTTCACTAAATTTTCACTGTAATTTAAGCAAGTTTATTCCAACTATCTCAAAAGTTTTGCCTTCAGCAAGTTTTCCTTCCAAATAAAATCATTAATGGATCTATGGATAATATGGTAATTTTGACAGCTGAGTCTATTTATTTAAAGTGTTTTGAAAACTGTTGGTCTAAATATTTTCAATAAAAATAGTTTTGTGTTGAAATATTAAAAATGTTACACACACAATAACCATTGATGAATCAGTGTGCAGTAAGGTAACTTTTGACATTAGAAGAAAGTTTGTGAAGAAAGTTATGTGTTACACACACTAGAGATAAATAAGTAGAAAGAAATTCAGATATAGATTTCTATGGTTTCTAGCAGAACAAACATGGAACCACATATCAGTAAGTGGAAAGTTATCGATCGATCATCTCTTTCAGTGACTTTTATTCAGTCAGCTACAATATTGATGAATTTGCTTTCATCACTTATTTCTGAGCTCCATAAAATGGCATACCAACAAATTTTAACCCTTAACCACATGACATAACATTTATGGCTGTTTTGTTTTGATATTGTGTTTTTAGTGAATTTCTTTATTTGAGCTGCATATTTCAAACAAGATTTCTATGAAAACTAATCATTTACAGATAAGTCCTGCCTAACAAGATGGTATTTTCTTTTCTAGTAAAAAAGCAGCTCTTTAAAATAAATAGTTAGCAGCAACTAAACTGGTTCTCCCACCAGGCTTTTCTGATGAGGAGAGTGACTGGACACCCAGTAGGATTTAAAACAAAACCTGTCAATGGCCATCTAACACAATGGTCTAAACTGGGGTAAACTGGGTTCCATAGTTATAGATGAAGCCAGTGAGGTGATAACATGGCATTGCTGGGCAAAGGGCTTCATAGACTTGTGGGTATGTCTTGATTAACCAATTAAATGTCAGATCTGTGCTAAATAGAAAAGTAAGCGAGTTATTTTTTCATGCCATGATAAACCAGAACATAGACAAGCCATCATTGACAATTGCAGAAAATATGTAAATGACAAATGTATTGTGATTGTAGACAAATATGTTATGTTCAATTTTTTGAAAGAGCATTAAAGGGAGGGAGTAGGATAATCAGATGTAAGGTTAACAGAAAAAAACGTCTTTTTTTTAAAAATTTAGAATCAAGAAGCTTCTTAAAGAGGCCTGTAGATAAAATTAAAAATGTGGAACATCTATTTAAGATATTAATAATACTAACTAGACGGTAATACATAGCAATATTAAAGCTGAATAAACAAAATAAGGTAATTACCCATAGAGAGGAGACCATTATATACTCATAAATTATGGCTATAAGAAATGGTAATATGTAATTTTTAAAATTTAACTATATTTTAAGGCAAAACATAAACTGTATCAGCAATTTACAGTTAATTCACTCCTTTAGTTTAATAGGGATTTTTTGTCAGCAAATTTGATAATTTCTAATTTTTCATGTAAATATAAGAAACAAAGTTTTGGAACTTAAAAGAAATTAACAAAACCCTGTAGTAAAATGGAAAATACTAAAAAAAAAACTAGAACTTGTAAATGTTTAAATGAACCTTGCTTCTTATGTTTACATGAAAAATTAGAAATTATCAAATTTGCTAACAAAGAATCCCTATTCAGATTCAGATGATAATGTATTTATAAGTGGGTGTGTGTTAGTGTATTGTAGACATTAACTTTCATGGTTGTTTGCTTGTTGATTTCAGAATGTTTATTTTAGATAAAAATACATTAGATTCTTTAAGAATGGATTCAATAAATTTTGGAGATTTAATATAGTGTTTTTGATATGTGTTTATAGTTGGTAAAAATATTTATCAGTACTCCCTCAAATTATTTTTGAAATAAGGAATTGTGTTCTTTTTTAATTAGGATGGCATTTGTAAAATCAAATTATGGCCAGTTTAGTTCCTGTGTATTACAAGTGAATTTAAGAGGTTGTCCAAACGTAGATCCCTTTTATGATTGTAGATTCGGGTTTTTAGAGTTTGAGATCTCTCACCAATGCAAATGCTTTTATATTGCAAGCAATTTATTTCATAAGTACCGGCATCTGAATTAGTGTTGGATTTATTTTTCTTCTTAATTATATCTCTGATTGTCTTGGATGTGGTGGTAAAGATCCTAGTATTAAAGATAACAAATTTATTTCCAAATTTTGTAAAGTGTTAGAGAGTAGGATTATGAATTTTGTGTTGTTGATGTTAGAAGTGCTATCAATGCTGTCTAGATTTTGGGATTTGTTGACATTGGATACACATTTTCTGGCATTGAGCATGAAATGATTTATTACTCTTCAGCTAGATATTCTCAGCTACATATTCTAAGGGCTCTGAGGTAAACCTGTATCGATGACCATAAAAGAGATCTATATATGGACAACCCTTTAAATTCAATGATAATGCACAGGACCAAAACTGGTCATAACTTTGATTTTAAAAATGCCATCCTAATTAAAAAAATAACTTAATTCTGTTTATGCCATAAATTATACTAATGTTGTTTAACAAATTAAATGCACATGAAACCTGATTGACCAATGAAAATCAAACAAAGGAAAAATAAAAATACGAGAATTTCTTTTTTCTGTTTTTTTCATATTCTTTGATGAAGCTTTAATAAAAGTGAAAAATGTCAGATTGATAAATGTTTTCCTAATTGTTTTTATCCTATCCTATCATATATATATATATATATATATATATATATATATATATATAAATTATTTATTTAAAAATTATAACATAAATATGTTATAAAATCACTACAAAAAGGTAGATTACAATCTACATTCAACATCATCACTTGATAAGACACCAGAGGTGTTGAAACAAAATGGCTATTTTTGTAGTGATTTTATAACATATTTATGTTATAATTTTTAAATAAATAATTATATTCGCTCTACTCTGTATTGAGCACTCTTTTAAGAATAGTAATTGTTGGTTATTGGAATTTATTCAATATACACCAATCATATACTTGGGTGTGTGTATATATATATATATATATATATATATAGAGAGAGAGAGAGAGAGATTTCATAACAATGCTAGTACCTAAATGACAGGAATGCTGGGTTTTAAGGTTGTCAAGTCCTTCTCCCCACTAGAAAGTGTGGTACAACACAATCTTTTCACCCACATTTACCCCTTCTAATCTTATGGTCAAATAAGCTTAGCTTAGTCAATATAAGCCAATCTGTTCTCTTGATACCTATTTATATGTGTGTGTGTGTTTGAGGTTGGATCCCCACCCTATCAGTTTTTAAATTTTTGAACAATATAAAAAGAGCAACTTTACTTGATGGTAATTGATATTATAAATATAGAGAGAATCAAGAAATTATTCTTTTTGAAAGGGCCAAAGAACATAATACTGATAATCTATAGCAAACACAAAAACTATGCCAAAGATGAAATATTAGCCGAAATAAAGATTTTGTTCATCTTTTCACAGAATTGAGACGGATATTTTTAAAATCATTTACTTCTTAGGGATTATATTTGCAAGCTGCTATAATAATAAAATGAAAATATAAATATTTATTTTTTAATATTTTCTTTTTGTATGACTTAAAGGAAACTAAAATAAACATTTACAGAGATAGTCTGGCACAGGGATAAAAATAGAGGGGCACTCTAAGAGGAATCTATCCATTGTCTTTGCATAAGATGAATGGAAAAAGAAACTTTTATAAAAGTAGATTTGTAATATCATTTTCAAAAAAATACCAATTTCTAACCCTTTCCTCACTTTTAAGTGACACTTTGTTTTGATATAATTCCAATGAAATGCTTGCATATCAACTTTATCATGTAAATATATCAGAAAGTTTAAATAAAAATAATCCAATAAAATTAAAATATATTTGAACTGTCCTTAAAGTTGAAATACAAATTTATCAGTAATCAAAGGAATAAAATTGCATACAAAATATTTAGTTTTCTGCATTAAATAACCCATAGAGGTGTTGATATGCTACTAAACAAAACCAACCAACCAAAACAAGATGCAAATTTCTTATAATTTTCAGCAACATTAACATTTGTAGTAATAGGAAAAAAGAAACAAGAATTAATTTTAAAAATATGATGCCATATTTAATGGCATTTAAAGTAAAAAATATTTTTCCAATGTTCAAGAGAAGATTGAGAACATTAACAAAAAGTCAATCTATGATAAAAGTGGAATATTAACTTAAATAATACCACCATCTTTATTTAGATTCAATAGGAAGATTTTTTTTTAGAATTATTTTGTAGAAAAGAAAATACATTGTATCTATTATAATTAATATTTTTAAATCTTTTAGTAAACAGAGAAAAAAAATGGGTGGACAATGTCAATGAGTAAACTGGAAAATCCTTCGCAAAGCCTCAGACATTGGTATACAACCAAGACATGTGGAGGGACCCTATGGCCACACCCAGACATGGGAATGATAATAATAATAATAATAATGATGATGATGATTGAAACTTTGAAATTGCAAAGAAACACATCATTCCACATAAAAATTCTTCTCCTTCTCCTGTCATGATTTGAATCCACTTGAGATAATATTCATGGTGTGAACTCTAACCACTGCACTGGAATGATATCCAACTGGATTTTAATCCTTAAGCAACTGAGGGAAGATAATTTCTTCATGGGTAAAGGGGTATTGAAATGTTGTTTATCCTTTACTAGATATACTTTGGTAATGAGTTTTCATCAATCTGACTTTTATGACTTTAGGGTTTCTTGTTTTAATTACTATCCCCTTCTTCTTGAAAATTGCTCTGTAATGTGTGCATCAAATCAAGTCAATAATGATGTTTTTAAAAATAGCACAAATTGAGAGACTAGATTTGAAATTTGTTAGTTTAGAACTCAACATTCTCACTTCAAGGAAAGTCTTTCTAATTGAAAGTGTCAATCCTTCATTGTTTCAGTAAAAAGGAAAAATCAAAAGAGTAAATAAAGAAGAACAAGTAATTCTGATTCTTCATGAAATGAAATTTAATGGCAAAACCAATGGGACTAAAAAAAAAAGCCATGTCCAAAGTTGAAAAGTCTGCTATTTAAAGAGATATTGGTTCACATTCCTAGGATATTTGCAGAGAGAAGGGCTTTCTATTCCTGGGATATTCATAAAAAGAAGGGTTTCGATTTCTGGGCTATTTGCAGAGAGAAGGGTTCCCATTCCTGGAATATTTACAGAGAGAAGGGATTTCTATTCCTGAAAGAAGGTTTCTCATTCCTAGGATATTTACAGAGAAAAGTGTTCCCATTCCGGGGATATTTACAGAGAAAAGGTTTCTCATTGCTAGGATAAGTTCTAAATAATACATTGAAAAAGTAGTAGATTTCTTTGTTCAACAAAGAGAGAATTCTTCTTTTATGTGTTATGTCTCTTCATGACATGGGTGAACATGTCTCTCCACAGCTTCCTATCATTTGTGTCCCTTAGCAGTTTTTCTCTCTTTGCTAAGGCTAACACTCCCTCCCCCACCCAAACCACCATCCAGTTACTCAAGCTTAAGTCAGGTATGAGGCCCTCAATATGCCATATGATGTTTAAGTCTCCTCAGTTCTCATTCTTCATGTGTCCAAGGAGTTTCAACTGTTTCTTCCTCATTTTGAGTAGAAGTGTTTTTTTTTTTAATGTTTCTATTTTCTTTTAGACTTCCTCATTACTTATTTGTTCCATCCATTGAATTCTCAGTATCCTTCTGTAGAATCACCTTTCTGCTTCCTTCAGTTTTTTCCTCATCTATGAGGAGATTGTCCAACCATTCACTGCCATATAAGAGGATGGACATCACATAGCAATCCAGACTTCATTTTCTTTGTTTCTAATGAAATTTTTCTGTTTCTCATCACTTTGTTTAGCTTTTGGGAAACATCTTTCGGATCTCAGTGCCACATTTTCTATCCTCTGTGTTGTAATGGAATGTCTCACACTCCCTATTGCTTATGTGGACTGAATATATCAGTAGATATATATATATATATAGTAAGCACAGAATATACCTGGCAGACTTGCATCAGGAATTAGATGGAGATTCATCTCCAGCTGTGCTGGTCAAACTCTCTGTCTCCATGCAGAGAGGATCCCCAGACAAGGCTATGTCAAAGGGCAGAGTCTCTTCTCAGGAAACAGCTACCTGACCCCATTTTATACAGGGAATTTTTGGCCGAGGCTACAGGCTCAGGTACCTCATTTTAAATTTGGCCTTGTGCCACATCTGACCACATGGGGCAGTTGGTAGATATCCTTGCTTTGGGAATTACTAGCTTAATAACCAATTCCCTGTCTTTCAGTAGTGCATTCTCTTTTACAATAAACCTCTCTTTCTTTCATCTCTGCCATGTTGCTATCACTCAAGTACCACCTTTGTCTGTTTGTAACCTTCTTTAAGGATACAACACTCTATTAAAATGCTTCCCAGATATTTAAACTTCTGTACTTGCTTGCTCCAGTTTTTAACTGACATCTTCGGCTTTTCCTCTTGCACCTGCTTTGATGATATCTCCCATTCATATCTTGCATCTTTTGCTTTTCTTCTTGCTGATAATTAGTCCTTTCTTCTCACTTTCTTTTACTACCCAGTCTAGGAGATCCTCGAGTTTTCTTTCTGTGTCAGCCATCAATACATTGTCATCTGCATATCTTATTTTGTTAATACCATGCTCATGAATAATAAATCCTGGTAGGGTCCCCAGCTCCCTTTGGAAAGCCTCACTGTAGAAGTTGAATAAATCTGGTGAGAAGGTGCAGCCTTGTCTTATGCCCCCTTTCTGTTTTTGTGTAGCCACTCAATTTTCTATCCACATGAAGATCGTTTGCTCCCAGTATAAGTTCTGGATTATTCTAAAATTCTTTCCAAATGATTCTAGTTTTCTTAGCAGTTTGAATAGATCTTGGTGTCATATCTTTTCAAATACTTTTGTAAGGGAAGGAATTAAAAAGCATATAAATATGAAATCACTTCAGTGCTTGGAATGATATCATCTATGTAACTCTTGTTGCTGAGACTGAGCTGAACCAGTTAGTCCATTAGTTAACATTTTCTTCTATTTGCCAACATTTCTATGGAAAAGACATCTTTCTTACAGTTTCTACAAGTGAAGAAGGCTGTTAGATGAATTGGAAAAAATCTTGTATAATCAATAAAAGTAACAAGAGAAAATGAGTTCAGTTTTCTAAACGACCTCTATAATGAGTATGATGCTTCTCAAAATCATAAAAATTAAAATAAGTGACATTCAGAATATCAAGTTTTTCATTTAAAATTTTCCACTTTTCCCAAATATTGCAGTATTTACTTTTAAAATTTTGCTTCTAACTTGACTCATATAAGTGAATTACTCAGCTGTGACAGTTTAAATGTATCAATGTTGGGACACTTGCTCATTTAGTCTAGTTTAAAGCTAACCTATCTCAGCTATTTCAATGAGTAACACCAGTGACCATCTTCTGCTTATAGCCTAATATCTTTTAGGAAATACTGTATTATATTTCTTGAAACAGAAAATTCATTCCCTAACAGTATCTCTTCACAATACAAAATGATAGAAACTTAATAGTTTGCTAGTATTTGCAGTTATTAGCAATGTACTGAAAGTCGTTTATTACTTCTTTATTTGAGATAAATTTTAACAAGTAAAATAATCAACATTCTTACCAGCTGAGCCACACACTCAGTGAAAAGATTTATTTTTCAATTCAGTTAACTTCATTCTCAAATAGGTGTGGAACTGGAATAATTTACCTGGCACCACATGGAAAAACAAGCTGTGTTTATGACACATTTTTATTTCATTATCTGATTCTCTTGAGACTAGTTTTGGAAAATGTGTGAAATTTCCAACTTTGGATTTTCAGGAAGCAAACAGGAACATAAGCTAAAGTAAATTTACAAGAACTTTTTCATATGTTTTTGATTTTTAAAGGAACATAAAAATGTTAAGAAATAATTATATCCTGCTTATGTTCCTGCAAGAATTTTACTTTTTTCTAAGTCTTATCTCAAAAGCAGTTGAACTTGAGTTCAGAAGTTTTTTAAAAGTCACTTTTGATTTTTGTGTATATAGAATGGATTGAGATGATTAGAAATTGGTTGAAAGCTAACCTGTGTTCAATAAGCGTGTTTTTTTTTTTAAACCTTGACTTATCAGTTACTTACCTTCCTTTGTTAACACAAGAACAGATTGACTTAAAGTTCAGCTAATTTTTCTGAATGTCAAATATTGTTTCAAGACTCAGTTTTCAAACAGTGTTGCATATGTTAATAACTCTTCTCAGTTTTATGAGAAAATTTATTAGATTTGCTTTTTAATAAAATTTATTTCTATGAAAATTTTAAAAGTAAAAATGTTTTATAGAACAAATCTTCTGAAAGAGGTTTATGTGCAAAGAAAATAACCTAAAATTATATAAAATCTTGAAGAATTTTACATCTTTTATTGATAAACATATTGAGTCTTCAGTGATGTACCCTGGTTTTATACATCATACTTACTCCACTATTAAATCCTGACATGCTTAAAAAAGAAAATGGTCAAAATGAATAATAAAAAAAATGAATCATAATGAAAACTCTTCATTTTGGAATTTCAAAATGAAGTTAAAAAACAATAACTCCTACCAAAAAAAAAAGTAAAAGTAATGATATGTTTAACTAATATATTCTCATGATTGCCTATTTTTCGATTAAACTGGTCCAAATATCTTTGCTTGAAACAAAATTGTTAATAAATTTATCAGAAAAAAGAAAATCTTTGAAATATTGATATTTTTTTACTTAGGAAGTCAAAAAGATTATAAATAGCTATATCTATTACCCATGAGTCAGTTGAGTACATACTACTTCCCATGAGTCAGTAACACTACACTACAATGGCATCACCGACATCTAAAGAATTGAACAAACTATCAGGTCATCCCATAAGTTCTGTCCGAATTTTAACTTTTTGTTAAAATGAACAAAATTTAAAGAGTATTTTATAATGTCTAATGGAGCTGAACATTATTTTTATGTTTAGATGCATTTAAACTGATCAAATTTTATTTCAGAGAACAATAAAATTAAATTTTGTTTGATTAAAACCCTGCTACCATGGAAGTACCCAAGAATCATTTGAGGCACATAATGCTTTTATGAGTTCAAGAAAGGAAACTCAGCAGCCGAAGTGGCTAGAAACATTCACTCAGTTTATGGAGAGGAATGTGTGAATAAAAAGAACTTGCAGAAGATGGTTTGCAAAATTCAGAGGTGGAGATTTCACCCTTGAAGATGAAGATCGAACCGACGTCCAGTTGAGTTTGATGAAAAGCTTGAAGCAGCCCTTGAAGAAAATCCTGCTTTATCAGTTGAGGAATTGGCAGTGGTTCTCAGTTCAAACCATAAACTGTTCATCGTCATTTTCAACAACTTGGAAAAGTTCCTAAACTTGGAAAATGGGTGCTTCATGAATTGTCTGAAAACAACCTCAAATCCTGAGTTGACATCTGCTCTTCTCTCCATTCTCGCCAACTTGTTTCACCTTTTTGGATAGACTTATGACTGGCGATGAAAAATGGATCTTTTATCAAAATGTTAAGCGTCGTAGACAGTGGCTTGGTAAAGGGGAAGGACCCCAGCCACAGCCGAGAAGGGAACTTCATGGGCAAAAGGTTCTTCTTTCAATCTGGTGGGATCGCCAAGGAATAATCCACTTTGAATTCTTACTACCTAATGCAACAATTAATGCTCAAATATACTGTCAGCAATTAGAGCATTTGAATCAAGCTTTGAGGAAAAAAAGACCTGCTCTAGTGAATCGAAAAGAGGTGATGTTTCATCAGGACAATGCACGGCCACACACAGCAAGAATCACGTCACAAAAGATCAAAGAACTTGGTTGGGAGAAAATTCCTCATCCACCTTATTCTCCCGATCTTGCTCCTTCAGACTACCATTTGTTTCGTAGCTTACAGAATCATTTGGAAGAAACAGATTTTGTAAGACAGGAAGAGGTTAAAACTGACATTTGTGAGTTCTTCAAATCAAAGACAAAAGAATTTTACAGTAATTAGTAAGCTTGTTAATAGATGGAAGGAAGTCATAGATAATCAGTGGAAAATACATTGTTGATTGAATCTGTAATTAAATGTAACATTTGGTCACTTGTTTTCTTTATTCAAAATTCGGACAGAACTTATGGAATGACCTGATATTATCACTTGATAATTATGAGTATACAAAGGTGTGGCTTAGGATACTAGCAGCTAAAGCTAGAATGAAAAACTAAGGGATTTAAAATCAGTTGGAGGAGTGAACCAAATAACTGATCTCTTGTTGAAAACTGTTGGTTGTTAGGCCATTATAAAATTATCTTATGTGTATGTGTATATATATATATATATATATATATATATATATATATATATAATTTATATTGAGGTGACTCATTTACATAGGAAGTCACAAAGACTACAAATAGCTACAGTTATTACTCTTGAGGCAGTGGAGTGCATACATCTTCCCGTGAGTTAAAACCACTATACTACAATGGTGTCGCCAATATTTAAAGAATTAAACAAACAATTATCCCTTGATAATTATAAGTACACACAAGCATGGCTTAGGATACTAGCAGCTAAAACAAAAAATGCTGAAGGATTTAAAATCAGTTGGGGGAGAAAAGAGAAAACTAGATAATTGATCTCTTGTTGGCAACTGCTGGTTATAAGGCCATTATTAAATTATCAGTAACTGCACACACAAGTCAGTTGGAGGAAATGACGTTTGACGATATAAGTCAACTTATAGGGAAAAGCATAGCACCCAAGAAAAAACTAGTGAATGCAGAGAGATCTAAGTTCATGAACATTTCTCAAAAAGAGAATCAACCCATTATTGAATATGATCTTTGTTTAAAACTGGCTTCTAAATATTATGAATTTGAGAATCTAGGAGCAGAAAACCAGTCAACTGAAGAGGATTTTATCCAAATGAAATTGGTAAACGACCTTCAAAATGAGTACCAAAAAATGACTAATGCATTTACAACTGAGAAAGATGTCACTAGAATAGTGTGTTGAATTTGTTCAGCAACATGAATCGATTTGAAAATTTAATAGAACAAAAGTTACAGATCTGGACAAATATGCCATAAAGAAAGAAAATAAAATAAGCTGTAATTTTCATGGATATCAACATCAAAGAGAAAAACAAAAATGTTCAGCATATAAAAAAATGTGAGAAGTATTTCAAAATGAATCATTTTAAATGTATGTGTAAATCAAAAAAAAAAAAATCCATAGAGAAGGCAGTCCAACAAAATGAAAAGGAAATGAAGTATGGACATCTTTCTATTAAAGAAAAAAATTGTAAAGGGATTATTAAAATTCAAGTTATTGGACATGCAGCTAGCTATGGTAAGTGACGTAATGTTGATAATCAAAATTTTCTGGAAGAAATTAGGAAAATCAAGATTAAAGAAAAGCCTTGTCCAATTGAATCAGTTCAACAGATCTGTGATAAAAACGTTAGGCTATTCTGAATTCTATGCAAAAATAAAAAATAAGTTTGATGTATTATCAATTATCATGGCAAACTGTGAAAAGAATCATGGTCTAAGAGGAAATTGTATTGAACATAAATGTGACAAAATTAGTAAACAAAGCCAAGTCAGAAGAAACTGGAATGTTCAAAAACTATGAAGCAAAGTTAAGACTAAAGGAAAATGTTTCCTCCCACCTCATATTTTCAAGTACAAAAGGTACCAGTCCATCTACTACTAATAGTTGTGGAAAAACTAAAACAATTACTGGAACAAGATCTACTTGAACAAGTTCCACCAGGAGGGTGTAAATGGGTCTCCTTGTTAGTAATTTTAAGAAAGAGGGATGGGGTGGGGTGGGGGATCTGCACATTTGTGGTGACTACCCATAGGTATAAACCACAAAATATGTGCAGATTCATATCCTATCCCCAATGTAGAATGAGCTTTGAAGTCACTCGCAGGTATACAAACATTCTCTAAAACTGATCTAAAGTCGGTATACCATCAAATACCTATTGACAAAGACTTTAAGGAAGTCACAACAATAAACACACCAATAGGCTTATTAAGATAGAAAAGAATACCATATGGAATTAAAACTGCAAGTGCAATTTTTAAATTGGCTAGAGGGCAAGTTATTAGTAACAAGAGAAAAAATATATGAGACCAGGATGATATTTCTGTTGGTGCTATTAACAATGAAGAGTTAAAATGGAAAACTAGTATGGTTTTGAATAAGTTAAAAATGCTGGATTCACAATTAATGAAAAAAAATGTGTGCACAACACTAAAAAATATCATTTTGGGGATATTCCATATCTAACAAAACATATCACCAGACCATTTGTTAATGTACAAAATATTAAAAGTTGAAGGAACTAAGAACTAAAAAAAGAATTAGAATCTTTCTTAGGACTTGTAAGTTTCTACAACTGATATGTAGAGTGATACTCCAAATTGACAGAAGTTTTTACTGCTTTAAGAAAAAAGAATGTGGCATTTATTTGGACAAAAGAACAACAAATGGCATTTGAAAATGTAAAAGCTGTTCTGGCAAAAAACTCAGTAGTAAAGTATTTGACCCTAGAAAGGAATTAGTAGTAACAACTGATGCAAGTGAACACTCAAGTTCAGGAATATTAGCTTGGGATGGACTCATCCTATTATGTATCTTCTGAGAAAATTGTCAAAAGCCGAATTGAATTATCCAAATATTGAGAAAGAGGCATTGGCCATAATATGAACAACAAACAGAGCTTGACAGTTTCTGATTCGAAAGAAATACCAACTAAAGTCTGACTGTAGACCCTTAGAATTCATATTTAATCCTAGAAAGGAACTTCCTAAGATTTCTAAAGTGGGTCTTAATGGCATTTCATTTTGATATTGAATATGTGAAAGGCAATACCATTCTGCATGTAGACACTTTGTCGAGATTGAGGTTTATTACTTCTGAAAGGAGGAAAAATTTGAAGATACTTTCACACACTGGGCAAAACTGATGTTTTGTAAATAGACAAATTAGCTGATGATACAAAGCAAGATCCCATACTGAACAGTATATTGTTCAGGACAAAAAATAATAAGTGGAATAATTGCTCATGAGCAGAAAGGCACAAGTTAACCATAGAAAAGGGTATAATCTGTAATGGAGACATAGTGGTTCTGCCTGCAACACAAAGGAGCAAAGTTATAAAAAGTGTACACGACAATGTTCATTGTGGAATAATGTCTACACAAAGGAGATTAAGGTTACAGACATGGTGGCCAGGCTAGTCTACAGATGTACAAGAATACATAAAAAGGAGCTAGACGAGCAAGTTCAGAATCAAATCTAGACAGATAAAAACACATACATGCTTACATAAAGAGCCCCAACCTTAGGACAGAGTATACATGGATCATGCCCATGTTAATGGAATGGGATTATTACTAATACTGATAGATTCATATTTGGTCTGGCCAGAAGAAATACAGGTCTCTAACAAAGAAGTTTGACCGGGAAGCAAGCGCTAAGGATCATATTTTCAAGAAATGGAATTCCAAAAACACTAATATCTGACAATGCCCCAGAGTTCTCAGATGAAGAACTATGCCAATGGTTGAACAAAATTGAATGCAAACCATATTAAACCCTCCCATACCATCTGCAATCAAATGGATTAGCAGAAAGGAGGGGGCATGTTGTGGTAAACCTTCCTGCAGTAGAATGAACTCTTCCTCCTCTCATAAATACAAACTGCGAGAGTCAGACAGGAGCGCAGAGTGTGAAGTGGAGTGGAGTAGTAGATGCAGTGCTAATCTACTTCTTACCAACACTATTGTTTTGTATATATCTTCAATATACTTTTTCAACCTACCTTCGTCTTCCATGTCTTTCTTTTTGGCCCCTAAACAGGCCACAACAGTGCAAACTATTAAGAACAGGTTGAAAATGTGTGTACAATGGAAAGAAAAGATAGAAACATTTCTGCCAAGATTGTTGTTAAGTTATAGGACAATACCACAGGCTGGAAGATCAAAAAGTCTGTTCACCCTCTTGGGTAGACAAATTAGAGCCCTACTGACCATGTCCTATGCTACCTATGAAAAACAATGGTACAAAAAGAATTGTGAATCTAATCTACTATAGGCAAGATTCACAATGCAGAAGGGACAGAATGCTATGATAATAGAAAAAAAAGTGGAAATGGAATTTTAGCGCTTACTGACCAAGTTACATTGCAACACGATAATGATGAAAAAATGTTTAGTGAGCCTGAAAGTAATGAAGGTGAAAGTATCATGTCAAGTTCAAGACAAACTAGACTGTGAAATCAAGAGTAATATAGACTCTGAAGATGAACAAGGACAATCATTGGAAGAAGGTTCCAATGAAAAAAGAAAAAGGTCAAGATCTTCCATATCTAGATAATCTTTTAGGGAGAAGGAGGAAGATAATGAGACAAAATCTCCCAGAAAAAGTACAAGGGAAAATAAGGGGATAAAATCTCTTCAGTACAGGGAGATGAGGAGTGACTCATTTACATATGCAGTCACAAAGACAATAAATAGCTACAGCTATTACCCATGAGGCAGTTAAATGCATACTACTTTTCATGAGTCAGTAACACTACACTGCTATCTATATATGGCTATTTGTTTCCATTCTAGAATGTTGTCTCTCTGAATTGTTCAGAATTAACTGAGTAGGAAAATCATGAAAAAGAAACAAGAATATGAATCCATACAAAATCTGCTGAATTCTTATAGAAATTAAATAAATTTGCATAGAAAAAAGAGAAAACATCAAGATCTCCTATATCTAGACAATCTGTTAAGGAGAGGACGATAGTGAGGAGACAAAAGTTCCCAGAAGAAGTATCAGGGAAAATAAGGGGATAAAACCTCTTTGGTACAGGGAGATGAGGAGTGACTCATTTACATAGGAAGTCACAAAGACAATAAATAGCTATGGTTATTACTCATAAGGCAGCTAAATGTATACTACTTCCTGTGAGTCAGTAACACTTTTACATTTTATAGTTGTCAGCAAAACAGACATCTCAAAGTGTGAATTACACATTGGGGACATAAAAATCAGAAAGTGTAGAAATTCAACTGAGTAATGTAGACTGAAATCTGTAACACAGAAATCCAAAGGTGTAGAAGATTTGCAAAAGATGCTTTTCAGAAACTTAGCAAGGTATTAAGGAATGAAAAATAATATCAGAAACAAGGAAATTAGTGCAGTTGGGGCTGAGGGAGCTGACGAGAGATGACTGCCCTGTACGAGAGAACTGCCCTTTTCGAGAGACGACTGCCCTGTTCCAGTGAGTCCTTTTTGAAATGACAGCTACACATATGATGTAAAAAAAGGCTTTGAAGAATTTAACACTAACAAGATTGATGAAATGCAGTAAAAGAAAGCAGCAAATAATGTTTTATTTATTTGAAGAAAACCAATGGACAAACAAGTACGACAATGAGAAAGAAAAACTGTAAAAGAACTAGTATTGCTTAAAGTAGTAAAAGACAGAGAACTGCGGAGAATCGTTATTTTCCACATCATGAAGAGACACGGTATATAGAAAGAGAGAGAGGAAGAGAGACCTTTAAAACAATTTTTATTTATATCTCACGACAGGGCTGATGCATACAAGCCCTGAGCCCTCTGACTTCATCTCAGCACACAACACATAGAAGGTTTATATCGCAAGTAACATATTCAATTAGTAATATAGTATGAAATTCTATAATTAGTTTCCAAAAATGATTTTTATTGACATGCTAACAGTCTCAATTGGGATTGCATACTTTACAAATAAATGCATCCCACCTATTTGAATTATGGTCTGTCTCAAAGAATTCCTAATAGGCATTAACTAGCATTTTATAGTTGTGTGACTTCGATCCAAGAATTCTTCATTTGATTATGGGTATCAGTTTTCTCTTTATATTCTCTGCTTGAAATATTGAACGAAAGCCAAGAATTAACATGTTTACCAAAATAACCCCACTATTTGCACCATAAAATTATTCTAGGTGAAGACAACAATGGTCAACAAGGAAAAAAAAAACATTTAAAGATAGAAAGAAAGAAAAAAACATTTAAAGATAGAAAGAAAGAAGCGAAAAACTCAAGTCAAATGAAATGTTTTTTTGCTTCTGCAAAGTGGCATTTTTTATGGCACTCATATAACCCCGCCCAAATCCACAAATGCTCTGTCTGCTAAAAAGCTGAGACCTGACATGCGTCAGATCAATATCATGATCGCTATTGAAACCCTGTAGATGTATACCTGTTCTATATTTAAAACAGCTCTTAAAAAATTAAACCTTAAAGAATGATGTATTTTTGTACTTATGAGACAAGTTGACACTCTTCTTATACAAGTGTTTCTCTAAGGCATTATGTAAAAAGTACTTCAAGAAATAAAATAACGCAGATAATTATCTATGGATATGACATCTTTTAGCTTATTTGGAACAGGAAACAGTTATTTTAGATATTGTAATTTATATATATATATATATATATATATATATATAACATTTCAGAATATGCAGTTTATTTCAGAGATTTTTTTCAAAAAACCTATTTGCAAGAACTACTGATTCCAATTTACCAAATTCCTGGAACTCTCCAAGAAAAACACTCTACCCATTCCCATGTTCTGCAGCAGATAACTGTCATTGCAGTTTTGGATTGGTTACTTCTCTTTATTCTTGTAAATGCAGTGAGTGAAGAGGAAAGGATGAATGCTATCAGCTTCCAATGAAAAATTACAAATGCTCACCTTTCTTTCTTTTTCCTTCTCACAATTAGGTTACTGATATATTGATATCTATTGATTTAACTGCACAATTCTAATGATTCCTTGCCTCTCTTATTTCTAACTGTAAAAGAATTTTAGTTACCTCTCAGGACTTACAAGTCCTCCAAATGAATTTGAAACATACAAATGTGTAGTTATATTAAATGACTATATCAATACAGAAAAATGCTTGCTTAGGGTGTAGAAACTATTGCGTATATACCTAATATATAGATAAACCAATAATAATGATGAAAAAAATAATTATTTTACACAAAAAATGTTTATTTTCAGGTTTATCTTCTTCCTTTGTCAATGCACTTGATTCACTGGTGAATGTTAATGAAATAAATGAAACATTACAGTGAAAATTTCAGATCAAAATTCAGCTAATAACTATGTTAGACAGCAGATTTATTGATGTACACACATTCACACAGATATTTTACAAGTGTACACACACACACACACACACACACACACACATATATGAAAATATATTTAAAAAAATATAGTCCTATGTAAATAAAGGTAACAAAAGAACAACAAAACCCAAAATATGATTGAATTCTCAGGTGAGGATTGGTTATAGTGTCAACAGATACTGCTTCGTCTGTTTGAACATGTGAGGTAAACATGGAAAGGTGGTTTTCCCAAGTACTCAATCACACACTCCATTCTTCTTCAACCATTGTGACATACCAATGACAAGATATTTTCTTAGGATAGCTAGCAGTTAATCATAGCACAAGAATTGGATTCATGCCTTTCTCAAAAAGTGCTGAGTGAACATATACAGCCTTAGGTTGAAACTGAACCTACTTCTTTAGTTTTATTTTCAGTACCTTTCCAAAACTAAATAATGTAGATTTCAATAAAAATCATTTTATCTATCTATCTATCAAGGACTTATGTGGCCCGGTAGATTAAAGCATTGGTTGAAGCCAGTGACTTGACCCAAAGAGTTGTGAGTTCAGTACCTGGCTACAGCAGAGGTAAACAAAAACTTGGGAGAGTTGAGTTAAAGGGAGATAACTGAAACATCCAGAACAGGCATGACATGTGGAACTAGAACAATCAACCCCAGTAGTTGAAATAAAGTGTTCAGTTTGAAATTCCAATCACCTGAAGAAGGCTGGAGCATACAATGGCTGAAACGCTGTGAATATGTCAACAAAGATGAGAACAACAATCTAAACAATGTCTGTCAGTTATGTGCCATGCGTGATACATGCTTAGGCGATCATGTATCTTTCAATACATGACTGACGAGGCAGATTTTTCTTGCAGTAGGTTGCCATTTCTTTCTGCAGTAGACCAGTTGCCGTCCAAAGCTATAGAACCCAGTCTGTCCTGTTATTTACCCATAGCTGGGGGGGGAGAAGAAGAGGATTCATACCTTTCCCAAGTGTATTAGCATGTAAGTGAATGTAATGGACTCAAATGGAATTCAAACTTGGCATTCTGATTCCTCAATCCGAGCTGCTATCCATTACTCCACTGTGCCTCCTCTCCAAACAATGTAAATAGTGTAAATATCTATCTATCTATCTGTTGTTACCTATCCCTCTGTTTGTTCTTATCCTGTCTATCTAATTCTGTTTTATCTATCTATCTATACAGCCTTAGGTGGAAATTGAACCTGTTTCCTTAGTTTTACTTTCTGTACTGTAACCTTTCCATCACCAAACAATGTAGATTATAATAAAAAACATTTTATGTTAGTACTTCGGAAAACAGTCAAGGATGCCAGTTTCATCTATTTTAAAGATACAATTAATTTGATAGTAAGTTTTATAATAATCTCCAATCACAATATGCAACCAGATAAAAAATAATGTCCTGCATAGGAACTTAATGGAGCACTGAATAGGAATTTAGAGCTGCCCGTTTAATATCATTTAATATCTACGAATGATGTTTAAACCTTTCATCTTTTAATTGTATAAACCAAAATAGAAAGGTTTTAAGCAAAAAGTCAGAAACATGTATATACGTGTAGATATATGTATAGAGTCAGATAAATATATATGTATATAAATATGTTTGGGGAGGTGGGGAGAGAAATTTTGTACTATCATTTGATGACATTTTTTAATGTCCTCTAATTTCAAGTGCACATATGATAAACTTGTAGCTCACGATGAAACGCTTTTTCACTTGCACTTTATCAAGAACAGGGGAAATTAAAAAAGACACTTGCATATGGCAGTTTAAAAATAAATGATTCAGTTATAAGTATGCAATTATTTATCTATCTCAGTCTGTTTATATCTGTCTTTCTTATTCTGTTATCTATCTATTCTTATCAATCTATTTCAGTCTGTTTGTATTAATCTATCTACCTATCTCAGCCTCTTCATACCTATCTATCTTTCTATTTGATCTCATCTATCTAAGCCTGTTAATATTTATCTATCTATCTATCTATCTCGGCCTGTTAATGTCTCTGTATCTGTCTATCCATCTAAGCCAGCACATATCTATCTATCTATCTATCTATCTATCAATGTCTCTGTATCTGTCTATCTATCTAAGCCAGCGCATATCTATCTATCTATCTATCTATCTATCTATCTATCTATCTATCTATCCCAGTCTGTTCATGTCTATCTAAGTCTGTTAATATTTATATATCTGTTTCAGTCTGTTAATTATCTATCTCTATTTCAGTTTCTTCATATCTATCTAGTTAAGTTTTGGAATGTATATTTGTTTCTAGATTGTTACATTTTGTTGAGCAACTTATAATAGGGACTGACTCTCATTTTAATATTGCTACATTTCATTATCAGTCAATATGATTTTTGATTTATTTTGACTCACTAGATTAAGACAAATAAATATTTCTTTATATTTTAGCAGTTTATCTACCTACCATTCCTTTCTTTTTTCAGTTTTTCAGTTATCTATATATATCTGATCATATCCCTACATATATTTTAAAGAATGTATATTTAGGTAGCCATCTTGCATTTAATAATGTTCTCTTAAATAGAACAATGAGGGAATTCTATGTTAAGCCTTTTAGGGAGTTTCTCCTGTTTTGAATAAGTCATTTGATGTCAGGTGGAAACTTGTCAAGGAACTTGCCGAAATGATGTGTGATATTCATAGAACTTTTGACCATTGTTGGCTATTTTCAAAGAAAAAACTTATTTATATATATATATATATATATATATATATATATATATATATATATATATATATGTGTGTGTGTGTATAAAATCCAAAATGAGCAAATTGCTGAAACTTCCTGAAGAGCAGATTGAACAATTACAAACAAGTCTATAAAACTCTGGAGTTGAGGGGCTGAATATAACATCAATCAGTTAAGTGACAAATTTTATTTGTATTAATCCTATATATATATATATATATATATATATATATATAGTTTATGCAAAACTAGGTAATCCATATGGGTAGACCCAAGGAGGATGATATCCAGAGAGCTCAATGTAAATTCAGAGCAAATATGTTTGAATAAAAACAGACCACTTTAAGGTTCCATGTAATAAGTTATTTCACCACAACCCTTTTAAAGGGCTTTGGATCATCAGACTTTACTTCCAAAAGTTAAAATGAAAAATGAAAAGAAACATTACACATTTTTGACGGACCGCACCAAGCATATGTAAAATTAACGAAGTGAGGAGGTGAGGTGGGAGAGAAGATATGAGTGAGTTAGATGTACCATTTTCAATTCCTTATCCCCACTCTGTGTAGGCTAGACGCCACTTAACTTAACGTATGTTATCTCTAGATATAGATGGGTAAGGGGTGAGGGAGAGGACCAACTTAAAAGGGAGAAGATACAGCAAATAATAAAATAATAAATCATGTCCATGAGAACAGGTTTCACTCAAATTCTTAGATGCTGTTATTTTGCATTACTTTAAAGGGTATATTTGGGGATTAAAGTTTGATATAAATCTAAATGTTTAAACAATCTACGAAGAATTTAATTTGAGGTTTGTTGGAGTTTTGGGTATCTTCTATGAAATAGCTGATTGGAAAAAATTCATAGAAAGTACATTGAAAGAGTAATCCATTTTATATTTAGTAATCTTTTTTATATTTTCCTAAACTTTTTTCTTATAGATTGTTAAGTTGACATCTATTTGTTTGATTTTTGTTCATAAATTAAATTCGTGACTGTTTTTAGATACCTAATTATCAAAGGTTATTCCAATTTAAATAAGTTTATCATCAATAATGATTATTAAAGGGTAATATATTTCAATTTAAATTAGATTATCAATTTAAAATTTACCTCCGTATTATTTATTTAAACTCACTTCCAGTTGGAGAATATTAGAGGAGAGAATTGGATAAGAGATTACTAACAGAAAATTAGGTCCTTCTTTTACAATATTCTATATATAAAGTGGTCTGTTTTTATTTTTTTATTTTATTTTTTGTTATTTTTGAACAATTTATTTATTTATATTTGTTACATATATATATATATATATATATATATAAAAAATATAAATAAATAAATTGTTCAAAGGCATATCTTCTGACCAGTTTTTCACACAAATTACTCCACCCCCTCCAGGGTTAAGATAAATGAAATAATTAGATATTCGCAACTGTATATATATATATATATATATATGTGTGTGTGTGTGTTAGTGTATATAGACAGATAAGCGAATAAATACAGGGCGTCCATAAAGTTCGTGTGCACTTTAAAAAATTTATAACTTTATTTGCAATAGAAATAATCTGTAAAAAATGTTATAATACAGTGTTTCAACAAGATGGCGCTCCTTGTCACTTTGCTCTGCGTGTTAGAGAGTTTCTAAATCAGGAATTTCCTAACAGATGGATCGGAAGGGTTAGACCATTTTATTAGCCTCCACGTTCACCAGATTTGACTCCATTAGATTTTTTTATGGGGACATGTGAAAAGAATTGTGTATGCAACCAAACCTAGTTCGTTAGAAGATTTGAAAGATAAAATAACTAATGTGATTTCAGGCATTACTGTAAATCAGTTGGCAAATGTTTTCCGTGAACTGCAAAATCGTATTACCCTTTGTATTGCTAATGATGGAGGACATGTGGAAACTTAAATAAAATTTCAATAAAACCTTAAAAAATATAGATTTACTTCTTTCTAATCTTTTTTACAAATTATTTCTATTGTAAATACAAATAAAGTTATAAATTTTTTAAAGTGGACATGAACTTTATGGACACCCTGTATTTACTTAATTTAGTATAAGGTGTAAACAAAACAGTACTTAATGAGGTTAGACAATGCTAAGAAGTATATATTAACAAATATATATATACCTACATTTGAAGTGCAACTTAAAGTTTCATTGTTCTATGAACTCATCAGGCATGAATTATTACTTTGGATTTAAATATATATATATATATATATATAGATAGATATAGATAAAAAGAGAATAAGATATGAATAGACTGATATAGATACATATATATAGAAAGAGAATATATAAGCAAAGTAAGACAAATAGAGAAGAGGAGGAGGAGGAGGATGAAATGACCATGTTCAGATAGATAGGTGTAGGTAGATAAAATAAAGATATACTGATGGAGAAAGATAAGAAAATCAATAAGTAAGTAGATGATGATATCTGTTTTAGTTTTATCAATACTTGGATTCTGTCAGATTGCAGTAATGTCTATGTAACAATCATTGTCATTTTGATATTCGGAAAAATATTCCCTGTTTGAATCTCAAGAGGGTTTTAGTGTCTATCACACACACTTCTTACTCTGCCACATTGTCACCTGTTTGATATAAAGTTTCTATCTACACGTGTCATTTATTCTATGCTCATCTATTTGATATTTGTTCTAAATAAAAGACTTGTTTTTCAAAAGACATCATATGAAGGAATTCAAATATTGGCTAATATTTCCAATCTGTGTTTCCAGTGCCGAATATGAGAGATTTTTATAAAATATATGGAAAAATCTATTACAAATCTCATGGCTAATTTTATTATTATTGCTTCATTTTCTTTTTTACTTGTTTTCATATTATAAATATTATTTTTAAAACTTTACAGAGCATCAAAAAGAAACCTAAACTTGATAAAAAAACATATATAAAAACAATTGTGTAAATCATAAATTTGGAAAATGACATCATGTTGATTTTCCATCTTTTGAACTATGACAAGTTGTAGCAGAACTGTCCCCTTATCAAACACACTCTATGAATATGTTATTGATAGAAGAGGGAATGGTTTTATTTGAAACTTCTTCAGATATATTTTCATTTTCTTTTCTACTTTTTCATTAGAATTATCCAAATGTCATCTAGATTGAGTTGAATTTTATTATTTAATCCATAAGTGATTAGACAAAGAAAAATTTGAAATGGCTTTCAAAAATGTGATCACCTATCAGACACAAATAATTATTACCAACAAAATAATTGAAAAGAAAATCATTCTATTAACAGTCATGTCCTTCCTAGAGCATTCACTACAATTTACCTAGAAAGTAAATGTCATAAAAGTCAGGTTGATGAAGTTCATTACCACAGTATATCTAGCAAATGATAAACAATATTTCAATACCTTTAATCAAAAACAAATTATCTTCTATCAGTTTCTTAACATCCAGTTGGATATCATTCCAGTGCAGTGGTTGGAGTTCACACCATGAATATTATCTCAAGTGGATTCAAATCATGACAGGAGAAGGAGAAGAATTTTTATGTGGAATGATGTGTTTCTTTGCAATTTCAAAGTTTCAATCATCATCATCATTATTATTATTATTATCATTCCCATGTCTGGGTGTGGCCATAGGGTCCCTCCACATGTCTTGGTTGTATACCAATGTCTGAGGCTTTGCGAAGGATTTTCCAGTTCACTCATTGACATTGTCCACCCATTTTTTTTCTCTGTTTACTAAAAGATTTAAAAATATTAATTATAATAGATACAATGTATTTTCTTTTCTACAAAATAATTCTAAAAAAAAATCTTCCTATTGAATCTAAATAAAGATGGTGGTATTATTTAAGTTAATATTCCACTTTTATCATAGATTGACTTTTTGTTAATGTTCTCAATCTTCTCTTGAACATTGGAAAAATATTTTTTACTTTAAATGCCATTAAATATGGCATCATATTTTAAAATTAATTTTGTTTCTTTTTCCTATTACTACAAATGTTAATGTTGCTGAAAATTATAAGAAATTTGCATCTTGTTTTGGTTGGTTGGTTTTGTTTAGTGGCATATCAACACCTCTATGGGTTATTTAATGCAGAAAACTAAATATTTTGTATGCAATTTTATTCTTTTGATTACTGATAAATTTGTATTTCAACTTTAAGGACAGTTCAAATATATTTTGATTTTATTGGATTATTTTTACTTAAACTTTCTGATGTATTTACAACATGATAAAGTTGATATGCAAGCATTTCATTGGAATTATATCAAAACAAAGTGTGACTTAAAAATGAGGAAAGGGTTAGGAATTGGTATTTTTTTGAAAATGATATTACAAATCCACTTTTATAAAAGTTTCTTCTGCCAGGGAAATGGATAGAATCCTCATTGGGTGCTCTACTATTTTATCCCTGTGCCAGACTATCTCTGCAAATGTCGACTTTAGTTTTATTCAAGTCATAAAAAAAAGAAAAGATTAAAAATATATACATTTGATATTTTCATTTTATTATTCCTCATTTAAAAGTTACCTCATGTGGCCTTTAAATTAATATCAAGTAATTTCCTATATAGAGAAATTACAATTATTTACAGTTGTGAATTATCATTAAATTTTATTCTTATTATCAATTATTATTCAATTGTTACTTATATGTCACATTGCACTATGGTTGACTTATGCAGAAAGGTCAAGGATTCCTCCCTGCTTATTCTTCTTATTTTCTTATGAAAAAAAAAACCTTGGGGAAATGACTCTTTAATTAGCATTTAATAGATCTGGAGTTATTGGCCTTGGATAAACACTTCCGTTTTGCACCAAATTACACTTAATTAAAGGGATACTTTTAAAAAAAAAAGTGTCTTGATTGAACTGGAAATTGCGTTATTCTTTAGAGAATTTATATGTGCTAAGAAAACTTGTACTCTGTGATATTTTTACTGTGTTAGTGTAACATAGACATACAAGAAAATATACAGAAATCTGATTATTTTAATAGGTGAAAACTTTTATTTTCCAATCAAGATTGACCATTTGAAAAAAACATATGAAGGCAATTCATACTTTAAACAAAACTGGTTTGCATTTAAACTGATTACCTTTCCGTGTCTCCTTAAGAAATGTGCTTTTCTAATGTAGTTTCATAAGAATTGTTATCAGTATGATGGTGATGTCAATCCTTACTGGGTACCTTAGTCTTGTAGCCTTGAAATAAGATAAGCTTGGCAAATAGTTGTTGTTTAATAGCTATGATAATTATAGATTTCTCTTTTGGTAGTATGTAGTCAACCTATCTAAAGGCTAGCAGTTTAAATGTAGATTTTCAAGGCACTCAGGCTAATACCGTTTAAAAAGATTGGGAACAATACAATCTTCTAATTTCTAACTGGCTCTGAGCTTTACGAAATCAAATATATATATATATATATATATAAAATTATAACATAAGCATGTTATAACATCACTAGAAAAATAGATTTATATATATATATAATGTGAAAACAGTTATGGAAATGTTTTTTAATTTGATCATAAAAATCTGGTGGGACTCGAGCAGCCTCTGACGATTTAGGTGGGGAAGGTGAGGTAGGAAAGAGTGGGGGCTGGAGAATAGTGAACATGGGGGGATGGTGGAAGAGAGCAACTGGGGAGAATAGTAAAGGTAAATGAACAGTAGGGGAGGGAGAAAAAGGGAAACTGGTGGTGAGAAAAATATTAAAGGTGAGGGGACAGTTGGAAAGTGAGAGAGGAAATGTGGGGGGAGGTTTTAAGGTGAGGGACAGTGGGTGTAAGTGAGAGTGTGAAACGGGGGGGAGGAGGAATCGTAAAAGTGAAGGAACGTTTGAGTGAGTGTGAGTGATTGAGAGAGGGGATGGAGAAAACAGGGGGAGAAAGAATAGTAAAGCGAGGGATAGTGGGAGAGGAAGAGAGAGGCAAAGGGTCGGAGGGGGAATGTTTAGAGAGAAAGAGGAAGAGAACAGTGGAGAGAAAGAATTGTAAAGTTTAATTTTTTTCCATTCAGTCAATTGCTTTGGCTGAAAGAAGAAAAAATGTCTTAATGATTTATCACTGGTTGCACTGTAAGAATTTGTATATCACTGGTTGCCATGTAGCAATTCTTATATTACTGGTTGCCATGGAGCAATTCTTATATTACTGGTTGCCATGTAGCAATTCTTATATTACTGGTTGCCATGTAGCAATTCTTATATTACTGGTTGCCATGGAGCAATTCTTATATTACTGGTTTCCATGGAGCAATTTGTAAAAGTAATAATTATATTATTTGTAGTCAGCTATTAAAATTTCTAGTAACTTTAAACAAAAGATAAATTCTAAGTTTATATTTTACATTGTCATCAGTTTTCAACTTTTGGAAGTTGAAACAAAAATTAAAACTTGTATACAATTCCAAAGGGCCTTTTCTCTGCTCCATGAGGGTGAGGGGGAGAGCTAGGGCCACTCTCTGGTGCCTGGCATCTCCAAAAAGGAAATTATAAGGGATTAGACTATTTTGGCCTCTCGTCTTATGTACGCACGGGACATCCACTTTAAAACTTAGCCTTGTACCAGATTCCATTCGAGTGGGTGGTACAGATAAAATAAATATCAACAAATATATTAGTATGAAGGGCCTTTTGACTTTGGTAGTGGTTAGTTTGTCTCACTAGAAAACTGAGTAGTAGTGACTTTGATCTTCACAGGCACTACTTTTTACTTTTTACTTTTTGCTTTGTGCTGCATCTAAGCTGTGTGTAAGTCATTAATTGCCATGAAAAGTTGACCACTAATTTTACATTTAGTTTTTTTTTTTAATCAAGATTTTGTTTTAATGAAGCAAAAAAAATTTATAACTAAAAACTAAAAGATTAATTCAGAAAGTAATTATGTGAATAACTTGGAATCAGATGTAATCAATTTCAAAGATAAAAGTAAAACTTACTTTCCTTGTTTTATTGGAGAAAATGTTTATTAAAATATAACTCTCTTGTCTTTATTTTTGTTTAAACCAAGTTCCTGTCTGAAAAAAAAGAAAAAGTTTTTGGTTCCTGGACCTTGGAGATATTGACAAATTATAAATTAATTACAAAGAAGGGTTAAATAAATTATATTGTCAACTGTTTCTTTTAGAATTTGGTTTTATAATTCTATTAAAACTTTTATTCTAGAAGACAAAGTCTTTTAAAGACTTTATCATCAGAAACATGTCTAAATTTTTTTAAAAAAACAATTATTGCTACATAAAATTGTGGAAGTAATTTTTTTTAATTCACTTTTAGAAATTAATGCAGTGTAAATTATTTGAAAAAAAAAATAAGTCAATTTTTATCCCCAATGTATTTTTACGGTGTTTGAGTTCAATTTTCTTTTATAAAGAAAATCTCTTTGAAACAAACTACATGAAGTCACTTCACGTAGTTTACACGAGCGCACGCACGCGCGTGCTTGTGTGTGTGTGTGTGTGTGTGTGTGTGTGTGTAACACTTCACACTTCAATGAAGTTGAAGTGTTATCACACACACACACTAAAAAACTATTCATTTGTTTTTAATGATGAAATTTTTTTTTAAGAGAACATTTTTTAAAATAAATATAGCTTCTTCGGCAAATAATTTTAAAAAAGATTTCAAATTGATTTTTTTATTTGTTTTTTTTTTTTTTTTTACATATAAATTTGTAGTTGGTCCTAACATCTTTTTTTTTTTTTTTAGTCAAATAAAAACAAAGGGAGATCATGTGTGTGAGTTAAAGAATTGAAATCCGAAAGTAATTGTGATGTCTTGGAGCCGGGGGCGAACTCGGGCAGAGAGAACCTGTAAAATCCTGGTACTTTCACTTTCCTTCTAAGCCCGCGCTTTCCAACATTGTCAGTCAGCGATTGGTCGTCGTTTCTTTCATTCGTCTTCAGCACACACACACACAACATAATGATGATACTTACTGAAAACTTACATTGCTTTTACGCATGTGTTCAGTGACACGCACACACACTCTTGCTTACATACTCGCTACAAACACGAACGTTAAACGTTGTAAAAGGGGGCGATTTACTTAACACTACTCAGAGAGAGAGAGAGAGAGAGACGCACCGATTCTATAACACCTCTTTTCAAAGCACGCCTTTTTCCTAGCCTCTTCCATAGAGAGGGTCTCTCAGTCATTAGTTTCGATATTAGCGCTCCAAACAACTGTATTTTCTCCCGTGTGATGTACAGTAGTTTAGTATTATTGACATTGCAATCTCTCTCTCTCACTCTCTCTCTCTCCCCCTTTCGACATAATACTCGGATAGTTTCGAATTTGTCTACACACACACACACACACTTAAAGTATAAGTGTGTATACAGCAGAAAACAAGGAAACGTGGTTCTCGCTTACTTCGACAGAACCGTACGAGAGAGAATTGTTTTTACTATTTCACTACTAGTACTCTCCTGTCACGACCAACTTCACACACGGAGATCACCATCCTGGGTATATTGTAATATACATCATACGTAATTTATCTACTTACTACTGTTTACTCTTTAGTAGTTACATATTGCTCGGGTGAACTAAAAGTCTGCTTTCTGCCGATGATGTCGTTAAGGTACTAAAAAGACATACGCACACTACTTTTGTTGGGGAGAAGTACATCGCACACATCGTGTACACATCGTCAACACAACACGTCAATTGCTTTTTTTTTAGGCTTGATATTTTTGAATTGGCCAATATCTATTTATTTTAATTTTTTTTTATTTAAAAAAAAAAGTCTGGGGAAAATATTTAATTGAAGGAAAAAATAACTAAGAAAGGAAAAAAAAACTGTTAACTGAAATATCCAACTTTACAGATGAGAAAAAAACACAAACAAAATTAACATCTTTTTGAAAAAGAAAAAAGGAAAATTTTTATTTACATTTTTTGAAGTGATATCAAAAGTGAAAGTAGAAAGATTGTCAGAAAGAAAAAGTGACTGAAGGAAGAATAAAAGGAAACATTTCTTTTTGTTCGTACCGCTATTATTATTTTTTTTTTTTTTTTTTTTTTTTTTTTTTTTTTTTTTGTTCTCCAAGGAAGCTTGTTGTTGTTGTTGTCATCACTTGTCTTTCATAAGTAAAAGTCGTAAGTAAAGACAGCAGCTTTTTTTTTTTCTCTGGACCAATGAATTTATCTGTGGGTTCTTCGGTTGTCATTTGGTGGAGCATGGTATGTTGTCTTCTTTTGGTGTTGTCCACCACCAAGGCAGTCACAGGAGGCAAGAAAAAGTCTACCAAAGCACAGAAAGGACTTGTCATGACAGTAGAGGTAAGCCGGCTTTATTTATTTTCTGTATTTTTCTTTTTTTTTTTTTCAGTCTTCCAAAATCTCAATTCAAAAAAGACAGATATAAAAATAAAAAAGTCTACCGAGTGTCATTTCACTTTTTTGTCACTATCTCTGTTGCATGCTGTATCGATCAATCATTTATCGATTTGTCCATCAATCATTTCTTTTATTTTCCTTCTTTTTTTTTCTATAATTTGTCAATGGGAATGTCTTCTTGTGCCTTAAAAAAATCATTTACCTGATGCAAAATAGAGCTCATGATTTTTTTTCACTGTCAATTATACTTTCGTCCCTTGAACTGAATTTATCATGAACTTCCGAATAATTCTTTTTTTTTTTTTCTTGTTCTTTGGTATTAAAATCTTGCTCAAGTCTTACCTAGTGGTTTAAAAGATTCGAAACGAAAATTTAGCTTCAAATTTTAATTTTGAAAGCTACCCTCTTCATACCCAAAATAAGACAATTTCTTAACGGTCAAGTAAAATTTAAATTGTACACAAACACACGCGGCGTCTGAATCGGATTTTTTCATCTTTATAGAAGGAAATCGCGTCTTCGTTTTTAAATTTATTTTTACTAAATTTTATAAGTCGGTGTAAGTCCTTTGTTGATATTAAAATAAATAATGATCGATTTACTAACAAAGAATGTGTAAAAATTGTTGTGCTTTGACAAAACGACAATAATGACATGGTGTTTTTATTAACAACAGACAACAATGACTTTACTCTGATTTCGAAATATGAACAGATATTGTCCCTTTATGTATCGTTTCTGTAGTATATTCTAAAAATTAATATTGTACTTTCATATATAGAAAACACAGTGACAAAAAGCGACTGTTACGATTTGTAAATAAAAGTGATCACCCACTTTTCGGCCACCGTGCTTGTTGTGAAATGTGCGTGTTTTTAAAAAAAAGGGGTGTGTAAGTGACGTCAGTGTTTAGACTTCCTTCTTGTCGCATGTGTCAGGTTTTCAATTCATCTCTAAAAAGTTCAAATTTCTACTTCCACAAATCTAACGAAAGTCTTAATATTTTAGGGACTTTTTTAATTAATGTATTGATCATTTATTTATTCTTTCGGTTTTTCTCGTTTATGTCTTCATAACAGAAAAGTATATTTATATAAATTCCCTTTGTTTATTTCACGTTTTTGTCTAGAAGCATTTTTTTGTTGTGTTAGTTTTAAAAACGAATGTTAGCTTTTAGTTTACTCAAACTGATATTAATTTCTTCATAAAGTTAGCAAATTAATTCCTTTTAATAAATTAAATCAGTCTCGTTTTTTAAAAAATCGCATTTGCAATTTTAAGTAATAAATTTTTAAATCATTTGTTAGTCGCCGCAAAAAATGACTTTTTTTTTTTCATTGATTGCACTTGATACTGTCTTACAGTGACATTTATGATCAGCCGGCATCAATTTGTTTTCTCTCTTATCTTTTTTTATAAACCCCTCTCCCAGGTTGACGATATATCCCTTGTCACTTTCACCACCTTCTAAAAACTCTTCTTTTTCTTTCTGTTGGATTATTAATTTTTGTTACTTTGCTGCCGGTCGTTTCTCATTACATTATATCTCAACTTTTTTTTTCTTATGAAATTTGTTTATCCCATTTTTTTTTCATTTTTCTCTTTTTATAAATTACAGTGTACTACAGCAGCAGGTGCTTGCTTAGTTCAACAAAAACAAGAAGAGAAACATTATTACTTTCTGTTCTTTTCTCCAATGCACGTCCTCTCCATTATTGATCGATTTAAGTCATTTTCCTTCTTACGTTATTACCCCCACCTCCAAAAAATCACCCCCTCAGGTTTTGGTTGTTTGCGTTGCTAACCTTAAATTTGAAAGCAAAACTAAATAATAATAATGCTCACCACAGAAAAAAAAAATTAGATTGGATTTTTACAAAGAGCAAGGAAAAAAAGGAAAGAAAAAAGAAAACTGCTTAAAAAATATTTTGACTGTTAAAATTAAAAAAGAATCAAAAAAGTTTGATTGCTACCGAGTCCTGAATGAAAGCATCTTCTTATATTCGTCAATAAGCTTTTTAGTGAATTTATTTAACTTTTTATAAAAAAAATCGTTTTTCTGAAGAAACCGAAGAACAATTCTCATTTAGATAGTAATAATAAAGAGTCATCTCGAAAGATTAACTTTGTAAAAAAAACTTGTAAGATTTAAAAAAAAAAAAATTTTTTAAATTAGCGAATCATATTGCTGGCTTTGAATGAAAAGTAAAGAGTCTGTGAAAAAGTCAATGCGAGAAAAATGCTAAAAGGCAAGACTATTTCGAAGCCACAAGAAGAAAGTTGTCGAAGTTTGTACAAACGAAACCTCAACAAATAAAACGATTGTTTCAAATCTTTGAGTTGACTAAAAAATAAGTAAATAAAATAAGTTTTGATATTTTTCAATTTGCTCCAATTTTAATTGAAGTTCGGATTGAACTCTCGACACCAGGAAAAACCAAACTCTTTTTCGTTTTTTTCACTTAAAATCTTTGATGGGATTCTTAAGGAATCTAACCTATTAGAAAATAAATCTTTAATAATTTATCAGTGTTAAAAAAAGTAAAATCCGTAAACTAAAAATGGTTGATGATGATTTTGAGTTTTTAACTCACTTCAAAAGTCGACAGTTATTTTTTTTTTCCTATTTACATTCGTCGTGGATAAAAAAAAAAAAAATCTCGAAAGGAATTTGTTGACTTACTTTAATCAAGAAAGTTCAACCAGAAATTGAAAGGTTTGATGAAAAAAAAAAAAAAAGTAATTTCATTATGTACAATGTGAGTAAACTTAAATATTTTATTTATTTATTAGTCATTTTTTGCTAACATTGTACAGAAATAAACATTTTATTGAAGTACGTTTTTTACTGTAATGTACTTCAATAACTTTCTAGAAACACAGTAGTTTGGGAAAGTTTTTTTTTCTTCTTGGATATTAAGCACCACCAATGTTGATTTGTAACTTGCACTATCGAGAAAAAAAAAAGTCTTGTTTTCTCTATCTTATTTCCAGAAAACTGTTATTATTAGTCAATTATATTCCCATTTTTTTGGCATTCATTATTTCTAAAAAAAAAAAAAAAAATGCTTCAAATACCGTTTTTCCTTCAGTTGTTTCTAGTATTTTTTTAAACTTTTTCTTGTTTTTTGTACGATTTATCGATAAATTTAAAAATTATCATTTGTGTGTGTAAGAGAAATGTCTATTTTTTTTTTAAATGTAACATTTTTTTAAAAAAATCATATCCACACTATTCAGCTATTATTAAAGTTAAGCAAAGTGATATTTTCCTCGTTTGATAGTTACTTTTCTTGTAAACCTGTTTTGGAATAGTTTTTTGTTTGCTTCAAATAATTTTTTCCTCTAAGAAACTCTTCTAAAGGAAGAATTTTTAGAAGCACAAAAGTGCTTCGTGTGAGAAACAATTTTTAAAAATAAAGTCTGTCTCAAACGGTTTGGTAAACTTTCAAAAAATCTTTTTTATATTGAATTATTTAAAAAAAAAATGTCTTTTTGAATTGCATCCTAACTTTGAAAGTCTACGGATTCTATTGAACTTTGCAGAAACGCAAAACTACAAAGTAAAGACCATCTTTAAAAAGCTGTATATAGCCAAAAACATAGAAAGGTCTTTCTTTTTTTAGGCTTTTTGATCTTTAAAGTTTATTTCTCTAACAAGTCATTTTCACGCGGAATGTTAAATAAATCAGACGGATTTGATTTGAATGATAAGAGTTGAAACAAAAATTATTTATTAAATTTGAAATTACTTGACGTCCTAAAAATGTTATTTGGATCCTTGGATCCATCATAGTCACATAATCTCTCTCTTCATTAGTAGAAGCTTAAATAAACCTGAAATCGCGTTAATTTCTTTTTTAAAAGCTTCCTCGTTTTTCACCTCACTTTTTGAACTTAAAAAAAGGGGTCTATTACTTTGACTTTGTTGAATGACTGTCACTTGCTTAATTTTATTTTAGTTTAGAGAGTAAAAAAAAAAAGTTGTTTTACTTTTTGACTTTTCACCTCACTAAACAAATTTTTTTGTCTTTATGGTTCCTTGGTGACGAGAGAATGAAACTTAGTTGACTGACTTTTTTTTAGCCGAGTTTTATTAGCGACATGATGAGTTTCTATACATATCAAAAGTTTTGCAAATGTTCCACATATTTTTTTCGGTTGTTTGTTTATTTGATATATTTCTGTAATGAATGATTTACTCTGGTATGTAATTTTATTGTTTGTAAAGGTGAAAAGTTTTTTTTTAATATCTTTCACTTGGCCACAAACAAAACGACCGAGTAATAATACTTTTTACAACTTTAGTGATCAGTTTGGGTTTGAAACCGTGATGTAGATTCTATATTCGGTTGGTTACCTCTTTCTTGGCCATCTCTACCAAGCAGTTCTCTTTGGAATTGCTAAGATTTATTAGGGAAAAAATCAAATCCCTAATAAACGAAACAGATTTTCAGAAAAAAAAATATGTCCCATCCATTTAAAAAGACAGAGTTTTTGTTTTTCCGTTTAAGAAATGTTGGAAACAGTGTAAAGAAGAACTCTATTGAGCGAGAGAGAAAAAAAAAAAAAAAGTTACCTTTAACGCCGTCATGAAAGAATTGGCAAACACAGATAAATTTTTTTTAGTTATTCCTCTATTTTAAGTGCTACGTCTTTGTTTAAATCAGTTACTTTATTAATGAAAACAGGTAAAATCTTTTCAGTTTTTTGGCAAAAGGTAAAAAAAAAGGACTAGCTTCCTCGTTAGTTGTTTAAGTTGTTGAACATGTGTATTTTATTATTTATCTTCTGCTGCACTTTAGTTTTTTACTTGAACAACAAAGATGACGATATTAAGCAGAAAAAATATTTTAAATCTAAAACATTTCATCTGAGAATTTTCGAAAAGGGATGAAAACAAAACAAAATTTAATTTCTGAATTTTTATGAAAGATTTTATTTCCTTTTTATTTTGACTGGCATTCTCATCTTAATTACTTTTTGTTGTTTAATTAATGAAATATTTTCTATGTAAAAAGTGAGATTTATTTTGTTTCTCATTTACAAAAAAGGTTTTGTTTATAAAATAAATGAAATTAACTTGCTCTGTTTAAATGGAATATCAATAACCTAAAAGGAAAATATGAAAAGAGCTCATCTCCTGCAATGTACTGAAGTTAAAGCAATAAAGAAGAGGATACTCATAATGAAAAGACTTCAAATGAAATCTTGAAATAAAAGATGTTTGCTTTAAGTGCAAATGCTCTACAAGTTTTGATCTATTTCTTGCAGGTATAGATACAAAACCTATTTTAAGTTATTTATTTTTAATAGCCAGTCAATATAAAAATAAAATTTAAAATGAATCCACTTTAAACATTTTAATAAATATGTAAAAGTTAATGAAAAAAAAACTGTATTTTTTTGCTATTGGCATATAAACTTTGTGTAATTGTAAGGGAAGCAAAGAGAATGTTGTTCAGATGAACTCAATAGGCATTTCAATTTTTCTTTTTCAATAACTGGTTCCATGGGATTGAGTGTCATGATAAAATGGGCATTTAAAACTTGGATGTCATTCTGAAAACTGTGTCAAATAGTGTAATTATGGACTAATTGCTAAAAGATGATTATTATTGCATGGTTTTAATGAAGAGAGAAGATTTGAAATAATCTGCAAGAAGTCAATATAATTATTTTCATCAAATGCTACTCTTTCTGGTTATAATGGAAGAAAGATTTTGAAATGTTCTTTTAACAATTACTCCAGATAGCAGCAGCAAATTTAAAGATTAAATTACAAAAATAAATTTACCTGGAATTATATGAAAACTTACCATAGTGCAATGGTTAGCATATTTATCTGAATCCTGAAAGTGCAATGAAGGAACAAAATACATTCAGAATGCTGTATATATGAGAAAGAGATAGTACAATAGATGCATATAAAATTGGTTGTAATTGTTTTGAGATACATGTGTGTATATTTATATGGTAAATATTTGTGCACAAGACTATCTTTATATATTATAAATTTACTTAATATTGTATTAATTAGAAAACTTTCAAGATCAGCATAAGCATTGGATAATTTTTTCTTTAGATTTTAATAACTGACTTAATGAGATTTTAAAAGAATTTCTAGAAGTAAAAAACTTAATTGAAAAATTAAGTGAACATTTCTTTTGAAAGTTCATTATTTTAATATCAGATTCTGATGTTTATATATATGACAAACTGGAAAGTTTCAAGAAATTTTCCAGTTTGTCATATTTTTCTAAATACAGTTTGTTGATTATACAAAATTATGTATTGTTATATCATATATATATACGTATATGGTAAAGAAATAAAATAAAAATACCAGAAATTTTTTTTATCTGATGAAGCTTTAATAAAAGCAAAACCTGTTAGATTTATATATATATATATATATATATATATATATATATATATATATATATGCTTTTATGTAATTTATTTACACGTAAGGATGACCAGCTTTAAAACTTGGGAAAATAGTTTTAATTTGTGTAATTCTAGTGTTAACTTCATACAAAGTTTATTATAAATAATGCTTATAAGTGTTACTAACGTGTGTCTTGAGAGTTAGATGTCTGAGAGAATTAGCACAGGCAGTGAAACAAGAACAGTCTATCCCTGTAGATTAAATAAAGGGTTCAGTTTGAAATTCCCATCAGGTTATCCAGACTGATATATACAACCTGATAAAGGACAGATGGCACAATGGCCAAAATGTTTTGATAAGAACAACAAAGATGAGGACAATAGCTTGAGTGTAAAAACTCTTCATTCAATAAATTCAAACAGAAATTGGTTCTTTTTAATTAAAGACTAACCAAAAAGATATTGTAAAAATATTTCTAACAGATATTTTGTAGATTTTGTTAAAATACTCAGGTCACGAGATGTGAGAAATTTTTTTTTTTTTTTTTTTTTTTGCTTAATCTTTCTGATTCTTAGTTTGAATCTCAAAGTTGATTTTAAATTTTGATCCAATATTTTATTTATTCTTGACTGGATGAAATGGTTTTAATATTTTGGACGTTCTTTTCTTATCTGGAGTGTTGAAAAGTTAACAAAATTAGTTTTTCTATGATCAGACATAAGAATACTGATTTTGGAAAGTAAATCAGATGTTTAGTATATTTCAGTACCCTCCCACTTGTGTGTGTGTGTATACATATATATATGGGTGGGTGGCAGTCTCTTATTCGTTCAGATACAAACATTTTAAAACAGGAAAATTTCTTTGATAATGACTTAAGAAAACCCAAAATATTTAGAAAACATTTGAAAATTTATGTTCAAACTCTCCCTGGAAAGGGTTAAGACTGTCCACACTGAAGGGAAAATCAAGGAATAAAATAAACAAACCTGAAAACATTTGTCGTTCTTCAACACAACCTTTAAAAGGAAATATACAGCCGCCCTTAAGTAGGATTAAAGATATAATTTGATCTCAAAAATATTTTTAATTCACTCCCATCAAGGATTACTTACAGCTGAAAATATAACTGCAAAATACAAAACTATTTATTTTTTCATATGTAGTAAAAAAAATTATAGAAATCTATTTTGGTTGAACAGTTTTATAGTCATGTGGTATTTGGGGTGGGGATAAAATAAGATAGAATTCAAAAATCAATTTGATAATATTTGTCTATAATTTTATCTTTAGTCTCAAGCAATGATTCTCAACTGGTGTTCATATAAATTGTTGAGGTTCATGTAACATTTTAGTTGAGATTCAAACATTAATATTTTAGTGGTCCATACAGTAATGTCACTCTGGAACAGTGGTTACAATTGACAATTGGAATTTCTACAGTAATATATGCCATATTAAAATAGTAAAAATAACAAACAACTCTAAAACAAGCAGAAACCAAGATCAATCAAGCTATATAAGTTAGCATCCATTTTACTCTACCAGACGTTTTTATTGTAAAAGTTGAATAAAAACTGAGAAGGAATAAATAATATATATATATATATATATATATATATATATATATATATATATATATATTAATTGATATAAAATATTTAAAAAATTAAATATTGATAATAAAATTAATTTTATATATAAAGGAAGCATATACATTTACTATTTTTATAATACAATTCCTAAACTTAACTATTAGTAAAAGATAAAATAAGCTTTTTTTTTTTTTCATTAAATGCTGATGGAGGTCCACTAATAAGAATTAAGAGTAAAAGTCATCCATTGGTAAAAAAATTGTTGAGAATCACTGTTCTAAACTTAGAATGTGAAGCGATAAAATCAATGTGAGGCTCTTTATCTACTTTTTGTTAGGCTTGAACTTAGAATCATTTTGTTTAAAAAAAAAAGAATGGGACAATTAATAAAGCATCAATTATGAAATCATGAATGAACTTGAAAATCTGATATTTCTTAGTTTAATGCAGATAAACTTTATCACAACAGTTTTATAACTTTTACTGGCGTGACATTTGAAAACATTTTTGGTTTATATAGACAGGAATTGGAAGAAAATCTTTTTTTTTTTTTTTTTTTTCAGTTTGTTTAAAATTTTACATTTTCTTGTCCAAAGTTAAAATTTAATTTTTTTGCTGGATTTTTCTGTGTGATTTTTTTTATGTACATTTGCAACCAGAGATTTGGTGATCTTTAGTGTAATAATTCTTGAAGTTCTTATGTTATTTACATTTTTCTTTAAAACTTTGGTTAGCAATTGTTCACCTGTCTTTCTCTCTCTTCAGCAATGAGTTAGTGCCAGTAATGGATAATGTCTTTTGGAATTTACATTGCTTTTAATTTAACCCTAATTATGAGAGAATGCTAAAAATACTTAATATAATGCTCTTCATCCAAATCTGACTAAATAACAGGTTTTACTTACTTTTATAAGGGTTTCTTGGTTAGGCTGAGGACTTTTCACCATCTTCTCATACTTGAAAGTTATTCCAGCAGTCAGCCACTTCAATTTCTTCTAACAAAACTTGGATAAATAATTTATTAAGGGACAATTAATTGGTGATGGAAAGGGAAATATACATGTTTCATACTTAAGACCTATTTCTGGGACGCACTAATATCTGAACAAAATAGACATTGTAGAAAAGATAGATGTGGATTGGGACCTGAATTGACCTCTGGCAAGATGGTGTAATCATCATACAAATTATTGAAGATCATTTCTTTCTCTCTCTCTCTCTCTCTCGTTGGGAAGGCATCTGTTATCTATTCACAAGTATTTATCCATCTGATTTGTTCATGTATCTGTTTGTCCATCTTTCACATTCACTTGGATTGTTAGAATTGGCTTTGTCAGTCTTGTTGGCCTTGCAATTCATTTACTCACAATATCTTTATTGGTAAGACCATATTATCCCAATTAAGAGTGGGGTTGATTGGTTCCCAGAAGATAATTGAAGGCTACCCCTCTTTATTGTGAATCATTTTGAAAAGGGATTTTAAAGAAAGCAGCCATTTCTCTCAAAGACATTAAATTGTCTGTAACAAATGCCAAAGCTTATTCTTGACCAACTTTTATAGAAAATTCTTGCGAGCTTCTAATTTCTTTAGGCTCTGCCAAATTTAAATGCTGATCATCATACGTTCACAATGGATAATAGATACATCCTTTCAAGTCTTAATAGACCTTTTCTTTGTTAGCTAAAATGATACAATTCAAATATTGTTTGAAAGGAAAAAGAATTAATTTACTAGATGACAAACTGGAAAACCTTCAGGCTGAATTTTTGGTTTCTGGAATTGCATGCAGTGGAATTAACAGCTAAACAAATTGCATCAATAGAATGCTTATGAGTCTAGTTGAGTTTTTGAATTTTGATGTCTTATAATGAACACAAGTGAAATCTGTGTAGGATTTTTATTATGTATTTAAGGTTTGAAGAAAAACAATTTAAATTATTAGGAATATATTATATAAGAAAGCTGAAGCAAGTTGAGAACTTTGAGTATTTTGGTGCTTGGATTCAGTCAAGTAAAAAGAACATGGAAATTTGAATTGAGCCAGTCTAAAGCATACCAAACAGAATGAAATAAGTATAGAAGTCAAATCTCCAAGACCATGTGAAAATAGATTTCTTTCAAGTCACAGTTGAAAGTGTACAACACTCTGGTGCTAAAAGCTCTGGACTTTAACCAAGAAGATGAATGATAGGCTTGATGGTACATCTAAGAGGAAACCTAGAACTATAATTGGTGTATCATGGAAAAATACAAAACAAACAACAAACTCTATGGAAAACTGCAAAGTGCGACAGTGGCATTACCAAATAGAAAACTGTGATTCATCAGTCACATTTGGAAGAGGAGGAATGAAGAGTTGTTAAGTAAAGTACTCTTGTGGGAGCCTAAACATGGGAAACAGAAGAGAGGGAGACTGACGAAAACCTATATGGATCAGCTAAGAAATGATCCTGGTTTGAGGAATGAAGAGCTAATGGTGGATGGAGAATGAAAAAAAAAAAAAAACACCAGTAGTCAAAGGTGTTTGAGATTGCTCAAAATAGAAGAAGAATTTTTTTTTTTTTTATATAAAGTGAATGGCCATCATTAAACATAAAATAAATGACAGCACTGTCTAACAAACAAAATTTGACAATTTTTGCAATAAGCAGTAAAAAGAAAAATGAACAGGGCAAAAAATAATATAAAGCAAACAATATGTGTAAAGGAAATTAACAGTAATAAGACAAAGCAACAGTAATGTGGCAAAAGGTTCACAAACTAAGGATTGGGGTTGACATACAAGAGCAAGTTTGGATAAGTGAATGTAGTGTTCTGACATCAAGGTAAGACAGACCAGGACTGAGTTTATTGGCTAGGAAAAAATCTCAGCATGCATTTGTGTGCTTCTGTCTATAAATTTAGGAGGAATAAGTGTTTTGCAGTCATTCCTAATAGGGGCTGAAATGAACATTTAATTTTCTGTTTAATATAGAACATATTTTCATGAATTTTGATGTTTGTTTTGTATATTTAAGACTTGCTGTTTGCAAGTATTACATTGATTCCTTTTTGCAACAGAAGTTTGTTCAGTACAGAAAGATAAAAACCGCATCATTTTTAATGTGTCAATAAAGACCTAAACAGTTAACAATAGCCGTCAGTTTTATTGATATTTACGAAGCTTAGTTAAATATGGCACGAGACATCAAGTTCATTGTCGGCAAACTAGACCATTTGTACATTTTCAGTTGCATTATTTTGCAATAAAGATATCGACTGTATTCTTGATTGTAAAAATGTTTGACTTCCAGCTGCCTCACTACAATTAAATTTCAAAAGAAAAAGACTTAATTTATTTTTATTTATTGAAAATCTATAGTCAGTACGTTTCTGCTAAATACTGATAGCATTCAGAAAAATTCCAAATTTTCTTCAGACAATTGAACGCATTATTCTTGATGTTGTTGAATCAGCTGAATTGTGATAACTTCAAGTATGTGAAAGAGAAATTCAATTGTCCAAACAAAATTTGAAATGTTAATAACTCTTCTCAACATTATGAACAATGCACTCGGGAAAATGATTTCCAAAAACAACAGAATATGAGGTTGACTTATTCAAAGGGTTTTTATATTCTATTATTACAATAAACATTAGATTTCATTGTTACATGTATCTAAGTAGACATCCCAGTTGTTTTTTTGTTAAACAGTGAAATTAAAACAGCCTAGGCACTGAGAAGTCCTACTAAAGAAAACTTGCTTCCCAATAGGAATCGAATTCCTCTCTTTTTCTATCAGCAAAACCAGTTTTTAAGCTAAAGTGTTCCTTACCAATTAGGCTATGGCAAACTATCATGATAAAAAAAATACTTTGTCCGATGGAGTACAAGAATAAATCTCATGTTCTTTCATGTGATATTTCAATCGTTAGAGGCCAATTGATATAAATTTTTCCCTGTTTAAAATATTATAGGGATATTTGCTCCAATATACATAGCCACTAAATATAAGCTTTATAGTTGTAAGAAATAATGTCAGATTAAATCTGTTAATTGCTTATTTGTCTGTCTATATCTGTCTGTTTTGTCTGCTTATATCTGCCTATATCTATCTTTCTATCTCTCTCTATATCTATGTCTATCTGTCTTTCTATCTTTCTTTATATCTATGTCTATCTATCTCTTATATATATATATATATTTCTTAGTACTGTAAATGTTAATTGGGTATATGCCCAGTTTTTTTTGTTTTTTTTTTTTACCCAAAGTTAGATCTACTGATCTGTGTATCTGAGAAATCTTAAGGAAAATGTGCTCCCTGACAGGATTTAAACTTACATCTCTCTTTGTGTGTGTGTATATGTATATGTGTGTGTGTGTGTGTATATATATATATATATATATATAAATAAAATGTGTGTGTATATAAAAAAAAAGCAAAACAGTGTGCAATATAAGTTCTTTAGACAAATATGCTTTATTTTTCTCCTTCTTTTGTAGTTACCTTCAAATTTCTACTTAATTTGCCTATAATTTTCTAATTTTCCCAAATCCCTGTTTTTGTTTTTTGTCTTGTGTGTTTTAATTCACATCAGACTTGTATTGAATTTTATCTGCTTTCTTGTCTCTCACACAAAAGTAATGATTACCTGTGTCCCACCCACATTAGTCTATACGTAATGGTGCTTGCTCTTGCGATAATTGGCAAGCTAGTCTTGCAGGTTATTGTTTGATGAATTTGATTTGTACCGAGTGCCTCCAGTTTTGTAGGAAACATGTCAGACAAAGCTAATCTTCCTAAATAACTATTTATATAAGAATATTATAATATTCTTGTGTGTGTTTGAGCGTGAATGCATTTGTTTATTTCAATATTGGCAGTTACTCAACTGGTTGGCCATGTTTAATTTTGGAGCTGGCGGGAATTTTGGCTCCTGATTTTTCACTGACATAGTAGAGTTTGTAGGTAAATGTCTTAGAAATTGAGAAACCTGTTGCTGCTTTTAGAACAGTTGAGTTCAAAGGTGTTGAAAAAAGAAATCATAAAATAGATTAATTACCCTCTGCTCTTGTCTTAGCAAATACATTGATTTGTTGTTCTCTTCTTAACCATTCACACAGAAAATGCACATCTGCTTGAATAAATATCTGCTGCTTAAAGAAAACATATACAAGGGGATGTTAAAAATTTCTTCCCTAAATTTGATGCTTGGTCATTTGGTCAGATTATTACAAATGGGTCAGTTTGAGAGCTTTTTAAAATACCCTTGTATATTTATCCACATAATATGCTCTGTGTGTGCATATGTAATAGTTTTCTATATTATCAAAAGAGTTCACTGCATAGAGAGGTTAGCAATTCGAAATAGGAGATTAGTAACATATATAAAGTATTGAAAATAAACAAAATTCAGTCCAGCATAAACTTTTTGATAGTTTATAAATACGATACAGTTGTAAAGTTACTTAAATAATATCATTTTTTTTCTTGACATTATCTCTTTTATATATATATATATATAAAAGAGATAATGTCAAGAAAAAAATGACATTATAATATATATATATATATATATATATATATATATATATATATATATATATAAAGTGGACATTCAGGTCAACACCCAGCAGCAATGGTCTGTTTTATGCTTAAACACAATCATCAGGCCATATTTACATACTTTATCCCTGGTATTGAGCATACCTTAAAACTATATTTTTATATATATATATATATATATATATATATATATATATATATATATATATATAAGGTTAGGTAAAAGTTTGTAGAAGATGAGTAGCTTATACCAACCCAATTTAGTCTATACTTTGTCATTCTCCTTTGCATTTAAAGTTTATTTTTTTTACTCATCCCTATTATCAAATTCCTTAAATTTTGGTGTAGCACCTTTTATTATTATCATTTGAATCTACATGCTGTGGCAGAAATACCTCCCACATAATAGTAAGACATTAGTGGCAATAATGTCTTCATCTAACTAATGTCTTACCATTATGCAGCAGGTAAAACCAAACAGGTTACATTCCATCACCACCGATCAGACTCCGAACTACAGCCAGTCACAATGAATGGATGTCACCTTGAGGAGGCCCCACGCCTTGAGAGGATATTCAGCCTCAAACTCAGTACCTGACTCCTCATGTTATCCTCTACCTTCATAAGATCTAGATCAGGCCAAAAATGGGGAACTGTTGTCATATTTGGGCAGGAGCTGCCCAGACTTCATTTTCCAGTCTTGATAGAGTCCAAAAGTATCTCCAAGTCCTCGTTAGGGAAGAATTATTTTCCACTTTCCAACGTCCCTTTCACAGGTGACAGGATTTGGCGAGTCTCTCACTGCTCTATTGCTACTTCCATGGAAAGTGTTTGGATGAGCAATATTCCTTGGTTCCGTCAGGTCTAACCTATGTGGCTAGTACTTGCCATGCCACTTACATAGTAGAAAAACCAACCACTTCTCACCTCTGTATTCCATTGGTGAGAAGTAAGTTGCACTCAAACAGCTTCTTCCCGTCAACTACTGTCCTATGAACTGACTCCCAAGAGAATGTTTTCCCAGTCACTGCAATCTTAACCTGTTCGAGTCTAAGGTAAACTGTTATCTTCCACTCCCATCCATGTAAACTACCCCCTTGTTGTAACCCTCTACCTCAAGTGACCCCCACCTAGGCCTTGTACAGGATGAACCTTACTGTAAAAAAGAAAAAAAATGTTAATAAATACGACATTCTTTTTTGTTTAATGTTGTTTTTTTATATAGTACTCAATATCAAAGAAAGAACAACCATAAAATCTGATATAGATCAAATGTAAAATGCCTATGAAACATAAAATCCTGGTCTCTACAAACTTTCAGGCATTACTGTGAGTTTTATAAAAAACCCAATCATCATATTCTGGGATATATCTGTATATTATGTGCACACATTCTCAAAATAATTTCTCTGGTAAAACAGTTTCTTTTCTCGCACTTCTCTCTTGTGGAATTCTTCATACTTTCCAGTGAATTTTGATCTTCAAAAATTTAAATGCAACATCAGTTTTTCTAATTCCTGTTTCTTTATTGTCCTCTCTCCTTAATGTTTTTTTTCTCAGATTTTTTCACACTCAATAACTTTTTGCATCTTAGTGGCTTTATTGCCTTGCTTGGAGTGAAATGATTTAAAAAATGTAACATTAAAACTCATCAAAATTTAAATTTTAAAAGATGTATGATTTATTTGCATTTTTTAAAAAGCCCTGTTAGTGTGAATTAAATGGATTGTATTTTAAGCATGTTCTACTTTAAGAATCTTGGGTTTCTTAAAAATGAAAAATGCCTCTATGTTGTATATTTTTTTCTATAGAAACATAAAAAGGCTTTTTTTTTTTTTTAATAGTAATGTGTATATATATATATATATATATATATATATATATATAGGATCTGGTAAAACAAAATTATTCTGCTGATCTTATTTGGAATGCTAATTGAAATCTTTTTTAAAATTAACAAGTTCCTGGATGGTACACACACACACACACACACATATATATATATATATATATATATATATACACACCCACCTGTATAAAATGTTTACTATTTAATAAGTTTAGTGTAGTACACTATGAGATCAAATGGAGAGGAAGATTGTTGCAACACAATTTTCAAATTAGGGTATTCGTCCTAAAATTCTGCATTTTTAATTGGCAATTGCCATTAGGTCAGAATTAAAAATGCAGTTTTATTTCAGGTGGGAGGCATATATCTACTAGTACAACCTATATTTAATCAAAATAATTATCTTATTTTTCTTTTTGGCACTTTCAGTTAAAGGTCAAAGTATGTCTTTTAATTTTTTTAAGTATGCAGTTTAATTCAGTTGGAGCTGAGCTGCTTCATTGAGAGCAAGTAAATATAAACACTTTAATTAACATAGGTAGAATTTTGCAATAAGCTCCTTATTTTTAACAGACAATAAATTTGAAAATATGGCTGGTTAGTTGTTTCATGTATTATTAGCAAAATGGCACATATATCTCGTAATATTTTTTATATAGATTTGGAATATGCACTAAACCAGGTGTTAAAAGGATTGCTTTTCTTGCAAATTGTCTTCAAACTTTTGGTATTGATTCTGATTCAAATGCTAAATATCTATTTATCGCCAAATCAAGTGGAAGATTTTCTTCCATTCTTTAAATTCTACAAGACTGAATATTTTTTGTAATTACATTTTATAACATGAACTACTTTTCAACTAAAAATTCTTGAGACTTGAAGTGAGATTCTGAACTTTAGGAAAAAAAATTGATGCTTTATTTACAAAAATATTTTTAGGTTTTCTTTTAATATATGTATAAATTAGAAAACATTTTGAGCATTTTTTTTCTCTCCTTCAACTTGAATCTAACAATTTTGTTTTAAAACCTGTCTAATGAATATTTTATGCTGAAATAAATTTTGCTTCCATTTTAGAAAGGGCACATTTTAAATAGAGAAATTAAGTTTTGAGATTAAGGCAGGCAGAACATGAGGCAAAATCATTTAGATCTTGCTTCATGTTTGGCCTGCCTTAATCGCAAAAAATAAATTAATTTTATGGACAGGCAACTTGAGATGCAAGACTAAAATCTGACAACAATTAAGTTTTCAATGAAGTTTTTGTCTAAGACAAGAATTACTAACTTTAAAATTAATTATAAATTTTTCTCATCCTTTATTTTTAATAATTTGAACATTTCAGTCCTTTGTTTTCATAAAACATTGTCATTAATAATATTCTTGTCAATAGTAAAATTAACAATTTCATTAATTTGTTCTAAATTTAACAACTTACAAATCTGTCAACAATATGATGGACAAGGAAAATTTGATTAATTTTTTATTTAGTTTTTCCAGCATTCTTACATTTTTCTTTTTGGTGGGAATAAAGCAATACAAAAATTGTCCATACTGTCCATTTTTTTAATAAAAAAAACTTTCAGCATGCCACTCCCATTATTAAACAAGGTGAGGTTGATAGTGTGAGAGAGATGTTTAATGTGTGTGTGTGTATATATATATATATATATATATATATATATATATATATATATATACACACACAGACAGATATAGGAAGTTCATAAATTATTTGTACAGGATACATATTATGCTTTCTCTTGCATTCATAAATTATTATTTGTAGAACTTCCAGTTTGTCTCAATTATAGTTCAGATCCAGCAATATTATTCTTTGTCTGTTAAAGAAATGTCATTAATGTTTTAATTTATATATAGTTTGTTTCTTTTTAATTCACTTCGTCTTTTCAGATAGTTGTTAAAATTGTTTATTATTGATCTTTGACCTTTAATGAAAATGACAACACTGCAAGAGAAAGCGCAATGTGTGTCTGGTCAAATATTTTATGGTACAAATATTTTATATATATATATATATATATATATATATATATATATATATATATATATATATATATATATATATATATATATATATTTTATTTATATATATATATTTTGTTTTCATTCTATTGCATTAGATTGTTTTTTGTTTGTGTTTGTCCACTTGCATATATGTATATAACGTGTATTTCTCAAAATGTCAGGTTGCATGTATATGTATATAAAATGATGTTTGCCATAATGATATATTGTAAGGTTAACTTTCAAACCGTTTGATTATGCAGTAAGTGCAATCTGATGTTAGACTAAGCTTGTGTATGTATGGGGGTGGGGGCAGGTGAGGACAAAAGGTATATAATTTCCAAATTTGTTCATAACTGAATGTTTTATCAAATAGCCTGCTATTCATTCAGCTACTTGTTCCTACTGAAACCTGTTCAATTTTCTCTTGTTCCATCAAAATTCCTCTTCTGTTTCTTTCTCTAAATCTCTGCTACAAACTGTCTATTTGTGTGTGTGTGTGTGTGTGTGTGTGTATGTGTTGTGAGTTGATTGCATAATGATCAAAAGGAAATTACCTGCTGCTCTTTTCAGCAGTTCACAGGTAATGACCACTGAAACTTTAGCTTATATTATTTGACCAATTGTCTTTTCCTTGTTGCTATTTGTTTCTCTTTAAACCTTTTCTCCTCTTTTAATCTTCCACTTCTTCCTCTTCTCACTTTACTTTTTTCCTTTTTCATCTGTGTTTGTCAGTTTTGGGTGTGTGCGATAAAGAGAAACTCACAATGGCTTCTTCTCAGTATCATTCTCAAAGGATTAATTTAATCACTGCTCTTTCTTGCTTGATATGTGCACGTGTGTTCATATCTCTCTCACTCTCTTTATTGTATGGTGGGGGAGGTGCTGAAAAATTTCTCAACCTGATCCACTTCCCTTCTTTGTTGGGTTGAGAAGTTTTCAGCACCCCCACATATCTATTTATGGATATTATAGATTTGCAGTTTTGTTTCCCTTCCAAAAAAATTCTTAATTCCAGAAATCAGTATTTTGAAAATAGAACAAATTTGATAAAATATTTTGTCTAAAATTTAAAATTTTAGACAGACATTGTAAGTGTTTGTAAATATATTAATCTATTTCTATGGCAGTTCCATTCATTTTTTACTTATGTATATTTGTTATATATATATAATCTTTTTGAGTAGTGTTAGTGTCACTGGGTGGTATATTTGCTCTGTCTTTCTCATTTCAACATAGAGTACAGTCAGTAGCTGTTTTTGTAGGTGTCTGGCTTTTTGATTGTTTTTTTCTTCTCAGTTTGTTTACTGTTCCTTTTTTTTTTTGTAGATTTATTGGCTTTGTTTTGTTTTTTATTTTCTTTGTTCATTTCGTAGCCTTTGTGTTGGTTTTGCCAATACTTTGCTTGGTTGATTCATTTTCTCCTGCTTATCAACCCTTTAAGTTATTTAAAGCCAGAAAACATTTTTAGATTGTAACAATTCTTTTTAAGTAATAATTACTGATATTTTGATTTGTTATATAAATAAGTGTGTGTGTATTTTTTGGTGCCTGATGATTGAATGGTCACAAAACCTGCCTTGAAGCTCAGATACATGTACCGATTAAATACAGTGTTTATAGTAATAAAAAATATACTTGAAACCTAAACCTAGTTAGCAGATACAGATTTTGAAAGATACAATCAAGAGATCTACATTCTTCAAATAGAGTAAATGAACTTTGCTGTGATGGCTTCCAATGACTCAATGGTAAATGACACTTTGCTTGAAAGTTGTTTCCTAGATTAAAAAGAGAATACAGGTTCAGTTCCTGTCAGGAGGCACATTTAGGTCAGTAGACATTAACTTCACTGTCATTTTTTTAAAAAAGGGTTGTCTGTTCAAACAAATGTACCCATTACATATAACATTTATAATATTAAAAAATAATGTCTGATTAAAAAAATCTGTTAATTACTTGAAGAAATATATATTCAAATCTCACCATGGTCAATTTATCAGGAATGTGACTTGATGTTATTGCCTTGGGGAGGCAATTCCAGCATATAGTACCCTTGGAAAGTGTATGAAAATAATACCACAGATGGATCCAAGTCTTGTGAGTGAAATTCAGTAGACAGAACTGTTCGGGAAGCCATTGATGATTGTGCTAGTATGGCATCACAAGTCAATCATGACGAAGGGCTTGAGTGTACTGGAAAACTGGTGATCATGCCAGATTATGCAATCTTGCTCAGAAACAGTAACTAAAATCTACTCAGCATAGTTGTAGTTTAAACCACAGGTGTGTTCTGTGGGCATTAAATAAACACAAATGTCAGATTAGTGTGCTTGAAAAATGAGTAGCCAGCAATTATTTATTTCTATCTACCTATCTATCTATATCTCTCTCTCTCTCTCTCTCTCTCTATATATATATATATATATATATATATATATATATATATATATATATATATATATATATATATATATACTAGCTTAGAAATAGTTTTAATAATAGTTATACACAAAAGTTTAATGAAAATCCTCAATGAATTCAATTTTAACTTTTTTTTTTTCTTTTTTTTTTTTAGACATATAAAAATACAGTTGTTTTATGACTAACTCATAATAAAATTAACTAAATTTTTTTTACCAGTTTTAAATATAAAGATCTTGTTGGATGCAAGATAATCAGATAATTTGAAGGCTTTTTTTTGTTGTTTTTTTTTTTTTTTCAGAAAAATGGATAAAATGTGGATTGTTATTTGTTATGTTTAAATTGCATATACACTGACAGAAAATGAAATTGTAACAGTCTGAATATGTGTTTTAATTTATCCAAGATGAAAAGTACAGATAATATAGCTGGATTATGACAAATGCTCGCACATACAGATTAATATGTGCACTGATTCCAAAATAAATAATGTATTAACAATGCACACACCCCAATATTAATATTGTATATCTTCCTTGGGCATTACCACATGCCTGTACCTGTACTTGTATACAGTCATACAAATGGTGAATATCATCTTGCAATACATTATTTCCTGAATTTTACACCTGTTGATAATAATGCAATAATTTCAAGTGAACCAGCTGAATGAGTCTCCTGTTCAATGCTGACAAGGAAAGTTGAATCTTGTAGAGCATATTAAGTAGCATGGACATCATGTGGGCAGGCATTATTTTGCTGCAACAACATCTTACCTTCCTGTTTCAATTGCAGTGGATTGGGTTGAACTGTTCAATATTCCCTTCTCAAATACCAAAGGCAAGTGAGAATTGTAATTTATGGTACTGTGCAACATGATGCCAGGAGCTGGATTTGTGTTGTGAGCTAAGATGTCATCTAGAAGTTGTCATCTCTAGGTGTAAGTAGCATAAAAGGCAAAACCTGTTCTCATCATGGAACAATAAAGCATACTATATGATTGTTCAAATGACTCCTCTCTAATACTGTTTGAGATGTGCATGATGGCCTCGTGAAGTGAATGAAAACCTGGCAAGAGGCACACATCTATCATCCAGTTACAAGAGAATGATTCCTAATGGTCTTTGTTCACACTTTTGGAGATCATATTTGCTTTGACCATGCTGTTGGGATCATATGATCTGCCACTGGTACCTTTATAATGTATCAAACTTGGCAAGCATCTGTGCTATGTGGCCCACCAGAACCTGGTCTACAAGTGTAGCAATGTATTGCCTGCATATGTACTTCATTTCTCAAAATTTACTTTCCAGTTTATCAGAGGCCCATAACTCAACCCCCTTGTATAGCTCAAATTGAACAAAAGAAACATATTCAAGGTGCGATGGATAAATTATCGTCTAAATTATGCAAAAAAAAAAAATGAAAATAATACTGACATCTCATTTTGACAGATATATTTACTAAATTTTCACAAAAATATCTTGAAATACTAAAGAGTAAATTTATTCAATAAAATTGCCATTGGCTTCATCCATGCTCTCCAGATGATTTTGGGATGTCATGCAACTTTCTGGATGGTCTCCTTGTTTAAGTTGGTGAATGCTGCCATAATCCTTGTCTTCAGTTCATCTTTGGTGTTACAAGGAGTTTTGTTGGTCTTTTGCTCAACTGCATCCCATGCATAATAATCAAGGGGGCTGCAGTTTGGGGAGTTAGGTAGTCAGATGTAAAGGGTGATATAGTTGTAGAAATTGTCTGACAGTCATGATTGAGTTCTCCTTCTTGTGTACATGGTGCAGAGTCATGTTGCCAGACATAGGGTCTTCCAGCAGTCACCCTCTTGACCCAGGGCAGCGCTACCTTCTCAAATCACTTGATGTAGGCCTCCATGTTGAGTCTGAGGTCCTTGCCAATACATTTGGGAGTTCTTTTCTCATTGTGATTTTTCTGAGCTGCCATATCTTTGTAATCATCATTAGACACATCCAACTCTTTCCAGATCCACTGCACTGGCCTCAGATTGACACCCAAACAATCTGAAATGTTTGTATTGATGCTTCTGGCATGCATGCCAAGAAGTACAGCATGCTGTTTCCAAATTTCTGGCAGAGTGAATTGCATCATGATGCTTTTTTTCTCACAGATGCTGCCTAATTGACCCTACTATACTCTGCAATTGACAAAATCACAATGTGCATGCATGAAATTAAAAATATAAAGTTACAACAATTTACCCATCACACACTGTATGTGTGTGTGTGTGTGTATATATATATATATATATATATATATATATATATATATATATATTTCCATCACAGGACACTTGCTTGTAATGAACTCTTTAACCACATTGAACCTTATTGCAGTAGACATTACCTACCATCTAAAGCTCAAACACAGATGAGTTTTGTTTTGTTGTAAGATGGTTGAAGACTTTGAATATTTTCAATCAGAATATCAATTATTATTTCCTTGCTGCACCCAGTTCAAAATTGGCATCATCTTTCTTCATAGTTTTGCAATTTTTTAACATCATTTAGAATTGGTTCTATTAATCATGTAACATAATACTTTAATACATTGCCAAATTTATGTACCCGTCATTTTGTTTGGATTTTCTAATAATTTTATGCTATTCTAAATGTATTTCTTCTCATGGAGGTGAAAGACTATTAGGTGTTGGATTGCGAAAGCAAATCAAAAAAGGAACTCAAATTATTTTGATGCCCATCAGCATTTTCTTTTTTGTTTTTAATTTCATTTTAGAAAAATCTTAAAATGTAGATCACATTTTCATAACATTTTACTAAATAAAATTCTCATGGGATCCAAAAGTTTTTCTGATAAATTTCAGTTTTACTCATTTTGTAGTTTCTTTTATTTATTTTATTACATACAGTTTAGGTGAACTCTTTCTAAATATTAATTCAATGTTTTAATTTTATTTATTTTATTACATATTGTTTAGGTGAACTCTCTCCTTTTTTTATCAAATTGATTGTGATAAATATTAAGTATTTATTTATTTATTCAAAATAGATTTTTCCTCCTTTACGAACACCCCCACTCCCTAGTTTTAATTCCCATTTCTGAAATCCATAATTTCATTTTGGAGAGCAAAAAAATAGTTCGATAAATCTTGAAAATTTAATGAGAACAAAAAACTGGCTTTTCGATTTTATTTTAATGGTCCTTTTTAAATAAATTTGGTTTTTTCCTTAAAAAACACTTATTTTAATCAGGCTTGAGTCTATAATCAGCTTAAATGGGACAGTTTCTGTTCTTTTTTTAGATATTTAATATTTTAGAATGATTGCTTTTAAGAGATTTCCTTAATGCTAGCCTAAATCAAAAAGGTCTCTGAATAATCTGTGTAGATCAGGGTAAAAATAGGCTATGATAATTGATACACTTTTGTCAATTGTCTCCCATTTTGAAAGCAAAAATCTTAAACTTATAAAAAGTAACAATTATTTCAAGTGCTTCAATGTTTAACAAATAGATCCAATCATACAAAAGTGGTTAGTTTCAGTCTTGAAATGAGTGAATATTTAAAGAAGAAAAAAAATGTACTTGTGGCAGAGGAAGGACAATTTGATTTAGTTGTAAATCAAAATGATTCAACCAAAACTATTGCAAAAAATATAATTTTTTTTCTAAGAATAAGAAAAGAAAAAATAAGTAAAATGATTGCCAAATGTAAAAATATTTTTGTTAATTTCTTTTTGGATTTTTAGATTTGTAGCAAATAAATCTCACTTAAATTGAATTTTAAAATCTTGAGTTTTTTTGTTTTTTTTTTGTTTTTTTTAAGTAAGAATTAAATTGCTTTCTTTATGGTACTGATTTATAAATATTTGCTGGTGACTATATATTTGTTATTAGTCCTTTTCATAGCAACGTGTCACTGTCGATGTAACACTTGCACAAAGTTCAACTTAATTATTTGGTTCTCTTGTGTCTTATCTGCCTTTTTACATAAAGAAAACATTATTAACAATATGTTATCAGGGAGATTAAGCTTCAGAGCTATGATATTACAAGATGATTGTTTGATTTAATCCAATCATTCCTATCAAATTGTGAAATGAAGGTCATTCTGAATGGGCTTGCTTCCAGATCCTTTCACACAAACATGGATGTCCCTCAAGGCTCTATACTTTTTCTGATCTTCATCAGTGATCTTCCTGATGTCATCATTTTCCAAGTAGGCATTTATGCAGATGACACTACCATTTTCTTCTGTCTCATTAGCAAATCCATCAGAGCTAAACATTAACGTAGCTACTGCTCTCAAAAAGGACCTCCACTCATCCAGCAGAAAGACCTCTGATCAGGAGATTGGAGGTTTTGAGGAGTGTAGAACCACCTCTTAATTGCTGTAATTCCCAGGTCCACCCTAAACGGGGGGGGGGTAGTAGTACCTGTTAGGGTCCCAGCTATAGGCAAATAGTGAACTTCCAAACACTATGAATGTATAAAATTACATTTTTATCGTAAAATTACCAACAATACATTTTATAGCAAAATGATCAACAGTACATTTTATCTGTAATTGAAGGCATGCAATTGCATTCAAAATTATATTTAGTTGAAGCCATAAAATTGTGTTCAAAATATTTAGATTTCGGCATTAAATAACCCATAGAGGTTGATATACCACTAAAAAAAAAAAATCTATCATCCAACCAACCTCTTTCATCATACATATAATCTGCTGTTTTCATTATATATATATATATATATATATATATATATATATATGACTGAATTTTATTTAGTTTCATTGTAGAAGTCAACATTCAGCCCAGAGTTGTTACTTCTGATCTGAGAGTCCTTATAATTAGAATCTGATTTTGTTTTCCTGTCTAATACTCTATTCTGTCTTGTAATCGTCATCCATTATAGAATTTAAATATTGTCCAATAATTGGTGGGAAATGGAATTTAGGGTTGAAAAGAATTTTTTTTTTTTTTTTAACTTCTTACTAGAAAGCATTACAACTTGTGTGTGTATTTTCAATTATCTGTCCCCTGGACCACTAAGATCACAATTTCTAGCTGGTAATACAAGTTGTTAGATTAGCATTGAATTGGTTTGATAGCATACATACCTGTAATACACTGATGTGACAAAAGTTATGTGATAGCAGTATGTAAAGTTATAGGTAGGTTGTGCCACTTTCCCTTGATGTCATAAAAAAAAAAAAAAAACTCAGTCCTATCAGTCATACCTGACATATAGAGAATCTGTGTGAACACTGGGCTTGGCTGCTCATGCCAGAGGGATGGGATATTTAATTTTTGAAACTGTCATATATATATCTGGAATACCTGATGCAAAGTATTACTTCCCAGCTGTAACAGGGCATTGGCTGATTGTGATCAGAGGCACCTGGCAAGAATTGACTCAAATCATACCCTCGTCCAGTGCAGGAGGTACCAGACAGATATGGTCAATGTCCTTTAGCTTCTGTGAGATTGTGAAGCAGGAAACTTACCATGGTGTTCCTGCTAACACTACAACACTGAACGTAATGACTCACCTAGGTTTGTGATGTCACTAATTGGACCCTGAAGGACTGGTAACATGTGGTAGGGCTGCAGTTGTTTTGGCCTGTTGGTAGTTTTGGTGTTGTTCAGATACCCATGATACTTCAGTTGTCAACAAGCCATTTTGCTGGCTTGTGGTGGGTTTATAATGATGTGAGGTGTATTCATATGATATAAGTTGGGTCTGCCTAAACGTCATTGACTAGTGACCCCTACGTAGCCCTGTTGCATGACCATTTGGGTACAATGGATTATTCCAGTAGAATGATGCCCCTTGTGTTCTTGGGCCTAAGTTGTCCATATTTAGTTTGAAGAGCATTCTGGTGAATGATGACCATAATGTGGTATGTCCAAAATAATCACTTGCCATAAGCCCAATTGAGCATTTATTGAGATTCATTTACTTGCAAGATTCTGCAGCCGAAACTATCAAAGAACTGTGGATAGTTATGGAGATGGCATGGTTAACATCCCTTGAAAAATTTGGCCAGTTGCGGGATTGAATTGCAGCTCTTCAAGCTGGAGGGGATTTTTCACTGTACTAGGCACCTATCCAATGACTTTTGGCACATCAGTGTATGTAAACAGGTTAATACATATAATTTATGTTGCTAGAGCCAAAATAGTCTTATATTTCTTTTACCCATTACAGGATTCTGAATGCTAATTTTCAAGGCTGGCAATTTCTTCCCATCTGGAAAATTATTTTGTTCCACTTTCCTCCATTTGGCCTTGTACCAGACTATACTCAATGTGTTAGAGTGCGTGTGTAATTACAATTTTAATCAGATTTATTAGTGTTTTTATAATCTTCATAGCTGTGTGTGTGTTGGTAGGATATAGAATCCAAACAAGAATGAAATAAATCTGTTTGTCACTTAAATACAATAACTACACACAAGAAACCCAATCGAATGAGGGTGAAATATGTAGTTTATAAAACAGTTTTCTACTTTTTCATTTTATATATATATATATATATATATATATATGTGTGTGTGTGTATGTGAAGGAATAATTCTAATATATTTCATAGTTACAAACTTTTTTTATTGTGACCATTTTTAACATTACAGCACTGTCTTTGTAACTTTCATTTCCACAATTTATTTTTAACTTGTGATTTTCATTTCAAATAACAGAACTTGTATACTTTAGTATTTCATGTTTAATGTCTGTCTGTTTATTACAATTACAGCCAAATATATTAGACATTTGTCAAATTAAGCCAAGTTCAGTCTAGTGTAACATCTGTCAGCTTTTGTAAGTGCAACTGCTGACTTTGGTGTGTTATTTACTAGCAGTGGCTTTAATAAGGCCATATTGTATAGATTGTCATCCATCATCCCCATGATAAATTATGCATCAACCATTGACTGCTTGGCCAGCAACCTGGTAATATGTGCAGAGAATTTGACATAAATCCTATTTGTTTTGCTTTGTTTTTTTTCTCTTGTCTTCATTTCAGAATGTGTAGACATTTTGTTTGCTTTATTTTTTTCCTCCAAAACTTGTGATCATGTTCCACAGTAATTTCTTTCCATTCTTTATGATAAAATGATATTATGAATCTCTAATTATCAGTGAGAATAATTCTTCACATTTTTTTTTTTTTTTTTTTTTTTTTGCAGTGATGGATATTTAAAACAATTTTTTAAACTTATCTTTTAGATTAACTTGAGTTCTTTTCACTTCTACTGTCTCCAAATTTTCTGCTTGGGATAAAAGTCTGAATTTTATATATATATATATATATATATATATTTTAAATAAAAATTAAATAGATTTTCAAAATATTAAATGTTGGTAGATAGTGAATCAGTGAAACATGTTCTTGAATGGAATACATAGAATTCTTACATAGTGGAAAATTTTAATCTTTTAGGCAAAAGCTGCTGCTGCTGTTTTTTTTTTTTAATTAATCAATTCGCCCCAAGCAAGGCAATAAAGCCACTAAGACACAAGGTGTTACTTTGTGTGAGAGAATGATAGAAAAAAAACATTAATGAGAGAGAAGGTTGACTATTATACAATTAGTGGCTTCATAAATTGAGATTGTTGCAAAGTGGAAAAGCCTTAGAGCGCAACACTATATTTTCACATATTAAAAATATTCACCATTTACAAAAACTGGAAAGATTTTTGTGTTGGAATCTAAGCACCTTTAAAATGAATACTCAACATTTTGTCCTTTTAGTGCTCAACACTTGAATATCCTTCACCTGCAGTTCCTAACGGCTTTTTGTGTGTTTCTTGAAATTAATTATGTTATTCAATATGTTTTGTTGTCATAATTTTCTTTAAAGTTTTACCAATACCAAAAATATATAGTAAATAAATGCCTTTGCGAAAAATCAACTTTACTACACAATATTTGTAAGTTACCTGTCTGTATGAAAAAGATTACATCTGTTTTCGAATTTTAAAAGATCTACAATTCTAGAAATTAATTTATCTGCTTATATTTGGATTTTTTTCCCATTTCACTTTATATATAAATGAAAAAACTTGGAACACAGTATTTATATTAAATCATCAAGGCCTGTGACTGTTTACCAGAACTTATTATTAATAAAAAGTTTTCAAAGGTGGGATTTTAGCCACTTATTTAAATTTACACCATCGTGATTTCAAATGAATTCTAAAGCACATCTGCTTTCTTTCTGCATGACGTAAAACGAATTATTAAAAATTTAATATTGTTTGCTGCAAAATGTTTTCTGCCAAATGGTTTGAGGCTAATTTGTAACTTGACTGTTCAAAATTTTATATCTAATAAATATATATATATATATATATATATATATATATATATATATATATATATATATATATATATATATATCAAATGCTAAAGTTTTAATTTTTCATCCTGAACTTTCTTGAAATGGCTGATAATTGTTTAAAAATGAAATATTTCCAGTTTGATTTTTTGAAAATACTTTTATAGCAGGAATAAAGTTATCCCATGAATCTTCTATTAACTCTTCTCTGCTTCCTACTTATGCCCCGCAACCCCTGAATCTAATCTTTTCAAAATATACATTTGACTTTTCTTGCTAAATTATGATTTTTAGCCACTTCAAATAGGATGTAATAGTTAGAATATTTGTCATGTTAGATCAAATTACAACTGAGTAGTGAGTTTGATCCTAACTTGATCCTAACCACACTTAGTAAAAATGGGCACTTTCACATGGTGTAATAGTTAACAAGCTTGGAAGCTAAATCAATTACAACTGAGTCACTGGACTAAGTTAGGCTTAGTAAATTACTATAACAGCTGAGAAGGGCACTTTGACATGGTGTAATAGTTAACAGGATTCTCTAACTAGATCAGCTATGAGTGAACTCCATCTTCAATGGGAACTCCATACTCATGGCCTTTTGCCACATCTAAATTACACTTAGTAAATCCTTTATAAGTCATATTCTTTTTTCATTCTGGTTATCTTTATTGATTTTTTTTTTTGTTTTTTTACTTTCTTCTATTGATCGAATCCCTCAGCAAATTGATAACAATAAAATAAATCCTAAACTCTTTGTATTCACTTTCAAATTCACCATTATAAGCTATCCAAAATTGCTTGCAAAATAATTATAAAAATCTTTTGTATCTCTGTTTAAAATAAGAAACCAAAACATGTCTGTAGTAATAACTTTACTGCCAACTTGAAATGTCACATGACTTTTATAAGTTAGTGATTTTAATATTCACTTGCTTTGACTCTTCATTGAAATGATTGAAAATTAAAATTGACAAGGAAAAAAATGCATTGAGGAAAGCAAAATGAAATGAAAAACTAACACATCTGGTCTATTGATGTTTAATTATTCTCTGATCACTTAAGTGGCCACACCTGGGAACCATACATTCTTCCTGAGCATCGTTAAGCTGATGATGATGATAATGGCCTAAGCTGATGATGATGATAATGGCCTAAGCTTAGCAGCATGCAGTTCTACTGAACCCGAACAGACTTTATATTTCATTCTTTGCTCTTTTGTTAATTATTTGCTTTTTTTATTTTTCTAATTCTTTCCATCTTTGCTTTTTTCTTTTCTGTCTTCACTTTTTAGTTTCCTTCCTTCCTTTCTTTCTTTTTTTTTCTTTCCTTTCTCACTTTGTCCTTTCTTTCTCCTCTTTTTGCTTACCTGGGTCTTAGTTGCAAACACTTTTATGTCTAGCTGCCATACTGTTACAACTTGAATAACAGATTGCCTTTTTAACTCCTGGCCATTTCTATATACCATGATCTCTTAAAGTATTTACTGATGATGAATGATGCTAGAAATGTAACAAGTTTCTTTTAGATGTTTTCTCTTCATTGTGTATATTGTGCCTTAATTATCCTTAAGGATATACGCTTCCTTACCAACATCTTTTTACCTTCCAGTCTCTACTCCCCTTTTTTTTTTTAACTTTCTTTCTCTCCAACTGCCAACTTAATGTATTCCTTTGTTGTCCAATTATAGCTGGTTCTTTAAATGTGTAGCAATTGTCCATTTTGTGTGTGTGTGTGTGTGATGCTACCTCCTCCTCCTCCTATCAGCTGTGAACCATTGATACTTTGGGTAGATAATAGAGAACATTTATACGGTCTCAACACTTCCTGCATACGTTTGACTGAATTGAGGCTGATAGAAACCTTCTAACGACTCTTATTTGCTTGATACATTTCTTCCTCTTGATGAATGGGGAAAAGCTGTTCATTGGCACTTTTCTCAATGAAGCCGCTCATAAAGCAGGCAGATTTACTTCAAAATATCAAATTGTATTCCAACTATTAAGCATAATAAGATCATATTTTATGAAAAACATCTTTTCTCTCTATTAAATGAACTTGTTTTCATTAGCGTTATTACAAAATTAAGACCAAATTATTTTCTCCTAACTTCTGCATTTTATCATTATCTTCTGACAGATTTAATTTAAAAATGTTCATCAGAATCGCATTTGTTTCACTTCATTAATAAACATTTTCATATATTTTTTTCTTTATTGAGGAAAAATTCCCTCAAGCTCTAATTCTTAAAGTTGCTACTTTTTTTTTCATTTACTTTCAAAATTTAATAATCTTAGTAGTTTTTTTTTTCTTTTTTAAATGTTTTTTTTTTCCATTAAAAGAAACTTCATACTTATGAACTTAAATTGGGTTTGCTTTCTGAAATGTTATTTTTGTAACTGACAAACTTACTTAAGGTATTTTTCTTTCTTAAGAGATACATATGAAAGAAATATATAACATTCAGTGAAATATATAACATTCACAATGTAACAACCACTTTAGAATGTTAATGGGTTTCGATTGGTTATGCTTTTCCAACAATTCATTTAAAATACAATAATTAAATTCAATAATTAAATTGGTTTTCTCTTCATCTTGTGGCTCACCAGAGTTGTAATCATAAAATAGGCTGCAGTTGAAAAAAAAAATGACTGGCTTGGACCTTAGAGGGACCTTCTCTTTCTTTTAATTCCTCCATATGCTTAATTTATTCTGCCTCTGTCTTATTATTACACAATTTGAAATTAGAGAAAGTAAGGTAGTCAGAATGTTTAGTGGTGGGTACTCGCACTGAAAATACTTTAGTCAGACATCAACCATATAGGTTAACATATATAGTATGAATCATGCATTTTGTGTGTGTGTGTGTGTGTCTGCATATATCTATTACTTTGATAGATAAATCGAGTGAATAAATAGATTTAAAAAATAGAAATTGTTCATAAGTATTTGTTTTGTATATTATAAGGAGCTGTTGAAAAATCTTTGACTTGACCAAGAAGGAGGAGGTTACAAAAAATTCTGATGTTTGGTCAATTGACCAAAAGCTTTTCAACACACACTTGTAATTTCTTGTTATAATGAGATTCCAAATCTGGAATACCAACATTATTTATGAATTAAAATGTTCCATAGGGAATGGTGCTTCTCATGAATTTAAATCAATGAATAATTATATCAAAGATACTATTATTAGTTATTTAAGATGTATGACCTTACATCTGCCAGACCATAGATCTATAAGGACCCATTCAAATTAACTAAAATGCATACCGACTTTTATATGTAAAATACCTGTTGAAAACCGAAACATAATATATGCTTCTCACTGCAGAAAATTTTTAAAAATAATAAAAGTCCTAATCATAAAACCCCCAAACTGCCCTTTGTAATGTCAACTATGAACATGATCATAATATATTGGTTCAGGAGTTAAAACATATCAGCAACTTATACAATTATTGGCACAACTGAAATCCTTGAAAATAACTAACAGATTATTCAAAAGCATTCCAAATCAACAATGACTGCGATATTTTTTTATACACTCTACGCCAAAAAGAAATTTCAAAATTTCTTGTTTGCATGCAATAAAAATACAGTAAAAACAAACAAACAAACAAAAAAAAAACCTTAGCAGAAATACCTTGTCAATCATTTTCAATGTAATATGTATTAGAGAAGGACTGTTGCCCAAATACATAACTACATAATGTATGTGTAAGTTGGCATGCAGGGTGTGGCAAACAAATGAGGTTTTCCGTCTCTGCTCCTACATTTTAAAAAAATCAGCATAGAATCATTTATCTTTTCACTGTCACTGATTCAAGGAACAAGGCAGGAACCAATTTTTAGACAGCCAGGAGCCTTTTGGAATATTGGCATCTCTTAGAGAACCCTCCTTTTCACTCAGATCCCTATGCCTCTTTTTCTCTTTACTTAGTTCTGTTTTGTTTTGCATTTGTTAGAGGTTGATTGCTTTCTGGAGGGTGGCATGGCTACTTAGCCATAAAACACTTAAAGATGAAATGGGAGAGGAATAGATTTTTTCTTTTTGCTGAATATTAGAAGAATGGCATTTTGGAGTAGAGAAAAAACACCTGAGCATATTATTTTTTTTTATCTATTTTCTGTTCAGCATATTTTTTATTTTGAAAGGTGTTTCTTAATTGTATGTTAACCAAGTGAATGAATCGGAAGTGATTTTAATTTGAAAGACTTATTTATTTTTATCAAGTCTGGTTTCAACAAAAAGACAAACTTAAGAAATAAAGCCTTTTAAATCTTTTAGTTTATTTTGGATCTTAAGTTGTAAATGTTAAAAAACAAATGCCAATATTGAAAATCCTTTTGCAATAATGAAAACAACTTGCTAATTTGTTCTCTTGTTAACTTGCCTTTGTTTCAGGGAAGTCATGTTCTCTGGTCATTTTGTCATTTATTTCATCAACTTCTTTCTTATTCCCATAAATTTTTGTAATTATTTTTCATTTTTTACTTACAAAATGACTTCATTTGTTGACATAATTTTCTTTGTATTGTGAGTTGATTTGTTGTTCTATTAAATACAAAAGCCACAGTATGAGCGCCACTTGTAAAGTATTTTTTTTTTTATTCTTGCATTGAAACATTTTTCTGTTTATTATTAATTTCTCTTATTGTCACCAAAGTCTTAATTCCTTCCCTTCAATTAATTCTCTGTTACTTGATTGTTTACATCAAATATGAAAATAATTTCCTTGACAATTGAATAGAATCACTTGATTGTCAGATTCTTAGGGATTAACATCTAATTTGTTTCACATTCCTTTTATTCTTTATTTAAGTTCAATTTATAGATTCTTGTATTTGATGAGTTATTTGGCCAAGATTTCTTCTCTTTATCATTGTCTTTATCAGACATACAGAAAAATTGTCTTCTAATTGCGTGAAATATTTGAAGATGAAATGATGTGTATATCCATCAGATCATCAAATCTCTGGATTTCAAACAATATTTTGTAGTTTTAGTCCTGTGCAGTTTTGTGTGTGTTTCTTTTTAGTTTCTTTTCTTTGTGTGTGGTGTTTCTTTTTTGTTTCTTTTCTTTGTGTGTGTTTCTTTTTAGTTTCTTTTCTTTGTGTGTGTTTCTTTTTAGTTTCTTTTCTTTGTGTGTGTTTCTTTTTAGTTTCTTTTCTTTGTGTGTGTTTCTTTTTAGTTTCTTTTCTTTGTGTGTTTCTTTTGTTTCTTTTCTTTGTGTGTGTTGTTTTTTTTTTTTTTTTTTGTGTGTGTTGCTTTTTTGTTTCTTTTCTTTGTGTGTGTTTCTTTTTTGTTTCTTTTCTTTGTGTGTGTTGCTTTTTTGTTTCTTTTCTTTGTGTGTGTTTCTTTTTTGTTTCTTTTCTTTGTGTGTGTTGCTTTTTTGTTGTGTTTTTCTTATTCAATTTTTGAAAGTGTTTTCTTCTTTAAATAAAGTTCATGCTTTTTCTTTGTCTCTATATTATTTATATATTAATAGCATAAATATTTTGAAGTTGAATTTTTAGCCAGTAGTATGCAATTTTAACTTGATATTCAAATATACTGTAACCTTGTGCCATACTTAACTATGATACATGGCCAGATAGAGAAAAGAAAGATTTTGTCACCCTAATTTTCAAAGTGAGATCTCCAAACTGCCTAAAAGAAGTCAGCATCCAAAATCCTGCCTTTTTACTTGAGCTCAAATACTGATCTCTGGCATCAGTGGCAAATGCAGACCTACTTTAGCCACATGACAATTCAAGCGGACTTTGTTTTTCTACTTACCATATACATTTTAGTACTAATTAGTTGCTTTCCAATTTAAAAATTAATCAGTATTTTAAAATTTTTTTCTAAAGATGATGGCTAAGCAAGAAACTTTTTTTGGTTAATGTAAAAGCAGAACTTTCCAGTCACTATGATGTAATACACATCATAGCAATATTGTTAATGGTTGAAGAAGAAAGAAAAAAGTTTTTTTGATATTTTAACTTAATATTTATTTTTTTATTTTTATCAGCTGAAATTTAAATCAGAAGCACTTTTAAAAGATTTAAGCTAAGTAAAATAAATGAAAATTTTGGCCTGCATTTTAAATTTAAATTATTTCAAAATTTACTTTTTTTTTTTTCTTTTTTTTAATCAATTCACCCCCAAATAAGATGATAATGCCACTAAGACACAAGGGGCTACTGGGAGTGAAAGAGAATGAGAAGACTTCAGAAGGGACTGGAAACCCAATTCTAAACAAGAGATAAACCTCTACTTTAAGACTGGGGAGGTGTGTAAACTGGATGATATGCAAATCTATCTGCTCTTATTGAAGTAAAAATTAAAAAAATAAATGGCAAATAAAATTTCAGAGTTTAGGCTGAGATGTTAGAAGTCTAGAACTGAAGTAGACTTCAGAAGGCACCGAAGGTATAAACTCTAATCCTTTTCAAAAGATTGGGGAGGAGTATAAACTGAGTGATAGGCAACCGTATCTACTCCTAAGTCCTTCAAAATTCTGTATTACTCAACAAAACACAACTTTGGATAATTGCTCCAAATATTTACAGGCATTTATTTGTTTTGAAAATTTAATTTTTGTCTTATAAATATCAAGAGACTTTTTCTTTTTACAGAAGAAATAATTATCTAGTCCTCTTAATATATATTTGCACATACAGTCATTTATAAATGCTTTTTATGTTGAATCAAACTTATGTATTTTAATTGAAAACTATGGTATAATATGCTGATATGCATAGTGTCAGAGGTTAAATTTTGATTGCAACTGATTATAATGACAGTAAAAAGATTCCAAGTTATGTTGGTAAGATGGTCAGTGTTGTTTCTCTGCTAGTAGAATCCTGATAAGTCTTAGAATCTTAGAAAAAAATGATTGTAGATATTTTGATGACATCTTCAAACAATATATTTTCAATAAATATTTGTTTTGTTCAACATCAAGATTCATTGTATAGAAATATTGCACTTTTAGAATTATATAAATTTCTATATATATTTTCGAGTCAAAACAAATGTTTGAAATTTATTACTATTTTTATTAAAAGAAATTAATGTGTAATGATAAGTGTTTTACTATAAACTATCATAATAGAGAAAGAAACTTAACAATTATATTTTATACTTTCTTTCATTATAGAAAATAATTTTCATTTAAGGGAATCTGAATTGTTAAGGAATAATGCAATGTTTTTTTTTTTTGTTAGTTTTTCAAGCAGTACATATAAAAAAAACATCAATCAACCTAATGAGTAATGTTTAATTAAGTGGGAATGATTATTTTAGTAAGACAAACAATTTGTTCATTTTTTTTTAATTTCAATTTATGTATAATTAGTTAAATTTTGCAACAACATGGTTGCCTGTGACATGGTTACCTTTTGTTGGTAGATAATCTCATCCATGATTTCAATAAGTATATATCCCAGATTTGAGTTCCATATGAAATGGTTTTACCATGCATAATGAACAGACAAACTATTTCCAGTTTATATATATATATATATGGGTGTATTTTATTTATACAGCAAGTGTTCATTTAAGTGTGTTTTGTTAAAGACAGTAAACAAATTGTGTTTATTTTAAATTGATGGATTGATTTTGCTATATTAAAATTCTATCAATTCTAATATACAAAAATCAATGCATTAATTTAGCCAAAAACTTCAATTTAAAACAATTATATTTAATATTAACTTGCATATCAGCCAAAGTCAATTCTGGAAGTATAAATTTAAACCCTGGGCATTTATTGTCGGGAAGCTACAAATGAAATAAAAACACTAAAGTCTAACTCAAATTTGAGGGTAGAAGATCTAAGAATGTTGATTGTTTTTTAGCACCATATATTCCAAGCATTTTCTTACAATACTTTATTTGCCAAGCGATGGCAAGGCAGTTGAATTTCTCTGTTAAATTTAGCTAATTTTACTGACTTGAATTTGTTAGCATTCCTTGAATGATTCAGTTTCTGTATCCTTTGATTATTTCTGATTTGACAAGAACAATGTTTTGCTCATAATATTTGACATGTCTGTTATTTTAGGGTAGAAAAAAAAATTCAGTAATGAAATGGTTATCAATAATTATAAAAAGATGTTGTTGTTATTTTCTGTAATATTTGAACCATATTTTCCTCCCTACAAAAGATCCAAACGAAATAGGAAAGCTCAGTGAAGAATGTTTGGGAGAAGGAGACTTTATATAAAGGACTTTACAAGCAAAAGTTCAATACAGAATTTGACCAATACTATTGGAATGTCTAGGCTCAGTAAAGGCCCACGTTAATCAGACCAATGCTATGTGAATGGCTCGGATCAAAGCCCCATATTGAATCAGAACAAATCTATGTGAACATCTAGGCTCAGTAAAGCCCCATACTAGATCAGGCCAATGCCATGTGAATGTCTACTTTTAAAGAAAATACATACAGATTCCTGTTATAGAAAATAATGATAGCATCTGTAGTTTGTGCAAGAAATAATTTGCATGTAAAGTGATATACTATGTACATGTAGCCAGATTTTATTTCTTTTCAGACTGACTTATGGATTACGGTTACCTGCTGGAACCTTTGCATCCAAATCTCAAAGAAGGGAGAACCTCCCCCCCAAACACACATGAGATGATACAGCTGAAGAAAGAGAAAGCAACTCTTCAGCCAAAATGTTCTGATAAAACCCACAAGCATGAAAACATTCATCTGAATAATTTAGAAAAAAAATAATGCCAGTGATTGGGAAAATTGATCTTTCAAATAAATAAAGACAAAAAAATGGTCATTTAGTCAGAAGTCATAGAAGATCCAATAGAAATCTATTGTCAGTTTTTTTTTTTTAATATATCTTCTAATTGGATCTTCTCATAGAAGACATGTTGTATACAGTTTATATGAAGCAGTATAAATGGCCTGATTTGTGAATGAAACAGCTTCATTCAGTGGACAGTGTTCTAGTTCAGAGAAAAGCCAGGATTTTGAATATTGATTTTCAAGGCAGTGCAGATAGGCCATTCCTCCTTCAGATTGACGACAACACACTCATTTTCATTTCAGCCTTATGCCATACAATGCTGTGTTTAATAGATATTGATAAGGCAATGTGACTTTTGTCTTCACAGGAAAACTGCCATATTGTTATGGAAACCATCTTGTTGAGAGTACACCATTTGAGAGCAACAAACAAGAAAACTCTAAACACATTTGGTGATGTGTTAAAAATAAGTTCTATGAACATTAATGAAAATGGATTCTTATTTCTTTGTAAAGTTTTCCATCTCAGTTATTTGCAATTTTATTTTGTACCGCATTTGTTTTTTATGCAGATTATAATTTGTTGTATTGATTTTTTTTTCTTTGTTGCACAATTCATGATAAAATTTAACAGCAAAGCTGAGCTAAAAAAATAAAAATGATAACCTATATTGATAAATTTAAACTAGTTAAAATAGTAGTCTTATAATACTGGACAAATATTAAAACATTTTCAGTTAAATTAAGCTTCTTAGCAATATTTTATTTTTTTTTAATTCAAATTCAAACGAATTATTTTTCTATTGCAAGAGATTTTGTTGAAATCCATTAAATTATTAGGTTTCACCATTTGGAATGTACCACTTATTTTTATCAATAATTGTACTATCGATATTTGCATGTAAAAATAACTTATATAAATACATACATACATACATATTTACATGTGTGCGTGCATGTATGTAACATTTTCCAAGTGCTAAGTAGAATATCAAAGTGTATTTAATATTATGAGCTTTTCAGATCTTGGTCACAATTATGTTTTATAAGTCTGGACAAAGTAGGAATATTTTTAAACAGTACCAAATGACCTTTACTAATTATACTCAAAATATAATTACTATTTAATTCTGATCTTCTTGACTATTTATAGTTGGCATTTCAATTGATCACATGATCAACACTCTGCTCATTGACAACTGCATTTTAGGATTGATGCTGATGCGACTTTGTTTCATAATATGACTTGTTAAATCGAGATACAATAGCAAAATCTGAAAATTCTAATAATTTTGGCTGGTTAGGGATTTTAACATGTTTTCTTTCTTTTGTTCTTTTTAAAATGACTTAATTTTATTCTCTGATCTGAAAGGAATGCATTGTGTAAAATGCAATTATATTGAAAAAAGAATTAAAGACTAAATAATTTGACATTCTTATTTTGAAGTCTACAAGGGCAAGTGAGTGCATGTCTCTTGGAAACATACAGTAATCATTGCTTTCTTGCTTTCTTTGACAGCACTGTAAATCTTGCGGATTAGGAAACAGAAGGCAGCTATCAGATTTTCCTGCATATAATCCGAATATTTTTTCCTACTTTCATATCTAAACAGGAAGTTAGAGAAAAAGTTCTCATGGTTAAGATTTTCAGTTCTAAATTGGGTTCTGTTTAGCATTTATTCTGAAGATCAACTGAGAAACTTGTTGCTTTGTATTTTCTTTTTTGTTATAGGCAAACATTTTCAGCAAACTGGAAGTTCATGTTCTCATAGATGAGAAATTCTGTTCACTATTAGTTTCAGATTTTCTGCTAATGCAGATATATATATATATATATATATATATATATATATATATATATATAGACTTTATTTTTTGTTTTGTTTTTCCTTTGTACTTGATTATATAGGTTCTTGGCACATTGATATCTCTAGGGATCATGTAAAAGATGACATCCCTCAGTAGACCTAGCATACAAATAAATACCATATAGCAGTCATTAATAAATAAACAGTAATGACAGCAAGGCTTCAGAAGCAGCAGCAAAGGCATTTAAGCATAGTAGCAGCAACAGGTGGGGGAAAAAATGTAGGTTTAAGGATCCAAGTTCTAGGTTCTGAATTTTCCCACAATAAAATAGTCAAGTAGATTAAAATGTTGGTTCATGAATTTGGTGGCATAGTGATCGTGAGTTCATTCCTTGGGTAAGTCATATTTTGATTCAGTGGCAACAAGGTGAGCAATAACTGAGCAGTACTAAAAAGAGAACAAATGAGATATTTCTAGACCTGGACAGTAGAAAAAGTCAAATCTGCTCCTATAGATTAAATAAAGGCTTCAATTTAAATTTCCTGAAGGATAACTGAATTGATAAAAACCTGAAGAAGGTTGAAGAGTGCAACAGCTAAAATGCTGTGATAATAACAAAGATAAAGACAAAATGTCAATCCTCTCAAGTTGATATCCTGCAAAAAACGTTGACAACCTAGCTATCACCGTTACTAATCCTACAGTTCTCCTACTTTATCTAGAAAATGATGCCAACCATGTCAAAGCCTCTATAACAGAATTCATAGGCTTCAACCAGCAAGTCTCAATACAAATTGTCTCAGATGAATCAATAAAATGTATCAAATCTTTTATATACTTAGGAAACAAGATAAATTCTACTGAAAAGGTTGTGAAAATTTGCATAGCTAAAGTCTGGGTTGCCTTGAATAAAATGGATGTAATCTGGAAATCTGATCAACCAGACAATCACAAGGGGAGATAATTTTGAGTCACTATAAAGGCAGTGTTAATGTATGGTGTCACTATCAGGACATTAACTAAAATCCTTAAGTCTAAGCTTGATGGAACCTACACACAGATGCTGGGGGCTATACTTAACATCTCTTGGAGACAAAATCCAACTAAATCACAGTTTTATGGACTTATCCCTGATATTTCTACAATCTTACATGAATGTAAAATGTGCTTTACAGGACACCTAGTCATGGAACAAGACAGGTTGGTCACCCAGCAACCACCTACATTGGCCAGCAATGTAATGACACAAAATGGCACCCTAATGACCTTCCAAACTTGATGCAGGACTGTGATAGAAGGCATTATAGATTCATGAATATCTGAGCTAGCTCAACCAAATAACAAAATAATAAATAAATAAAACTCCTCATCCTAGAAATTCTGACAGAAATTATAAATGTTTGACAGTTTATAGTATCTACCATTTCTTTTAAGCACTTATCTTTTATCTTCTCTTTCTGGCAGTTTGACGATCAATCATTCAATCTTTTGCAATTTTTCAAATCAAATGTCACTGATTCTCAGTTTCTTTAAATTCAGTTATGATTTTAGTTTTGCTCTTAAATCAACTTTGATGATTATTAAAAGTTAATCCGAAGAGAACATTAGAAAAATACAAGTCAAAACTTCAGTTCCTTGGCTTCATACTTCATCTTGTATACTTTTTTCTTTTCTTTTTAATCATTTCACACCAAGTGAGGCAATAGAGCCACTAAGACGCAAGGGGGTTACTGAGTCTGGAAGAATATGAGAAAAACAAAAACATTATTCAGGAGAGAGAACAGTCAAAGAACAGGAATTAAGAAGACAAGATAACAATTGACATTCAAATTTTTAAAGATCAAAGTTGATTGGAAAGCAAGAAGCCAGAAGAGAGTTCCACAAGCAAGAAGTATGGAAGAAAAAGCTGTTAGCATAGAATATTCAGTTATATCTTGTCATTTCAGCTGTAAAATGATGTGATCTTGTTTGCAGTCTAGTACTGCACCTAAATTTATAAAGTCTAGATACCAAAGAGGAAAATTCATCAGAACAATTACCATCAAAATATTTATAGAAAAGGCACAGGGAAGCTACATTTTGTTGGTAGAAAAGTGACTGAAGCCAAGATGCCAGGTCAAGACCAATACCATTGCAGATTCTTCTTTGTTTTATCAAGAATCTTTAAATGCATAGCAGAAGCACCAGACCAGATGTGGCAGCAATATTCAATGCATGAATGAATGGTCAACTTGTAAATATGTAAGATAAATTATGGTGAGAGAAATTGTCTAGCATGACAATTACCTCATAAATCATGCTTCATAAATAAATTTCTTAAAATTATAGATTATTACCTTTTATGTACAATCCTTTGGTACAGATACTTGAAGAATATTTTGCTAATTGCATCCCTCCAGGAACTAGCTGACCCTTTCTGCTATGCATTATCTTTAAAAGAGTCAGGTCAAAAATGCAGTATTGCTGCCATATCTGATCTGGAGCTTCACAATCCTCCCTTTCCAGCTTTGACGTAGTTCACAATCATTTATATAGACTTGTGGACCAGCATTCATGGAATTGTTTTCTCACCAAAGAAACTAGATCAACTCGGACCAGCACACGTTTATGACCTTAATTCTGTTCAACATTTTTTATTTCTTCTACAGCATAAGTAAAATTCCCATATTCTTTTTTTATCTCATGTGCTTCATATAATTACCAAATTTTAAATTTCCAAACATATCCCAAAGTCTATTTTTCTTGAAAACTTGTTTTCCTTCTCACTTAATTTATGCTGAAAAGCTTCACAAATAACTTTCTTAGAATTTTAGATTATTACCAATTAGTTTACTACTCTAATCAGAATAGCAGTTCTTCCAATGCAGATATTTACTGGACTAAGCCAATATTTGTCATTGAGCCATATTTGTGAAATATGAGAAAAGTATAAACAGCAGCTTGAAATATAATTGCATAAAACATTGTTTATTCAAGGTGATATATTTATATAATGGATGTGTCAAGTTATCTCCCTTTATTTACTCTTGTCTCTTCTATATTTGAACTGAGAATTGAGCCCATGGATACTCCAGCTATACAAACATTTCAATTTTTTTTTTTTTTATATTCAGTGATATTGTACCAAAGATGGGAACTTTTTTTTTCATTTGTTCCTAACAAAATCTAATGTCCATAATTTTAGGGAATGAAAGCCTAAAAAAAAGGAAAGTCTGTTTTACTGAACAGACTATTCCAAATGTTATTTTTTATTAAATTTTAACAATTTTTGTTTTGGAGAATGAAAACATTTCAACCTTTATCCTGAATGATCAATTTCTTTTGATGTTTTTATTTGAATTCCAGATCAGTTACATTGTCAGATTCTTGCAACTGAGCCCAAGAAATGGCTGATGCTATCAAATGCTTGATATCTACAATGTTTTTGGCAGGGTTTGGTCTTCACAAGTTGAAAGATTATATAGTGTTTTTTTTTTTGTTTTTTTTTTTGATTTTATTCAGTCTTTCATATGAACTCCAAAAATGAAAGTTGTCTTGAATCTTGTTTGATCTTTTTGTATTAATGATGAGGTTGTGTTGTCCAAGGTTTAATCCTTTCAACTCATTTGTTCATTACTGCTTATCAATTCCTTAATCTGTACTAATGACAAATCCAGTTACTCCTGTCCTAATAGTAAATCTGACAAATTTCATAAAATAAAACTGGCAGTTGATCTCAAAAAATGAATTTCAATCTGTTAACTGGAGGCAAGAAATGGCTAGCTAATTTTAATGCCTCCAAATTGAAAAAAAAAACTTCTCTCTCTTAATCATCTTAGAGAACCTTTTTTGCCTTCCATCAGCATGGCTGATGCTGTCCACCAGGAAAACAACTCCTTGCACCTTGCTGGTCTCATGTTTCCACTGACATGAAATGGAACAATTATACTGAAGTAATTGGGCTGCTGCTGCTAGGAAAGTTGGTTCCTTACTTTGCTAATATTTTACATTTGAAAATTAAAGCAGGTATGGGCTTTGAGAGATCTGAACAAGAGGTGTACATTTCTTAAATAAGGTAATTAAACATTGCTTGACTGAAAATCTTTTGTAACTGAGCAGTCTAAAAGCATGCTGGACTTAACAGTGTGTTCAACATCAAAGGAGATGCAGGTTCAAACTCGGCCAGGAGTTACCTATTCTTTTTTTTCTTTTTTTATTAAAACTCTCACATACACTGGCCAATAGGCATAGATGTACAATGCTTAAAAAACTAGGAGATATACTCAAACACGTATATCCCCTAAATATAATGTTTAAAGCAAATAAAAATATATATTTGATTAAAAGAAAACAGTTGGATGAATTTGTATACTTGAGGAAGGATAAAGAACCCACTGGCCAAAACCTGCTATAAAATAAGCAAGGAATGTGAATAATCTGAGGAATAATGCCAGGAATTTCTATCAAAATTCTTGTCAAATTCTTTGAATTGTTTGTATTGTTATTTACTAGTGGAAGGAGACTTTTGATTATATTAAGTGTTGTATAAATTTTGTCAACCATGAAATAAAAAAAAAATGTGTGAGTGTAAATGGATTTAAAGGAGGTCAAATTTCCAAGGTTCATCTTTATGCTAGAAAGATGCAAAGCAGCCATTATATTCATTTTCTTACTCTCAAGTGCACTGACATACTCTCTCTTTAATTGTATGAATTCATTTGTAACCTGTTTATCTTACCAACATTCTTTGCAATCCTTGAGGCCTTGAACTAACAGCATAGAATCATTAATACTTTTTATTTTGCTTGAGAGAGAGAAAGCATTGAATGTTTTAAAGGAATCTCATTGTCCCTTAAGGAAAACTGAAACTCATCTTGTCAACTGTTTGCAGATGAAGGTCAAAAAGAAATTACTGAAGTCTTCTCATGCTGTTAATTCACTCTTAATGCTTTATTGCTTGGCAAACATATTGACAGGAATTTTTGACTCCTTTTGCTATTTTTTTTCATTATTCCCCGGCAAATCTCCTCTGAATTCTCCACCTGTTGGCAAAATGAAAAATTCCTCTACGATTATTTGATTTTAATCAATGTTTATTCTGCTCTTGATTTTTTTTTCTTAATGTCTGACTTTTGTTTTGCTCCTATTGTTCACATTGATTCTAGACTCGGTAGGAACAAAGTATTTCATCAGTATCTTGTCTTCCATTTTTGCACCTGTTACAGGAACTGTTGGAAGATTTTGACAACAATTCTTTCTTCTATTTTGTCCAACATTAAATTTTAATCTCTCTCTCATCTTGGGTCATTTTAGCTTTAATTTGTCAGCAAGAAGTTTTACATTATTTAATTCTTTTTCTCCGTTTTAGTTCTTCATTTCATCATTTCAGTTCTTTTAGACATTTGAAAGTTGAAGAATTCCTCAGGCAAAAGATGTCATCAAATAATGATAATGATAACCCTGTTCAGAAAATAAGGCATTTGAACCACATTTATCCACAGAACAAAGACCAATTTCTTTTTACTGGTGTTTTTATTACAAACTGATACATTCATACTCTTTCAACACTAGAACTAGATAACAAAATAAATGTAAAATACATAAGTAGATAATTGGAACTCACAAAGATTGAAATCACATTAAATTTAAAATATAATCCAAATATATAGAGGGTTCCCTTTTGTCTGCTCTTGGGAGTGAAGCGGACGGTTTATTTCTTAATGTCTTGATTTTTTTTTGGTGCTGGGGACTTGATTTGAAGAAAGATAATCTTAGGCCATCCAAGTTAATGTTTAAGCTGGAAGAGATGGAAGTGACATTGATGCCTTATGGGAATTTACAGGAATACAGATGACCCCCTACAAGCAATGATCAATGTGAAGACCTGAAAACTTTATGCTAGGTACTTCCAAACATTTACTAAAAAAGAGCATACCATGATGAAAAAAGGCCCTAAACTTGATAAAAACAAAGTTTGATTGTCAAAATATTTGTTATTATTAAGAGGAAAGACCAAAGTATTTTTGATTATTAAATTTTTAATCTTTTCTAGCATGTTCAAAATGTTGGTTAAAAAAACTTGCATCTGTGAGTGAGCTAAAGATTAATATTAGGAAATTTAACTTATTTTTTTTCTTGGTAAAAAACGCATTGTTTGGAAATTTTTGCAAAAATCAAATAATTGTCAGAACTTACTCACAACTGAAAGAAATTATTGAAATAATTTTTTTTTTACATCTCTTACCCCCACTAAATTTTATAAAATTTTGAGAAATTAAAATTTCAGCCTATTTATATTAGTTAAAAGCAGGACTCCTTGGAGAATATAAATCATCAGTTTGTTTTTATCAAAAATGCCATTTACCGAAAATCTGCTCTGAATTGTAAAATAAAAAAATGCAATAAAAGTACATTTTTTTTTTGTATACTAAATACGGGCAACTATACATGACATTATCAGAAAATAAGAGTGATGACTAGTAAATTTAAAGCCAAAACTTCTGATGTTCAATAAAACATTAGAATATGGAGAATATTTTCGTAAATTTTTAAGATTACTTAGTACTTAAAAATTAAATAAAAATGGCAATCACATCATTTTCTATGTTCTACAGATAAAGTTTCCATAGAGCAACATTAAATCTGCCATCATACTGTCAGCTACTGTCGGATTAAAAAATGCATTTCTACATTATTTTAAACTTAAATATTTATTTCAAATCAAATTAATTATACTTTAAATCAGCTAATATTCCTCAATGTTTCAGAAAATTATATTTTTGGAAGAGTTTTTAATAAATGGAATTACATTGCAATGAAAGATGACTAAAAAAAAATGGTGCTGATCAGCTATTTTAGCAAAAAAAACAACACACAAAAACTCCTTCCAGTCAATTAGGTTTTGAAATACAGCAAAGTATTTTTATTGGAAATATTAAATTTAATCTATTAGCTTGAAATTAGAACTAAAATAAAAGCTTCAAGAAAGATTTTTCATTTTTAAAAATTCATCTTAAACATTAGATATAGCATTTTTGTGGAGGTTCCTACTATATTCCTATAGCTGGACAAATAGAATTACAAGATACCTTTTAATTTTGCTATTGACAAAAGGGAATCTTATTATATAGCATATTTTTAATGTATAAGATGCTTATTTCGGTGTAAGTGGGTTCTTAATTCTGTTGCATTTCCTTTTGTAAGTGTCATCAAGGTCTTGACCTCTTCCAAGAGTCATCAAGGTCTTGCCCTATTCTCAGGGTTATAAATGTTGTCTGTTTTGTGTGACTGCATATGATGAAAACTTTTTATGTATTATTTTTTTTTTATTTTACTCATTTCAAAAGTGTAACAATTCAGAGAATATTTGCTGAATGGTAATGAAACAAATTTGAGAGAAAGGAAACACTTAAAAAAAATTACATTATTTCTAATACATAAAATATATTTGTTAAAAGAAAATTGTAGATTTTGATGTATTTAAGAAATGAGGTCTGTGGTTATTTAAAAAAAAAAAGAAAAATAACCCCAGGCCTGAAATGTTCCTTCATCCATTTGAAAAATGAAAGAACCATTCTTGATCATTTGTGAAGATCAAGTATAAGATTTCTACAATGAATAAAAACAATCAAGGAAATTTTAAATAATTTTCTTATTTTGAGGTTTGCTTGAATTTTTACCTTAATTATTTTTGCCAAATAATTTGCCCAAAATATAAAAAGAAATGAAAGAAAAGAAACTTAAGTAGAATAGAACCAAAAGTAACATCTTTATTAGTATTTGCAAATATAATTAAACATTTTTTTTTCCTCATCCTCAGGTGTATTTAATTATTAATAAGGTTTGTTGTTTGTGTTGTTTTGTCTCATTTGTCTTGTCCTAATATTAGGCAGACTATGAAGTTGACAGCAAATAATATCTACTGGCAAAAAAGAGAAAGGAAGCGACAAGTTCAATTCATTTCTTTTTTTCGCTTATATTCTCATTTTGTTGCATTTCTTTTTTTCTCGGCAATAACTCATTTCAACTGTAGGTAAAATTGGTTCTTAGTAGATAATCCTTCATCTTGCCTTAATGAACTTCTTCATCCCATAAACACTTTATAACTGAATTTCTTTTTCCACCTGAGGTTTTTCTCTCTTCCAAAAAAATGACACAAGTACATTTCCCATTTTGGCTCGATGCTTTTACTATTTTCTTCGATGAGATTCTGTATTTTTGATTGTGAATCAATGGGACTTGAAATTCTTCATTCAATCTCTTTATCCTTATGCTGTCTTTCAGATAACATGCTCCTGACATGAATCTTAATGTATTTATAGCTATTGGGGATTTCACAACAGAATTTGCAGGAGACCGTTTTAAGTATGCTTGGGGAATAAGAGAAGCAATCGTTTTAAAAGAAAGAAAAAAAAAAAAAAAGTGTGTGTGTGTCTATGTGCATGAAATATCCAACATAAATATTTCATACTTTTTGCTCCCAATCTTCATAGAAGCTTTATTTGCTCCCAACCTTCAAATGTATAATCCTTCATCAGAACAAATGGAGATTTACGAAAAAAACATTTGATTCATTCAGTTTTATGTAAATTTATGTTCAATTTAAATACATTAAAAGAAAAATTCCTTTTTCAAAAAGAAAAGGTGTTTCCTACTTGGGAATCTTTTTCGGTCCTGAGGCAATTTGCTTTTGACATTTTTACTTTGTAATTGAATCGTCCTGATCTGCTCTTTTAATTGCTCAAGAATTTTAAAGATTTTCAATTTCAAGAGTGAATTATTGTGAAACAGTTTTCCTGCAACTGAGGACTTTGCTCTAACCACTAAGCTTGTGTAGTTTATATTTTAATCATCACAACAAAAAAAAAATGTTGGTTGAGAACTTAACTTTCTTTTAGAAAAGAAAATATATTTGCTTTTTAATATAAGTTCAAATTTATTTCTGTTCTGGTTTAACTCAGCTATAATTACTTTTTGCTAAGATAAATTTAAGTCTTTCTGTTCAGTGCTTGTATTATAAAAATTATTTTAAAAAATTGTAACATTTTTTTTCTTTTTTACCTTCTGGCATAGTTTTTAGAATAAATAATAATTTTCACAATTATAGAAAAAATAACTCAAAAAATACTTGGGAAATGATACAAATTATTATTTTTAGTATTACCCATTGAGATATTGAAAGATTCCAATATGTAATTTTTGTCCTTATTTTTTTTTTTTTTTTTTTTTTTTTTTTTTTAGATATTTGTTACTTTTCCTAAATATCAGCAATTTCTCATTCTTATAAATTTCATGTAACCTGACATTACCTGGGAGGAAACTGATATCTTTGTTTTTGAAAATATTTCACTTGGCCTATTCTCAGGTCTTCTGAAGATATCGGACATTGTTTAATAAATTTTTTTTTTAACTCACTGCTTATTATATAGACTTGAGGAATGAAAAATGAACTGGCAAAATATGTTCATAAAAAAGTGAGAATTATCTCTGCAATAATGGTAATACTTCCGTTTGGAACTGAAGACAATGTGCCAAAGATGCTTTATTTAATTATTGCAATTTTCTTTCTTTTCTTTTTTTTTTCTTTTTTTTTTTTAAATACTTGCAATATTTCACTTTTACAATATTTCATTTTACCTTTTTCCAGTAGATTAACTAAATGTCTTCTTTTCCTTAGGGTTTCTCTGCTTTGTTCAAGCAAAGCAATGAAAGCTATTTTTTTAATGAAAGTTTAATTTTCTTTAATTTAAAAAAATAAACTATTCTGTTTGTCACAAAATATTGTTTGTGTGTAAACACACACACACATTACTTTTCCATATATACAATTCAAAATACTTCAATTCTGTTTTAAAAAGATTTGTATTTTAGATGATTTGTTTGAGTTATGGGAAAATATGGGTTTTGCCTTCCGTTTCCCGGGTGCTTAATAAGTGTTTATTATTGATTTGTGGCTTTTGAGCTCAAAACAACATTTTGCAACTATAACAAATTGCAAGGAAAAACAATGATTAGCTTTTTTTTATTATTTAAAGCCTAAAATGTGTGTAACATTTGAAGGGAGTTGAAGTCTCTTCAATAATTTGTATTAAAGAAAATCTAACTATAGCGGGATAGAAGATTTAGTTTGGTGTTTCTGATTGATTACTGGCTTGCCATTGTTTGGAAATCTTGAAAGCTAAACAGACTTTCAAATGTATCCAGATTCCCAAAATCACATTTCCCAGCTGTGATCCTATTTTGGTAACATTTTTGGCTTTTGTTCCATTTATCTTCTTCAGTCAAATGCTGCTCTTGTTGATTAAAGTGAGAAATATCTTTCATAAAATAAAAATAAAAGAATAGACAGGCTGGGCAAGGTTGATGTGAAGTATTGTCTGGTTAACTGCAAGGAGGTCTAGACTGCCCACAGGAAAAGTAAGCAGGGTGGTTCAACTCTCATGTACAGATAAAAAAGCAATCTAGAGAAAAAGAAAGAATGAATATACAAAGAGAACAAGAGAAAAATATATATATATATATATATATATATATATATATATATATATATTTTAGAGAAAACGAAGGTATAAAATAAAAGTATGTGGAGATAGGGATACGGATATAAAGTTTTAGGGGAGTGGCATTTGTGTGTGTCTGTATTGATGCAGGCATATATGAATACTGATGTGAATATTTGGTAAAGTTGGTGCCATCAGACAGCTATTTGATACAATGTGTTTACTCATGTATTTTACTTTTAGTTAAACCTCTGGACACTTCATCAGACGAAACAATTCTGTCTGCAAAGTCTTTGTTGCGTATAAGCATGAATTTCTTCATTATTTGATCTTTTGAAAATGTCATTTAAAATTTTCAATGAAAGTATCAAATTCTAGCATTGCATTCAAGCTGCTCTCCAAAGGGAATGGTGGAGCTGCCTGAGGCCAACTTGAAGTTTGGTGTGCTTTATCAATTTCAAAATCACGTTTGTATCATAGCTGAGCAGAAGTTAAGTAAGCGGTAGTAAATAATGAAAATAATTCTTTTTTATTTTGCTAAGCCATTGAAACTCTGGTTTCTATTATATTTTATATTTCTGCAAACCTGTCTGTTACCAGGTTTAGTCATTCCATTCAAATGCTAGTCATGTGATTATTTTTAAATTCCTGCACTTGACTTCTTTGCGGTAAAGTCAGCAGTATAGTGAAAAAAATGTTTCCAAACATTTTTTTCCAAATAAAACTTTGTTTTATCTGTTTGCTTTTATTTCAGCTCCTTTTTTATTTCATGTGTACCTGCAAATAGAAATATAGTCATATTGTATCCCTTCTAAAGATGGGACAGGTCAAGGATTCTTTCTTGCATATTCATCTTATTTTCTTAAGAAAGTGCATAGAAATTGCTCTATAATTAACAATCTGTTGTTAAATGGGGCAAGCACTGGCTTGTTAATTTTAATGACTCAAAAATTAAACTGTCTCTTTTAATCATTTGAGAAAACACATTTTATCTTCCAGTCAGCATGGCTGATGCTCACCTCCAGGAGAATGACTTATTATGCCTTCTCAGACTAAAGTTTTCAGCTGACATGAAGTGGAAAGAGTATATTGAATCATTTTGAGCACAGTACTAGATTGGTGGCAAGGTCTCATCAATTTACAACTGAAATGTTTACATGTAACCATAAGTTCTATGCTGACAGTTTCTTCTCTCACACTTCTCGCTTGTGGACCTTGCTTCTGGCTTCCCAGTTAACTGTCTTAATTCTTACTCTCTTATTGTCCTTTCTCCTTAATAGTAGTTTTTCTCATGTTTTCTAGCACTCAGTAACCTCTTGTATCCTAGTAGCTTTATTGCCTTGATTGAAGTAAAATGATTAAAACAAAAAAAATAAAAACCCAGTAAATATGGCGTTATCTTCCATGGACATTTTCTTTCAAATTATGTTAATTAGAAATCACTTGGAAATTTGTTTCCTCATTTGACTGGAAATTGCTTTCTTTAGGTTAGATCTAAAAGGTATTGCGCTATCAAAAATTGTTCTATGATGTGCTGTTTTTTGTTATGATACTGTATTATGGTAGCAAAGAAATAGAAAAATCAGATCATTATTATATAGTCACTGGTTAATTATCAAATAAGGCAGTAGCTTTTCCATTGAAATATCAAAGTTCAGAGGATTAAAAAACTCTGAATTTCTGTGAGATTAATTTTTCATAATTTACACTTGGAATATTGTCCCCATCTTTGTTGTTATAATCACAACATTTTGGTTATTGTTCTCTCTGGCCCTCAACAATGACTAAAATGTGAATAACACAACCAAAATAAGCATGCTGATCTAAACAAGTCAGATATTAATGATTTTATTCTTTAATTTTGGGAAGAGTTTTGATTGACATTTTTCAATCAGCTTATTAAAGATAAGTAAATTTATCTTTTGTACATTGTTGGTCTTTATTTGGAATTTAAAATATGAATTTGCCTAGAGACTATGAGCTTAGATTTTGTTTTTCATAACTTTTACCCCCCCCAAATAATTTACACTCAATAGAAAGTGTTAAGATATTTGATTGGCAATTTCAAGGTATGATCTCTAAATGGCTATGTACATGCAACTGGCTTATTTGGCTTGTCTGCTTATTTTTATGACAAGGTAAATCTTTCCTGCTTGGAAGATTGATATCATGTAATAAGCAATGACTATATTTCCTCACAATCTATATTTACTTTCTCTTATCTATACAGTAACCTCATGTCAAACTTGGGCCTTGTTTTTTGGGGAACATTTTACTTTAAAAGAAAAAGAGAGAAAATGTTAGCAAATAGCTCTGGGCAACTTAAAAGGCTTTGATCCAATTCACTCCGACTACAGCTCTAGGAGTTTTATACAGTAGTCCCATCCAGGAGCAAATGTCTCGCTTGAATCCAGCTGGGAACATGAAATCCTCCAGGAAATGATGGTCAACTTCTTTCAAATTGGACAGATCTAAACTGATCTGATTGTAGACTTTATCACAGATCATGAACACCAAATGCAGGTCATTTTGGATAGTTGCACACATGACAGCACAAATCTAATTAGGGGATATGAGATCTGCATAAATTGAAATCAGTTTGTCATGTTATTAGACAAAATCTTTAACTCTGTGTATACTTTAATGGTTAAAATTTACTAATCCTATTCCCACCATGTTCTTGTGTAGCAACTTCACTAAATGCTGAAATGTCAGACTATTCTCTTTTTTCATTTAGTGCCAACCACTTTTCAAATTTGATTCTCCATTAAAGGAAAACTTGCACATACCTGTGCTTCAATCACCTTAAGGCAATGCAAGTGTCACCTAAATAGGCAATGACCTGAAAAAAAACTTAGATTGGGTTCCTTGGTGAAAAATTTCTGGTAGTAATCAAAAAATTCCTCACATACCTTCATTTGTAGTTTAGTGATGTGACATTGGCAATATACCAATTTGTAGCACTCTTCAGTATGAGATTCTGTGGCTCTTGTTTTGTTTTGTTTTTTATCTCTGTGGACATTCATTTTAAAATACTAAATCCCAGAGCTTGATCATTCTTATTAAGCAAGGAGACCACTTCTGCCTTTGCTGTGCCTACTTCATCTCCATCATTCAATTTAACAACTGCTGGTGCTGTTTGCATTGCTATTCTATCTAGGTCAAGTCGGTGGCGATAATTAACACCAAAATACCAAATTCCACTTTTCATTTTATCTCCACATTTCCAGCCATAGCTTCACATCGATTCTCACTTTAGGCTTCGTATTAGCTGCTCTTGAAAAATCTTCACATTCAACAAGGATGTGTTGACTTACCAGTATTCAACTATTCAACTATTCAACTTATCTAATTTTAGTCCAATCTAGACAGTCCAAGTAAAACCACCCTATGAAAACTTGAAGAACCTAAGAGTCTAAAATTGACTCCTCCTAATCAGATTTCAGTTGATTTAGTAACAGGCAAATCAGTTAAAATACTGTGTTCTAAGTCCATTCTATCTTTTTCAGATGTTTAGTTTGAAGTCTATGAAGCTCATGTTGACAAATTTGTGAAAAACTTTTACATTTGAAGAAATGTTAGAAATCTTAAATCCACAGTTTAAATTCAGATTAAAAACAACATTCCAATCACTTGCTAACCCCTATCCACCTTGGCAAGACAACAAAGGGATCAATTTGCCAGGACAAGTCAGCCCACTCACCTGCACTCTTATTGGGTACATAAATGCCCAATTAATTGAAACTCTTCACCCTTTATGATAAATATATAAACACACACACACACACACATACACACACAGTCTGCTGGATTTGTGATGACAAGCAAACACATTGCACTCAAGGTGTTGTTCAGCAGCTAAGAATCACCTCTTGAATGACAATTAAAATCTGCTAAGACAGGTACTTGGACATTTGGCCAATGGACATTTGACTGAAAATATAGTGGCATACTTACATGTATGTCACACTCTTTATTGTAATCCTCTACATATATTTATTTACTGTATTAATTTATAATTTTTTCATTTTTTTGACAGGCTTTTTTAAAAATCTATTCTGTATATATTATATTTTACTTCAAATATTACTGTAAAATAAGTTTTTTGAGAAAAGGCACATTTTACTATAGCAAAAATCTTAAGGTTTTACAATATGAAAGTTCGCTTTTAATGATCATTATCTTAAAGCTTTTATCTTACTGTTAAATATGAATTTAAATAATTAGGTGCTACTTTTTATGCAAATACACTCAAATATTTTTAAAAATACTAATTTCAATAAACAAATATTGAAATAAGAAAACTTAACTTCAGATTTAGATTTAGTAATTTAATCACTTGAAATTCAATGGTAATTATTAGTCTTATTCTACCTTATAATACTGCTAATTAAAATACTTAAAGTATTGCTTCTTACTATTTTTACTTGTACTTTTTCAGTGAAATGTCTTCTCAGTCAAATGTCCATCAGCCAAATGTTCTGCTACATCTAAGACGTGAAACACCCTCAGCAGAATATTCTCATAATTCCTTGTAAACAATATATATTAACACCAAAGCATTGAATGTTACTAATAAATCTATCCCTCCTCAACTTGGACTTAAAACTTTGTTCATTTTCTTCTTTTTTTTAAATAGCTGTCCTTTTAAAATGTAGGCAATCATAGCTCTCTCGATATTGATTTTTTTTATCATCTGCAAACTCTAATGATGACTTTGGAATGAGAGTTGAATGGTTTCTCATTGCCCTCTCCATGTTTTGGAATTTAGACTTTTTCTTTTCTTAAGCTTGTTGCTCTCCAAGGCTTCAGAGCACAATCTACTCTGCTATTTAATCCATAGTTGAGGAGAGAAAAATAGATTCATGCCATTCCCACGGGCATTTGTGATGTAAGGGACATTGATGGTCTTTGTCATGGTTCTTTGATTCAATTCAGTTTTGATAGTGTCATCCTTGACCAAATACTCAGAAAAACTAACTTGAAGGTCCTATAAAGGAATGTATTAAAAAAAGGATCTTTTCCTGAACAGAATTTTCAAATTTTTTTAACTACTTCAAACTGGTTTTCAGCCAGTGGAGATGATATTTTTAAAGTAGTATTAACTACATACTCAAATTTGCTATGACTTTTCCATCAAGGAATTTCATCAGTTGTCTATATATATATCTTTTTCTAAGCTTCATAGTTATGAAGGATCCTTAAAAATCTTTAAATTTCTTCAGTTGGAAGTTTATCCATTTTTAGTCTGTCCAGGTTGATGGGCAGAAGAGGATCTTGCTACTTGATAACCAGTTTAGCAGGGCCTTTCTTCTCCCTACAGTAACAGCTTGCTGGTCTACTTCCAGATACAATGACATTCCAGCTAGGAATGGAACTGGAAACTTTCTAATTAATAATGAGACCCAACTACTAATCTCTGTATATAGGATCAGTTCTTATGGCTATAATTTTCCCAAATTGGAGGCAGTATACAGCCAAACTGATATATGGTTATCCTGGTTCACCTTTGGTGCTGATATTCCATGTGGAATAAGTTCTCTTTTACTCCTAGATATTTTTTGGCCAGGTTCAATAGTGGGCAACAGTATGTCCCACATGAGTGGGAAGGACACTTTCATTTATTTTTGTCTTAACAACTAGTGCAAACGATGTTTTTTTTTCTTCATTGGTCCTTAATTCAGGCCAATTGACTGGCGCCTCACCTTCTTTTATCAAGTGTCTGTACAGCTTTTGTCCTGTTGCATAAAATCTGTAACATTGATAATCTATTGGTTTATAAGGTGTTAAGAGAACATCACCTGTTGATTGTTTTCTTGGTTGATTTGTTCAGATTTTCTTTTTTTTCTGTTTTCTTTTTCCATATTCTTTTGATTTTTCTTTTTTATGAACAGAAAGAAGGTTTTCATCGTTCTGCAGACTTCCTTAAAAACAAAAGTTAAATTTAAGAAAAAATGCACTGCATGCAATGGCTGTGTAATAAAGCTTCTCAACTATGTCAGTCTGAGTTAATCTACATTTTGGCTTGGCTTTTAACAAAAGTTTAAGCATAGTCTTCAGTTGATAGTTTGTAACAAAGATGTAAAAAAACACGCACACACGTGTGTATGTCTATATATATATATATATATATATATATACAAAATTTTTAAACAAAATCCTTAAATGTAGTTAAATGAAAATTTTAAAATGATCGTCTGACGATTAGGTTTAAAAAACCTTTTTTAAGTTATCTATTCATCAAAAACAATTCAGTTTTTATGTCCAAATACGATTTGTCATATTGAACTGAATTGTATTATTCCAGAATATTGTCTGAAAATTTTAAAAATGATCAAACGTCAGACGCATTTAAAAATTTTCTTTCATTTAACTACATTTAAGGATTTTTGTTTGTTTTTTCAAAATTTCTTCATTCTGTCGGATTTATATCCATTTACACTTGCTTATATATATATATATATATGCTATATTTATGGCTGAAGAGAGCTTAACTATCATAGCATTTCTAGATATAGACAGTGTGGACATGAATCCATGTTTGAAGAATGCTTGAAGTGAGAAATTGACAGTAACCATGCTTTGTTGATTTTTGTACACACACAGTCTCTCTCTCATATATATATATATATATATATATATATATATATATATATATATATATTCAAATGAGAGAAAAAATAGATGGAGTAAAAAAACCACAGTTTGTAGCATTTATTTTTAAAAAAGTGCTCAATACAAAGTAGAGCAAAACATTTCTAAATATTTTTGGCACTTAAAAAAGTTAACAAAACTCCTATGGTAAAATGGAACATACTAAAAATAACTAGGACCTGTAAATCCTTACATGATCAACATCCCCTATGTTTACAAGAAACATTACATATTATAAAGTTTCCTAAGAATAAAAATCTGTTAAACCAAAGAAATGAATTAATGCTGTTATGCTGGCATTGTCTACCTTTTACCTTAAGATATAGTTAAAAAAAATTTTCCATGAATAATTACGTATTATAATTCTATAGGCATTATTTTATTAGTATATAATCGTCCACCCAACATTTATTTGATTTATTCAACTATAATATTGCCATATTTTACTGTCTATTCTGTATAATTAACAACCTATATAGTTGTTTCCATATTTTTAATTTTACCTAGTGGCCCCTTTAAGAAGCTTCCTGAATATAATTTTTTTTTTTTTTTTTTTTTTTAATTTGTTTCTGATAACTTTATGTTTACTTCAACAAATCAGAAAATCCTACTTGGTTACATCAATAATACATTTGTCACTGAAATTGTTCCCTAATATTGTTGAATGGTATGTCTAAGCAGACAATAAATAACCCACTCACCTTCACCCTCTGACCTTATTTTTATATTTTAGCATAGATCTTTATTGGTTATTCTAGACATACCCATAAGTATATTTTTAATTCTGCCCTTATGTCCCCCCTCCTTAACTTATGAAAAGCGGTAAAGATATGTTTTTTAAATTTTCCTAATAAATCATTTTTATCACAAGTTATCTACCATCACCTGAGGAAGTACAATCTAAGTACTGAAACATGAAAGTTTTTGTGTAGCGATGTAAAATGCTTTTATTGTAATTTATTTTATATATATATATAAATATAAATTTTAAAGGGCAGTCCCTTACACATGATCACATGTTCATAGTCCAACAATTACTGCTTAGTATAAAAGCACAATAGCTTCTGTGTTGTGTCCCTACAGGATATTGATAATTATGGCTCTCTGCAATTTCCTGTCCTTTGTAGCTCTTAATGAATTTGGTCTTTTTGTGATCTCTCCTATACCCTGCTATGCCATCCATATACTCAAGCTCATTAGGCAGGTTATGCATTGTTTTTGTTTTCTTCTGGCCCCTCTTGCCTACAATATGTCCTGTAAGTATCAAATTTTCAAAGCCTCCTTTTCTCATTATGTGCTCTAGAAATTTCAATTCTCTATTTCTGATGTTAAGTGTAAGTGTCCTTTTTGTTTCCATTTTCTCTAAAGCTTTGTTGTTGTTCATATATTCAGTTCATAGGATTCTCAGTATCTTTCTGTAGAACAACATTTCTGTTGCTTCAAGTCTCTTCTTCATCTTTAAGGAGATTGTCCAGATTTCACTTCCATATAGGTGGACAGATATGTAACTGTTCAGTACACTTTTCTTTGTTTCTAATGAAATTTTTCTATTTCTTAAAACTTCACTTAGCTTTTGGAAGGCATTTTTGACTATCCAAATGTGTCTTTAGATTTCAGTGTTGTATTTTCAATTCTCTGTTAAACCAGATGTTGAAATTGTTGTACTTGTTTGATTTTGCTAATTCCAGTTTGTAATTTTCAGGTTGGTCTCTTCCTTTTACTGACAACCATGCATTCTGTCTTCTTACAATGGATGTTTTGACCTTTCTTCTCATTTTCCTTCACTACCTTCTGTCGGAGTTCTTGTAACTTAAGGTGAAAGAAATACTATTAATAAAATAATAAGAATGCTTCATCTAAGAAATATCCCAAATGAGATATCATAACGGCAATTGATAATTGTACAACTATATTAACTTTTTTCTCACAAGTATATTCACAGAAATTTTAAAGAAATGACTTCCTGTATATAGATTACAAGATCAGCCTGTGGACATCATCATATATTATTATGGTCTTGTAACAGAATCAGACATCATTGCATAATTTCCTTTTTTTTTTAATAATGAACAGGTGTTGTATAGCCCCCTCATTCTGGGGTTCTCTTGGGGGGGGGGGCGACAGTCTCAATTAATATACTGTTGTATATCTTCTCTCTCATCTTCTCCCAGCCAAGTGTCAAAATATTTTTAGTAGCAAAATATTTTGGGTTTGGAATTAAGAGATATCAATAAAGGGAATTTTAACTTACTACTTTATTAATCACATTAACGTGTATATTTTCTAACTAGCCAGTGGGGTCGCTCTATCACCCACCACTGGGGAGTAAGTTCCCAGACACAATTTTAACATGTCTACATTGTTCAACATGTAAATCTTAACTCCCTGAAATCCTTTTCTACATTCAACCTTCCATTGCTAGCTTCAGCCAATCACAATTGACTTCCTTTGTTTCCCGTATCTGACCGTAAAGGTCAAAATGAGAAAGTCAAAGCAGAATATAATTCTCTAAAAAATAATAGTCTGTTAAACTATTATTTAACACACAGTTAAAATAAGGTTTAGTAATAACAGCTGTATGTTAACAAGATTTTAACAGAGAGGAAAAATGTCTAGAAAGAGAGATAATTACTGGAGTACTGCGAATTGCAGTAAAAAAGGAAAAATTGAGAAAAAAGGGATGTTTGTTTTGTTGTTTGGCTTTCTGTAAGACTCAACGTGAGTCCAAACAGAGAGGCTGGACAATGATTTTATTGGATTATACGCCTATTTAAATTGTGAAAGTGCTTCATCAAAGGAGTAAGCTCTTTGATTTTGGAACCTCCTGTTGTTAAAAACTTCAAGCAGGAGTCATAAAGGCCACAATTTCAGAGACTGTTAGTGTTTATGTGTTTGTTAAAATTTGTTTATAAACACTTGCATGTGTCTTGTTTTTGTGTACGATTAGTATATTGCCTAAGGTTGTGACAATTTTCAGAAATGTTGGATTATTTGGAAAAAGATAAAATTAACATTTGAGAATCAAGCTTTAAACCTGAAATGCCTTTTGTGAATAATCTGAAATTCTTTCAAATTCCTTTTTTTTTTTTTGGTATTTCACTTTGTTTTGGCTTCTATCAATTTCTATCTTTTCTGCTCTGATAGAAACATGCTTAAGTTGTTGAAAATGATTCAACTGAATACATTTAACAATTGATTTGAGATGAATGAATGAACTTTGAGAAAATTTTATTTTCAAACTCGAGCCAAAACATTCATGAACAAATATATTCTGTCAATATAAAAAAATCCCAATTTTCTGCTATTTGTTTCAAAACAATCTTTTTATCTCCAGAAAAATTAGAACAGCTTTGAAAACTTGAGGAATTTTTAAAGAAAATGTTTGAAAATTAGTCTTTTAAATTGAAGAATATAAAAATTAAACATTTACATTATTTGAGAATTTGATTTCTTGCACGCACACACACACACACACATATATATATATATATAGGCATGTGTTATTAAAGCCTACGGAACTCTTCCGCTTGATTATTTTTTTTCTCACTAACGCTATAAATAAAAGTCACCTTGTAACAATACACAGCACCACCAGTAACCTATTCAAATCATCTGACATAAGAAAAATCTTAATTAAAAACACCAAAATCCTCTATAAAAACAACTGCAAAAAATGACTACAAATTCTGGAAGCAATCCTCATCAAAAACCCAACATAAATAAAATATTAAACATATATAATAACTAATCCTCCAATGAAAAACATCAGCCCCCTCCTTACCGATAATGCAGTAACCCAATAATATTGTCTAATATTATTTATACAACTAAAACAACCAATAACATATCTCCAAATAAAAAAAAAAAAAAACTGCCATGATGATGGTTGAGGACAACGGAAAGTGCTCGGCAGAAAGCTATCGACTCTGATCCCTACTTTAACAACCTGGACCCAAACATTAAGAAACTTGCGAGGAAGCAAGAAAAAACTGAGGAAAAGATCATCAAGCGGAATAGTTCTATAGTCTTTAATAACACCTTCCTTAATAATGACATGTTACCAAAATACACACACACACACACACACACATATATATAGCATACAATCAGTGCTGGGAGTAATAAAAAAAGTGCTTAATGTTATACACACACACAAAATATATTTGACAAATGGATAACATTTCATTGAAACTAGATTTAATTCCATGTTTTGCCTTTCTAGGCTTCATTAGATTCAAAAACAAAAGAAATGTGTGTGTTTATTTGTGTGTATGCTTAAATAACAAATCATAATACTTTTCCCTAATTTGGCATTCTTCGTAATTAAAGAGGAAATAAAATGAAGGACTTTTAAAAAAGCTGTTAATATTTATTTTGGTATCTTTTCTTCATAATTCTTAGTTCATGTCATGTATGAAATTAAAGGGAAATCCTCATTTAATTTTCAGAATGTGGCAAAAGTAAGAAATTCATGTTGCTTTTTCTGGAATGAATTCAAGGCAAATCCTCATCGAATCCTTCCCACATTTCTTTCTTTCATTTTTGCATCTGATGTAGCCTTGAAAGACAAATTGCATAATCTAGTTTCAGTGAAATGTTTTCCATTTGTCAAATTTCTTAAAAACTTTGGGATTCTATATCCTATTTTTAACACATGCATACACACCCATACATCCATCCATATACGCACACACACACACACACACACACACACAAAAAAAGCTTGGTTGAAGATCAATGAAAATTCTGTACAACTTTTTTTAAATTTAATTTTTATACTGTTTGGTCCTTTTTTATGATTTCTGGGGAATATTTGAACATAAATTATTTACACCATTTTCAGACGATTGTCCTCTTTGTTGTTGTTATCACAATGTTTCAGCCATTGTACTCTCCAGCCTTCATCAGGTTTATATCAATGTGAGTAATCTACAGTTAATTCTGAACAGAACCCTTTATTTAATCTACAGGGGTAGACTGTTCTCATTCCACTACCCATGTCTAGGGATATCTTGTCTTGTTCTTAATTTTGATACAGCTCAGTTATTGCTCGTCTGTTTCTGGTGGATCCAAGTACAGACTACCTGGCCCAGGGATTGAACTTGCAATTACTATGTCAACAAATTCCCAAACCAACACATTAATCCACTAGGATAATAACAATTGTTTGAGTATAAATAATGTAAATAATGAAAATGCCTCAGCCTAGAAATTCAGACAAAAAGTATTGAACATAAATTGTTTGACATCTTCTGAGAGCTTTGCAGGTTTTGATAAGCCAGCCATTATCAAAGAATTTGGTGTGTACTGCTAGGGTTGTGTCTGTATGTCATGTATCTGTAAGTGCCATAGAAGGTATTGCAAGTACTGTGTTTCTACATGTGTGTGTATATGATGAACTCTCTTGTTTTGGATGACAAATGATGGCTCAGTAAAATAAAGAAGTGCTCAATTTCTATGGACATGCATGTGTTTCCTGAGGCCCGTAGGTGTTTTGCAGGCAATCAGACCCATTTTGTTCAAATGGTTGAGGATCAATTGCCACATGATTGCACGAGTGGATAGCAAATCTCACTTTACTGCATGTGATAAAGCTACAATGGGTAAGGCTATCACTGAGAGGAGCAGCATGCTACCAGCTTATTTTAATATTTACATGCAGTTGGTCACAATGTGCAAGTCGACTTCTCTCAAATCTTTTTATAGATGAGAAGTAGGATAGGCTTCATCTCTTTTGCTCTGATGCTTTGTTTTCCCAGGAAGAAAAGGGGATACTGCATCGCTTCAGAATGTCTTTCAATTT